>CM060924.1:15960852-16564488 GCA_030737875.1 Allium sativum
TAATCCGAAATCTCAATTTTCCACCTCTGTTAGAAAGATATTGTTTAACAGATTCCAACGTTTCTTGTTTTGAGGAAATCCGATTTAAAACGAGTCATGTACACTTAGTTGAAGTTCAAAATGTTAAATTACGAACTGCAGCGTCGTTATGAGCTCGATTATATTTAATATATATTTTTATACGTTTAAATTCGTTTAAATAAATATATAAATCCACTTACTCAATATTTAACTGATTTAAATATTCAGTTACAAACTGATAAAAATGCGGGACATTACATTCCTTCCCCCTTAAAATAATTTCGTCCTCGAAATTGCTAAGAAGTGAAGTTGCTCGAATTCTAACTTCTCACAACCTGCTCGGTTTAAATTTCTCACTTCACATCCTCATAACTGCATCCTTGCATCGATTCTTTTATCCTTATATCAATACATGCCCTTCAGTTTTTAATTCCAAACGATATATCCTTTATTTGAGGACAATATACTATCACATACTTATCCTTAATCTGTAGTCCATCCTGTATATTCCCACACCTATTCCAAATTGACTTTTAAATTTAATTATCCTCATATCCCATTATTCTCTGACACCCAAGCCAAATTCGATTCAAACTCAGGTTCCACCTCGATTCCCAACCTCTACTCAGCATCCTGATTCCACTTTGGATTTCCTCCAATCCAATCCCAATTTATTTTTAACTTGAGTTAAATTCTAATTTATTTATTCACCTTTTACCAGTTTAATCTTTTTAACTCATAATTAAATTAAAAATTCAGGATTCAAATTCCTGAGGTTTTTATTTCAAATTAGTTTGAAATAATATATATATATATATAATAATGGTAATTCAAAACATTTGAATTTTCAAACAACTTATTTTCTCAAAATAATTCAAAACAAAACCTCTAGTAGTAATCAATCACTTAGAACTCGGAAATGACACTGATGATGTGGCCGTCACCATCAGAATGATTTCCCGTGATCACAGTGAGTTCAATAATATATCATTTTCAAACTTATTTTTAAACAACTCCATTTTGACATTACTTCAAAATATGCTTCAAAATGATCGGAAAACATTTCCAAATCCACCCAGGATCTTGAATTTTCCATATATAATTCAAAATTCAATTTTAAACGTCTTTTCAAATTTCTTAGATTTTAATTCCAATTCTGGCTTAAATCAAGATTTAATCCATCTGATTTTGCATATTATACTTATATAATATTTCGATGGGTTATCTATATGACCTATTCAATTATAATCCTATTCGATTATAATTTCAACCAACACATCCGATATATATTAGATAATTCCAATATATAAGCTTACTTTATATCAAAATATAATTTGGGTAAGATTATTTCATTTACCCTCTTTTCAAAACATATTGTGTCGACTTTCTCTGTTCAAGAGTTTAGAAACACCTATCGATACAGTTTTTAATCTAGTATCGACCAGAATTCAAAAACCACTTGCCAGATCAATCAACACAATATAAAATAGTTTTTATATCAATTTACAAATATGTGCTCATATATATACACTCAAACTCAATCTAGGATATTTCTAACCCCATCTCTACTGAGTTACGCCACAGAGCCAAGGTTATCACTAAACCAATAGCTCTGATACCAACTGTAACGACCCGCAAATTCGCGCCCTTTGAGTCGACCAAATACCATACAAGTCCGACCCAAATTGCACGGAAATACGAATCATTAATAGAAAGAAATAAGAGGATGAGGAAGATAAGATAGAACTAATAGAATAGAAGAAGAAGAAGATCACAATGGAATATAATCAGAGTAAACACGAAACTTGCAGCGGAACGAATAAAATATATTATATAACATAACTTTGAAATACAAATCTGTTTTGTATATCCATACCATATCAGAGTACAACATAACATTTGATACAGCGGAAATAATTCTTAATAACCAACAGTGAAGACTCCTGCTTCAAGCTCCTCCAAGGGTATCTGTAAAGCCTGAAACACTTGACTGCCCGTACAAATTTGGGCACCCAAGAGTTTAGGGAAAAACAAAACAAAATAAACTCCGGCTCAGTCATGGGACTGGTGTGAGCAAATTCCAACCATACGGTTTAACTTTAAAAATCCTTTTGAGAACAAAGAAAATAGTAAGACCAGCCACACATAAACATGGATGGTTTTTACCTTACTATAACCCAAAATATTTTGATATCAAAATCCAGTTCTATCATAATAATGTCTAATCAAGTAAATAACCAATTAGCAGAACGCTTGCATCTCACGCTCTACATACATAGTATAAAATCAAAAACCGCAGGGCGCTTATTGGAGATTGGATTCCAAGTATGACAAGGTATGGGACCACCTGCCGATAGTTTATTTTAGAGGCGAATACACTGGGTTCAACAAGAACGTCTTGCAACCCAGCCCACACATGACCGATCACTCATTTTGCTTGAGTGTATTGAATGTATATCACCAACGGTTGGACTCAAATCACCGTTTCCTGAAAAGGGACAGCATCGACATAGATCAAAGAAGTAAAAGGAGTTTCTCTAGATTGGTGATTATACACCCTAATGGGAGCGACCCACATAGCCATGCTGCCTGCCCGATTATTGTCATTTCATGGTTGTGAAGCTTGAGGCTACGTCTATCTTTTAGAACATCTGGCTACCATACACTTTGAATGTCACATCGTCAAACCCATCAAATCACTAGTTGATCTTCTCAAAGATATTACGGGTATAAAAGCTAAGAGAAACGAATTTCTCCGCCACCAGACATAATACCTTGAAAAGATCGTCTTACGTGACCGTTAGGAATACTCTGTCAGACATTCGTCCATACAAGTTGTCCTGGGACTGGACAAACATAAAGCACCATTCTGGAACGGGACGACCCTTGCATTTTACTCTGTCAGCATAATCTATGCGCAGCGCTTATGCCTATACGGAGTGGTTTTAGATAATATATCCAACCGGTCTCACGGTATTGACTACGATGGTCAATTCACTTCGATAGTCGGTTATTTAACTACCGAAATAAAAACAAACATCCATTCCAATGTATAACTAAACATCATACAATCACGCTTCAGTTTGGTCAGCAGCGCTAATTTATCGTTATAGTTTAAAAACTTATCATATGCTGTAATATTCCCCTTTAACTAATCTCGACATAATAGTCACGCTTAAGCCTAGTCAACAGCGTTATTTTATCGCTATAGTTCTAAGACTTGCAATGCGCTACCATATTCCACTTTACACTAATCTTGACATCTTTTCCCGTTACAAAAATCTTGACATCTCTTTCTGTTACAAAAATTTTGACATCTCTTTCCGTTACAAAATCTTGACATCTCTTTCCGTTACAAACAAATACCATACCCCGATAATAGTGAAGCCGTTCAAGTTGGGGTATTTTAATTACCTCTCGGACCTTGATCAAAAACATTCTTATCTTAGAATAGGTATAAGTTCGTAACTCTAACCTCTTATACTCTATAATCTATCAAACGTTCTTCTTGCTATATTTTAAATATGGTTTTATGACGCCATACCCTTATTTTGAAACTCGGTTATTACATTAGCTTCATCTTCCTTATACAACTCCATTTTCAAACATTTCTCTCCGCTTTGTCTTCTTTGGACAAATCCCTTGTACTTTAAAAATCTTATTTAAATTAAGTCAACTATTTGTCAATTTATTACACTAGATTAAACAACCCAATCCAATCTAATTAAATACCCAATTATTGATCAAAATCAGTTTGCTTGGTAAATATTTAGCCATGATTAACCCAATAATCAACTCTAACAAATCTTTTCTTTTTTGAACAAATAACATTTATAAATCCAAATAATTCCACTTGTATCGATTACTAAAAAATTACCTTATCTCTAAATAATCTCATTTACTATTAAATAAACAATAATTGATTCTAACTAATCTTACTTTAAATGAAGTGAACCAAAACCTACTTTAAAATATCTCATTTAATTGTTCTTAAATCAAGATAACCTCCGCCTACTTACTTATTAAACTTATTAATATAAGAATCAACTTTACCAAACCATTTAGTAAGTACGGTGAAACACGTGCTTCGCACACGGTGGGATTTTGGTAAAACAATAGCGGTTAAAACAAATGATACATTTACGGTTGGTTGTTGCCACTTTCTTAATCGATATCGTCCGTTGGTTAAATCAAAATAACGTTTGAATTTCTATTCAACGCTAATATCAACCCAAGGTTTCAAATGTCATTTGGGTTCAAACAGTGCATCTATATAAAACAAACAGTACATATAAATATTGAGGAATCCAGTTGGATTCCTCCAACCGGTTCCCTGCATCCACCGATGTTAGTCAACAAATAACACTGATTCCATTCCGGAGAATATTACAATCGACGGAATCAGTCCAACCAATGATGTATATATATGCAACGATATATAATTCAACCAATTTAATTGTAATCTACCGAAGCGACCATCACATAGCATTCAACCAATATTATAATATATTAAAATAGGTCAAAGTCAGTGAATTTACTCACCTTTGCGCGTTAACCATTAAATAACGATTTGCGTTCAATGATCTGATCAGTCGTTTCCATTTTACTTAAAATCCAACCGAGCCTCGAATCTCTTCAAGTTTGTTCCATTGCATAGCCGGTGTTAATACGATCCTACCGGTACCAGATTTTCTTAATTCATCTTTGAAACTGGCCCATAACCATCCTTTTAGTCCATGTGCGCACACACCCCTTTTTGACCTTCATTCCAGCTTCTATTAGGCTTGTACGCAACCGGGTGAACACGACGTCGAGACCATTCGCCGAACACTTCAAGCCTTGACTGCTCCTCCCTACACACGTCTTCTCGTTTAAACTGACATCCTCCACGTAACTACAAGTTCCCCTCTTCATGCACACAAATTCCACTTAGATCTCCTCCACTGAAAACACTTTGAACAACCACCAGTGCCTCCTCATCGCCATGGCTTCGCTGCCCAAATGTCACACTACACGTTTTGAGGACTTGGCTCCCAGATGCTTGCCATGTATACATATTTTACTGCTTCATATGTATATAAATGCGAACAACCCCCAAACTTCTCCATGATCAGGCTGAAGAACTCCTCACATGCGCCCATATACTTCGCCAAATCCTCACTTTTAATCCATGCGAACAACTCCATCCCGTTAAGTAACCCCGCCAGTATTTAATTGGGTCATACGGTGAGCTGTCGAGACATCAGCCTCAACCGATCCAAGTTTTCAACTTAATCCACCCCTCCATACTTATGCAAACGCAAGTCACCACCCAGTTTTTTTTTTTCAATACATAATGATATGTAATATAGGATCCGCTTCCTGCTTCTCCATACAATTTTTCACTCTTCCCTTTTCCTTGAGCGCTATGCACCCAATCCCTGGCAACGTTTGGAACAGCTCGCCCCAATGACCACATCCCCCCATGTATATATTTCCACCCCTTCATGCATTAATTCCTATGCCGGTGTCCTTCCACCTCCTCTAAATACACTTACACTTCATGCATGCTCCTATCCACATGAACATCTCCCTTCATCGTCCATTTTTGCAAATTACTTTACACCGCCCTTCGTTCAAACCACCATCATTTAATTTGGCTAATCCATTTTTGGTTTCCACGAAAACCTGATACCACACCAAAGCTTTGCCCCTAAAATAATACAATTCGCTCCTGTTATATTTGAACCGAACTCCCCTTCATGCTCACACCAAACACCACCAACACATCCCACATATTCACTTTCATACATCCGCCCCTCCACCATACTTGCGACAAAAGAAACCAACTGACAGTATCAATCCCACATCTGAACAGTACGTGCCTCATTCTCCCCATTTCCCTCACTTTCATCACGCGTCTTTCATTTCTCAACTTTGATCAGCTCTTGTTTGCTGTCCCATTATTCTCGTCCTAGCACCCTCTCACATCTCCAGTAAACCATTCCCGTGCCTTTTTGTTGATCCCATCCATCCACTTCACTCCACAAAACTACACAATAACTCCACAGCCCATGTAGGTGAGTTCCACTTCACTTTCAAATGCCCTGATGACCCAACTTTCACGCTACTTCTTGTACATTTCTCTCATGCACTACTCACGTCCACTGCACTTCGTACTCACGTTACTACACTTTCACGTCCTCAGCTGTACTACCCCCATGAAGTACCTGCTACGCAAATGCCACCACCGGTCTTACTTCACCTCGCTTGCGCCACACTCCTTCTAGTGCCACGCCTTGCCACCGCGAGTCACAATTGCACTACTTGTCGGACTTCCGGCGACCTCCATCCTCCCATGTGAACGCCTGCAGATCTTCCTATCGACTTTGCTCCCTTTGATTTCGAAAATATAAACTTTGTATTTTAAAGTGGAGAAATTTACTTGCTTTTAATCTTGTTATATACGCCATTAAATGATCGAATTCGTGGAGCCTGAAGAAAACTGATGAAGCAATGTTGGGTATTTATAGTATTTCGATCCTTGCATGCCAAGGAAATGGGTAGGTTGCTGTAGCCTATTCGACCCTAATTTAGGTGTGCAGACATCTTCTTTCCTTTTGTTATGAAGTAATCGGAAACCGAGGATAAGGTCGATATGGTTTCAGAGAAGGACAAATGGCTTGCGATATATACATAGTGGCGAAGGGGTAAGTATTGTCGATTTCGTACGTACAGTAATATGGGAAGATTTTAAAAAGCAGCCTTAATAAATATGATTAAGACTTTGCATGTGCATTTCACTGTAGGCGTGTGATTATGGTATTGGGGTACATTCATTTTTCTCTGTAGGCATGCGTATTGGTTAGCATGTTCTAACTTAAAGGTGAAGTATTTCCATTTGATATCCTAAGTACGTGGACTTTGTATAGGTTATACAGTTGGGTAGGTAACGTCGGCTAGGGATAAACGCATGGTGATGGAGTATCAGACATGAAAGGAGATGGGTAGTCTAGCGCCTAGGTTGCCTTAAAAGGGAAGAAATCTTTGTATTGTCTTTTCGTTTCAGACTTCTAGCATGTACATTTAATTTTTTAATGGCCAAGGTTGCGAGAATGGACAGGACATTTATATTTGAAAGGTGACAAGTGGGACAGGGTACGTTTTCACTTCAATCCACTGTAGTTGAATGTGAGACTTAGCTTAGGGGTTAAGGCACGATATGTATTGGTTTTATTTTATTTTATTTAAACGGTTCTTACACATGAAACAACGTGCGACGCTACAACATACGAGTTGCTACGGATAAAAATGCAGTTGCGTCCAGGGAAGTGCCACGATCCCAAGAGTATAATAGTATCGGTAGGTCAACTCATATTTTGAAACCCCAAAATATTGATATAGAGTGCGAAATACTCCAAATAAAAACTTGCTTATTTAATTAATTAAAAATTACAGTAAAATTCTAAAAATTAAAGTATCACTATGTATCAAAAGAACCATATCCAAATTCGAATCAGATATCTAGTTATTTCAAATAAACCGTTATGACCATGGCGCTGCTTTTCTGTATATTTGATTTGGACATAACTCACAATATATAATCCGAAATCTCAATTTTCCACCTCTGTTAGAAAGATATTGTTTAACAGATTCCAACGTTTCTTATTTTGAGGAAATCCGATTTAAGTTCAAAACGTTAAATTATGAACTGCAGCGTCGTTATGAGCTCGATTATATTTAATATATATTTTTATACGTTTAAATTCGATTAAATAAATATATAAATCCACTTACTCAATATTTAACTGATTTAAATATTCAGTTACAAACCGATAAAAATGCGGGACATTACAGGCGCTGTTTTTACCCAATTTTGATTTACACATATCTTGAAATCTAGCCATTGGATTTTGGCGAAATTCATATCATAGGAAAACTTTTCCCAAAGCGGTCCTAACGGTTTCAGTTTTGGGAAAATCCGATGGTGGGATCTTTCGGTATAATCGTTTAAAGGTACGATTGTCGAAACGTGAACTGTCGCGCGTGTTTCATTAAATTTTGTATTTATATATATACATATAAATATAAATATAATCGTTTGGCGATTTCAACTATAAAACCCATTCTTTTTCTTCGATTTATTTGCATCTAAAAATGCAAACAAAAATTGTAATTCTTTTCTATGTCATATTTTATTAACACTAAATATAAGTAAAATGTCCCCTTTCTAAATTTATGCTTTATTTACACTAAATATAAATAAATGTTATTTTCCCCTTTTTACTTATTTATACTAAAGGTAAATAATTGTCTTCTTTCTCCCTTTCCATGTTTATTTACACTAAAGGTAAACAAATATGATCTTTTTCCTATTTATGTTTACTTACACAAAATGTAAATAAAGCTTCCTTTTTCTTTTCTTATTTATTTACCTAAATGTAAATAAGCTTACTTTTTCCTTTTCTTATTTATTTACACTACATGTAAATAAATGTTACTTTTTCTTTTTTTTTTTTCTTATTTATTTACGCTAAGTGTAAATAAATGTAACTTTCTCTTTTCCTATTTATTTACGCTACATGTAAATAAATCTTCCTTTTCATTTTTCCTATTTATTTACGCTACATGTAAATAAATGGTTCTTTTCATTTTTCCTATTTATTTACGCTACATGTAAATAAATGTTTCATTTCATTTTTCCTATTTATTTACGCTACATGTAAATAAATATTTCTTTTCATTTTTCCTATTTATTTACGCTACATGTAAATAAATATTTCTTTTCACTTTTCCTATTTATTTACGCTACATGTAAATAAATGTTTCTTTTCACTTTTTCTATTTATTTACGCTACATGTAAATAAATGTTTCTTTTCATTTTTCCTATTTATTTACGCTACATTTTAATAAATGTTTCTTTTCACTTTTCCTATTTATTTACGCTACAAGTAAATAAATGTTTCTTTTCATTTTTCCTATTTATTTACGCTACATGTAAATAATTGTATCTTTTCACTTTTTCTTATTGATTGAAAATGCAAATAAAATGTTATTGCAAAATCTGTCCTTTTTATTCTACATAGAAAATGTAAATAAATATCATCGTAAAATTTGCTCTTATTATTTACATAGAAAATATAAATAAAATTTCATCGATACATTTGTTCATTTTATTCACATAAGAAATGTGAGTAAAATTCTGTTGCTAAGTTTGTTCTTTTTATTCACATAAGAAATGTGAATAAAATTCTATCGCTAAGTTTGTTCTTTTTATTCACAAAAGAAATGTGAATAAAATTCTATCACTAAGTTTGTTCTTTTTATTCACATAAGAAATGTGAATAAAATTCTATCGCTAAGTTTTTTCTTTTTTATTTACAAAGGGAATGTAAATAAAATGTGTGTCATCAAGTTTGTTCTTTTATTTACAAAGAAAAAGTTAATAAAAACACTTTTTCAATAATCAAGTTTTGACCTTTTTATATTCACAAAGAAATATAAACAAAATTCATTGTCATGTTTTGTTCTCTTTTTTTATTTACAAAGAAATATAAATAAAATTCAATGTCATGCTTTGTTCTCTTTTTTTATTTACAAAGAAATGTAAATAAAATCTAATGTCATGTTTTGTTCTCTTTTTATTTACAAAGAAATGTAAATAAAAATCAGCGTATTAACATAGCGCTAAAAATAAGGTTCAATTTCAATGTGTTAACATAACGCTAAAAATAAGGTTCAACTTCAATGTGTTAACATAACGCTAAATATAAGTTTCATTTCAATATCATAACATCACACAAATTATAAAGTTTGATTTCAATGTGATAACACTACGCTGAATATAAGGTTCATTTCAATGTGATAATATCACACAAAATATAAGGTTCGATTTCAATGTGATAACACTACGCTAGATATAAGGTTCATTTTCAATGTGACAACATCACGCTAAATATAAGGTTCAGTTCAATGTGATAACATAACGCTAAATATAAGGTTCATTTTTAATGTGATAACATCACACAAAATATACAACATTGAAATCCAAACATCAGACATCGCAACCATGGTTATATACGCGTATTCATGGATCTCAACTAACGATAATTAATTAAATGTTTAATTAGTTTTAAAATAGAATCTCACCTTATTTCAATTCAGATCTAAAATTCCAAGGAGTTCAGAATCAGCCCCAATCAGTTCTAGAACGTTGTGTTTGCTGTTACGGTTCAAACGAATCTGAAATTATTCAATTGGTGTTCGTATGAGTAAATTATCAAGTTTATAATTACATATAGAAATTTGCCATGCTTATAAACGTTAGGTTTCTAACTTAATTAACTAAGAATTCACGGCCATTAGTTACAGAAATTGTTCAAATATTTGATTCCAGTTTTCTCCCAATCCGCTGTATGAAATCCAAATCGGTTTGCTTGGGTTTGTCAGGCTCGGGGAGGTGCTCGTGTGCTTGGAAGGCGGTGGCGTTCGGTGGCGTGGTCGGGGCTGGGCGGAGCACGCGGCGGCGCTACTTCAGGGCGTCAGTTCCGGCGCTACAGGCAACGGGAAGGGGTGCAACAAGTATGGATGGAAAGATCTTGGAGAGAGCTTCAGAGTGGTATGAGGAGTGGGTTCTAATTCGTGGAGATGAACGAGAATTCCGAGGGAGAAGGATGGAACAATATCGGCCATTGGAATAGAGGAGGGCGGCGGCTACATGATGTACGGTGGAAATTAGGGCTTTATTTTTTCCCTATATTTAAAATATTCTTGTGTAATTTTGCGATTAAATCCATAACTTCCAAACTGTTTTGATTTCAGTCCAACCGAAGGTGACCCTTGCAAATAGCACCTGTTCCGGGTCCAACGGGCCAGGTCCCGTCAACCCAAACGGCTGTCTATGGCCTATTTTATTTAATTTAATAATTGAATCCTTTATTAAATTAATTCGTTCGCACAAATAAATTCAAAGAGGCCACATACGGACTCAGAAAAATCCAAAAAAATTATTTGGCTTCATTATGACGATACAGTCCTAACAAAATTAATTTCGTTGAATTCTGAGACCATTTGAAAAATGACTATTTTTCAATCGATTAAATTTGACTATAACTGACAAAACATAGTTTCTTTTGCCACGCTCACATACTGACTTGGAAAATTCTAAAAATTGAAACCTAGCAATAATTTGACATTCCGGTTCCAAAAAATGTGGTTCTGTCGAAACAGAGGTCGTTTGAAAATTGACTATTTTCACTGACTTTAAATATTTTTTAAAATGAAAATTTTAAATTCTAGCACATTTTTCAACTAAATTATTTAAAATAAAAATTTTACATTGGCTTGGAGTTTCTGGGTTGTTACATTCTCCCCCACTTAAAAGCATTTCGTCCCCGAAAAGGAAATAAAAGTAGGAAACAAAACGGAAAATGTAAATTATTATAAATGTACCTTAACACAAGAGTTAGTCGGAGATGTCCACTCTGCACTTGGGGTAAGCCTTTTTGATGTTGTCCTCTGTCTCCCAAGTACAGTCTCCAGAATCCGCACTCAATTGCACCTTGACTAGGTGGACCCTCTTGTTTCTCAACACTCGGGTTTCCATGCCAACAATTTTCAGCGGCTCTCTTCTTACAGTTAGGCTCGGTGTGATCTCCAAATCCCTTTGTGCTGTCTCCTCCACAACTAGGTCTGGATCGAGAACATATTTGCGGAGTTGAGATACATGAAATACATCATGCACCCCAGGCAACCAGTCAGGTAGCTGTACCCGATAAGCGAGGGTACCAATCCTTTCGAGAATAGGAAATGGACCGATGAATCTCGGTGCCAACTTTCCAGTCTTCCCAAAATGAATTACGCCTCTCAATGGAGAAACCTTCAAGTATACTTGTTCACCAATAGAGAATCCTACATTTCTTCTTCGTTTGTCTGCGTAGCTCTTCTGTCGGCTCTGAGCAGCCAATAGGCGCTTTTTAATCAAATCAACCTTATCCGATGCTTCACGAATCATATCGGGGCCCAAGACTAATCGATTAACTGGCTCCACCCAACATGCTGGAGATCTGCATGGCCTGCCATATAATAATTCAAATGGCGATGTCTTCAAGCTCGCTTGGTAGCTGTTATTATAAGAAAACTCCACCAAGTGCAAGTAATCCTCCCATGAACCGCCATAATCAAGAATACATGCTCGCAACAAATCTTCCGAAATGCGGTTCACCCTCTCAGTCTGGCCATCTGTCTGAGGGTGATAAGTTGTGCTCAGATCTAATTTGGTCCCATGCTCTTCTTGAAAAGCTTCCCAGAATTTGCTAGTGAATAATGGATCCTGATCACTGACAATGCATTTGGGCACTCCATGCAGTCTGACGATTTCTTTAAAATAAAGCTGTGCTAAACTTCGAGCGGTTCTGACCTGACAGAGACGAAGTGGGTAGTCATAGTTAAGCGGTCTACAATCACCCATATGCCATCATTCCATTTTTTGCTATGGGGCAAGCCATCAATAAAGTCTATAGAGATTTCCTCCCACTTCCTATTTGGAACATTCCGCTGTTTCAACAATCCTGTCGACTTCTGCTGGTCGGCTTTAACTTGCTGACAAGTGGGACAACTAGCCACATAAATAGAAATGTCTCTCTTCATCGACTTCCACCAAAAGGTACGCTTAAGATCATTATACATTTTGCTTACTCCTGCATGAATACTGAGTTTAGATTTGTGGCTTTCATCCATAACTTCTCTTTTTAGCTCGGCAATATCTGGCACACAAATCCGCCCGTGCAATCTAAGAGTCCCTTTATCGTCAATTTGGAAGCTTGGAGCTTCGCCCCTTTGAACTCGCTCGCTAATCATCTGGATAAATTTATAATTTTTCTAGAGAGCATCAATTTTATCCACCAGAGTAGGAGTGATAATGAGATTGGCGAGGATGAGATTGACGCTGTCTGCATTCTTTCTACTCAGCGCATCGGCTACAACGTTGGCTTTCCCTGGAGTATATAAAATATCCAAGTCATAGGCTGCAAGAAATTCAACCGAACGTTGCTGCCTCATGTTCAAGTCTCTTTGGGAAAAGGGATGCTTCACAGATTTGTGATCAGTATAAAGTTCGAACTTCTCGCCCAAGAGATAATGCGTCCATATCTTTAGTGCAAATACGATGGCCATTAACTCAAGATCATGAACGGTGTACTTCTTCTCATGCGGTTTCCATTGGCGACTAGCATATGCGACTACTCTGTCTCTTTGCATTAGCACTGCACCAATACCTTAAATAGATAAAGGATAACATGTTAAAATGGGATTTGACATTAAAAAGGGAAAGTGTTATCTAAGACATGTTTATTTAGATAAGAAGAATGACCTTCTTTAGAAGCGTCAGTCCAGACTTTCAAATCCTCATTGCCATCAATAATGGTCAACACTAGAGCAGTGGTCAACCTTTGATCCAGTTCTTGAAAAGCCTTCTCACATTCGGGTGTCCAAATGAACTTTGTATGCTTCTTAGTCAGCTGTGTCAATGGACAAGATAATCTCGAAAAATCCTTAACGAATTTTCGATAATAGCTTGCTAATCCTTAGAAACTTCTGACATCTGTGGGAGTTCGAGGTTGTTTCCACTCTTGGACGGCTGAGATCTTTCCTGGATCAACTGAAATGCTTTCTTTAGATACAACATGGCCAAGGAGTTTCACCTCTTCTTGCCAAAAAATGCATTTGGAGAATTTGGCTTTCAGCACATTTCTACGCAAAATCTCCAAGACCTCTTTTAGATGCTTTTCGTGGTCAGCGGTGGTTTTAGAAAAGATAAGAATGTCATCGATGAACACCAGCACAAATTTATTTATAACCTCTCGGAATACTCTATTCATGAAGTCAACAAAATACGCTGGAGCATTACATAGACCGAAGGGCATTACTAGCCATTCATAAAAGATATCCGGTCCTTTGAAAGCAGTTAAAGGCACACACTCTTCTGCGATGCGAAGTTGATGGAAGCTTGTAGCTAGGTCCATCCTAGAAAACACTCATGCTCCAAGCAAGCGGTCAAGAAAGTCATCAATACGAGGCAGTGGGTATTTATTTTCCAGTGTTTGTTTGTTGAGATCGAGGTAGTCCACACATAGTCTGAGGGCGTCGTCTGATTTTGGGGCGAACACCACTGCTGCACCCCATTCTGAAAAGCTGGGTTTGATCAGACCCTTCCACACAAGCTGCTTGGTTTGGTTTCTTAGTTCTTCTTTTTCCTTTGGCGACATTCTCCGAACAGGATGTACGAAAGGCCTTGCATTCGGAGATAAGTCAATTCTGAAGTTGATTTCTCTTTGCGGAGGTAAGCCCTCAACTTCTTTGAATACATCAGTGTAATCTCTAACGATGGGGATATCCTCAATAGAGGTAGGGGTGACCTCTAGAGAACACCAGAATTCTTTTCTGTCGGTGGCTGAACAGTGGCATGGTATAGATATAGTATCCCCAAATTTGGGTTTAATTTTGACAATTCTATCAGCGCACACTAACTCAGCCTCATACATTATCAGCCAGTCATTACCAAGTATGATATCGTATCCAAATAAACTCATAATGATTAAATTAAAAGGAAACTGGTAGCGAGAATAGGAGATGGGCACTTTACAATACTGATCTAGAATGAGAGAACCTCCTATCGGGCTATGAGCTCTAATCTTCTCTTTCAGTTTTCTTGGTTTTAGATTTAACTTTGTGATTGCGTCATTAGAAATAAAACTTCGTGTCGCACCAGTATCAAATAAGACAGTAATAGGTATGTTCTTAATATTAAGGGTACCTCCTAGTACATCAAGTTTACCTGCTCCCTCGGTAGGTTTGTCGGTGCAGCAGTTCCTTCATAGACATGCGCCATCTCAAAATTCTTCAGTAGAGGGAAATTTCTGGCAAAGTGCCCCGTCTGCTGGCGGTTATAGCATGCTAGAGTGTTCCTAGGGCTCTGTCCACGATTCTGAGAACTCTGACCACGATTCTAGGAACTCTGACCATGGATCTGGGAACTCCGACCATGGTTCTAGCTAGGGCCAGAATCATTCCTCTTGACTCTCTTAGGCGCTTTACACTCTGACTTGAAATGCCTAGTCTTGCCGCAGTTATAGCATACCAACTTGCTCCTTTCCCTCTTCTTCCCTTGTGGCTTAGCAGCAGAAGAATTGCCCGCCTCTGGTTTCTTGTTAGCCTGTTCCTTCTGGTTGGTATTCTGATTCCTCGCTCTATCTTGTTGTGCAACCTCGTCATTGTCTTCATAGCGGCACACCATGTCAATCATTTTGTTGAAGGGGAGTTTGATATCCCCTGATGAATTTCTTATTCTTCTCAACCGGATCTTGAATCAATCTAGGAGCATAACGTGAGAGCTCATCGAACTTCCTCAAATACTTAGAAATAGACATACTCCCTTTCTGCAGGTTGACGAATTGTTTACGGAGGCGCTCCCTTGCTTGAGGAGGGACATACTTTTCATTGAAGCGCTCTTTAAACTTGGCCTAAGACATGTTGGACACATCATTACAAATCTTAACCGTGTCACACCAGTGCTCAGATTCTTCCTTTTACTGCCATGCTGCTAGAAAACTCATACGCTGGTCCTCCAGCTCCAAACCTTCTAAGTTCTTCTCACAATTTTTCAGCCATGATTCTGCCTGAATAGCCGTTTCACGTCCATTGAAGTGTACATCCCTTAAGTTCCGGAATTTCTTAGACATCCTCTCCAGATCGAAGGGCTATGGGGGTGGAGGTGGTGGTATGACTATAGGGTCGGGCTGTTCATGTATAGGCTCATCTCTAGCGGGCCCTCGACCTCCTCCTCTGTCTCCTCGGGCTCCACCTCGAACTTCACCTCTACTCCTTGTTCTGGTGCTCATTATAAATTAGTCTGTACCATTAAGGAAAGAGTCAGACCAATAGAAATGATAATTTTAGGGAAAGATAAGGTGAGGACAAAATGAAAAGATAATGATGTAATAACTGATAAATATGTGCTATTCTGCTGTGCTCACTCTAGGACATTACTAGTCCCATCTCTAATGAGCTACTCGCCTTACAATAAAGTGGATTCTATCGAGACGAATTGTTATAAATATGTTATACTCCGAAGCTAAGGTTAACTTTAAGCTCTGATACCAACAGTGACAAACCTAAACTTCCGTCGACCGAAAGTAAGGATAATCATTTGGAATACAACATAATTACAATAATAGCAGATTTCAGAATGATATCAATAGCACATAAAACATTTCAGCAAAAATAAAATGTCATTAGCATCACAATAGAACATCAGAGTATGCAGTTTTTACAGGATCCACATAGCATAACAGTAAGTCTCAAATGATATAAGAAAATAAGTTTCAAATCCCATTACATACATCAAGAGCAAAAGATGGAAAAATGTCTCAAAAGTAGAATAAAAGATAGAGAAAAGGTCTTCTTCTTCTTTCTTCCAAGCAGCTCCAACCAGAAACTATCACCTAGAAACCTGTTACTTGGCTGCCCATGTGGAAAGAGGGCACCTTAGTTTGCAAAGTGAATCAAACTTCGAGTCAGTCATGGGACTGGTATGAGAAATCTTATACTACATTATCTAATACTATGGCGAATCACAGGACCATGCCTCTAACGCGGAACGGGTTTACTCCATTGGATTGCCAGTGCATAAAATAAAGTAAATCGTCAAACAACGCAATGCTTTTTAGAAAAATGAAACCATTATAAGACTCAAGTCCCATCACATAATGCAACGCAAACCGGAGGATAGAGTTTTACCTTATAATGGTCAAACATGCTTGATACGATAAAAACGGATTTGACAAAAGTGTGTATATGTTTTAATAAAGCATTTCAATCATAAATATCAATCATAGACGGCATAGTACCCCATCCTACTATATCGCCATACTAGTTTTACAATCAAAACCGCAAGGTGTCGTATTGGAAGTTGGATTTCCAACATGAGTCAAGGCTAGGGGCAAGCTCCTCTCCGATTCGAGACACTCTAGCAAATGCTCAGGATCACACCTATGGGCACCCTTGGATGCGGTAGGGACGGTCCACCTCCTATGGGAGAGGATTAATTATGCCTAGACACACGTTTCTCGGTTCCTTTGAACCTCCATATGGCCACTAACAACCTATAAATCCGAGGTACCTCAAAATCCAACGTCCATGTAAGTAATATGTCAGCCAGTTTAAGCACTGACACCACTTCTAGCTAGAAAGAAACGTGTGCACTCCCTACGGTCCGTATCCCCTTTTTGACTCGTACCGGGGTGTGAGGTTCACGAAGTCACGCTATACACAAAGCTACACCTATATAGGGCGTACTCTGATCATCAACAACAAGGCCCTCTTTTCAACAAAGCCTTGATCATCTGCATCTTGGCGTGCCACATTGACAATTCACTCCATGCTATCAATAACTATTAATATATACCAGGGTGCTTAGTAGAGAATAAATTATCTACCACCAATCAGATCTACATTAATAAAAATCGATTTAATTACATGGAATAAATTCCAACGTCAGACACGCATCCATTTACAAGTTCGTCCTGGGTCTGAATGAAACCGGAGACACCTGAGAGGTTCTCGCCTATTCGGGAAATCAACACGTACGTCCGGACGATTACCACGGTTTGACCCTTTTCTAGGAGCAAGTCAGTCGAGGGCATCAGTCGCCATCCATTCGCCTTGAAGATCGCCGGTCTTCAATCGCCGTCTTCTATATCTTTGACTTAATCGCCGTGTTATTATTTGAAATGAGTTAAACTCGGTCGTTTCAAATAATTATTCGCATAATTATCTTTCAAATCATATCATATCGCAAATAACTATTTATGATGATTTATATCTATTTTTATTTATTTAAAAATAGCTCAAAATAAACAAACGACGCCTCGGGTCAGTGGGCGGTCCTGGCGCTGTTTTTACCCAATTTTGATTTACACATATCTTGAAATCTAACCGTTGGATTTTGGCGAAATTCATATCGTTGGAAAGCTCTTCCCAAAGCGGTCCTAACGGTTCCAGTTTTTGGAAAATCCGATGGTCGGATCTTTTGGTATAATCGTTTAAAGGTACGATTATCGAAACGCGAACTACCGCGCGTGTTTCGTTAAATTTTATGTTTATATATATACATATAAATATAAATATAATCGTTTGGCGATTTCAACTATAAAACCCATTCTTTTTCTATGATTTATTTGCATCTAAAATTGCAAACAAAAATTGTTAGACCAAATTTTGGTACTAACACCCAAATTCGGTGTGAAGACCTCACAATCACATATCAATGCAGAAAAAGCAGTAAATAACAGGGGACACACGATATTTTTATAGTGGTTCGACTCAATCCAAGCCTACGTCCACTTTATAGTTTCTGAAATCCTAAGAGAACTATTACAATGCTGTTTATTTGTAGTTTATACACGAAATCCTCGTGTTTACAGTGAAGAAGAGGAGATTAGAATGTGAAATTATACACGAATTCCTCGTGTTAAGGTGATGAACAATGTCCTTGTTCGGCTGTAATGGAGGCCAAGTATTGGAGTAGCCAAAAAGTCCCTTGAAATGACCATCTTGTGGTGTATTTATAGGCACGGAGAAGCTGTTGGGCGCTCTGAATCGGATCGGATCGGAGCTGACGTGGCGAGCGCTGAGGCGATCTCAGAAGTAGTGGAAGAAGTGGTCATCAGGTCGTGTGGAGACAGGTGTCATCCGATCCGGAAAAGTAGGAGGCGGTTATGGCGAGAGAATGGGTCAAAACTTCGTGCGCTGAAGCAGGTTCAGGCGGTTCGGTTCGGGTCTCCTCCCTCCGAACCGATCCGGTGTCTTCCAACCGAAGACGAGTATTCCAATGCTTTGAAGGCGGAGCAGATCGGGTATACTCCCTCCGATCTGATCCGAACTGATGCGAATGCGAAGAGCAGGTGCCAAGCTGGTTTGCCATAGACAGTTGGATCGGGTCCTCTGCCCATCCGATCCGAACCGGTTTCCTGATTTCCAAAGTTCAAGTTTCCGGTTCTGCATGCGTTCACGGAAACGGGCGTAACTTTCAAACCGTAAGTCCGATTGAGCCAAACCAAAGCTCAAACTGAAGCTAATTCAGAGAGCTACGAGAGTTTTCGAGCTCAGCTCCGTATTTGCTGATTTCGGGCCCAAAAAAGGTCCTCTGATAGGAGTTCCGGGCCATTCTTTGTTTGTGATGCGATTTCAACCAAATCGCTTGCTGTCTTCTGACGGTATTCCCAACACTTGAGCGTATTGTTGAGAAGAGATTCCATGTGTGACTGCTTTGACTAAAAAGCGGGTCAACAAAAATTGTAATTCTTTTCTATGTCATATTTTTTTAACACTAAATATAAATAAATGTTCTTTTACCCTTTTTACTTATTTATACTAAAGGTAAATAAGTGTCTTGTTTCTCCCTTTTCATGTTTATTTACACTAAAGGTAAATAAATATGATTTTTTTCCTATTTATGTCTATTTACAAAAAATGTAAATAAAGCTTCCTTTTTCTTTTCTTATTTATTTACCTAAATGTAAATAAGTTTACTTTTTCCTTTTCTTATTTATTTACACTACATGTAAATAAATGTTACTTTTTTTTCTTATTTATTTACGCTAAGTGTAAGTAAATGTAACTTTCTCTTTTTCCTATGTTTTTACGCTACATGTAAATAAATGTTTCTTTTCATTTTTCCTATTTATTTATGCTACATGTAAATAAATGTTTCTTTTCATTTTTCCTCTTTATTTACGCTACATGTAAATAAATGTTTCTTTTCATTTTTCCTGTTTATTTACGCTACATGTAAATAAATGTTTCTTTTCACTTTTCCTATTTATTTACGCTACATGTAAATAAATGTTTCTCTTCACTTTTCCTATTTAATTACGCTACATGTAAATAAATGTTTCTTTTCACTTTTCCTATTTATTTACGCTACATGTAAATAAATGATTCTTTTCATTTTTCCTATTTATTTACGCTACATGTAAATAAATGTTTCTTTTTATTTTTCCTATTTATTTACGCTACAGGTAAATAAATGTTTCTTTTCACTTTTCTTATTTATTTACGCTACAGGTAAATAAATGTTTCTTTTCATTTTTCCTATTTATTTACGCTACATGTAAATAAATGTTTCTTTTCACTTTTTCTTATTGATTGAAAATGCAAATAAAATGTTATTGCAAAATTTGTCCTTTTTATTCAACATAGAAAATGTAAATAAATATCGTCGCAAAATTTGCTCTTTTTATTTACATAGAAAATATAAATAAAATTTCATCGATACATTTGTTCATTTTATTCACATAAGAAATTTGAGTAAAATTCTATCGCTAAGTTTGTTCTTTTTATTCACATAAGAAATGTGAATAAAATTCTATCGCTAAGTTTGTTCTTTTTATTCACATAAGAAATGTGAATAAAATTCTATCGCTAAGTTTGTTCTTTTTATTTACAAAGGGAATGTAAATAAAAATATGTGTCATCAAGTTTGTTCTTTTATTTACAAAGGAAAAGTAAATAAAAACACTTTTTCAATAATCAAGTTTTGACCTTTTTATATTCATAAAGAAATATAAATAAAATTCAATGTCATGTTTTGTTCTCTTTTGTTATTTACAAAGAAATGTAAATAAAATCTAATGTCATTGTTTTCTAATGTCATGTTTTGTTCTCTTTTCATTTACAAAGAAATGTAAACAAAATTCAATGTATTAACATAGCGCTAAAAATAAGGTTCAATTTCAATGTGTTAACATAACGCTAAAAATAAGGTTCAACTTCAATGTGTTAACATAACGCTAAATATAAGTTTCATTGCAATATCATAACATCACACAAATTATAAAGTTTGATTTCAATGTGATAACACTACGCAGAATATAAGGTTCATTTCAATGTGATAATATCACACAAAATATAAGGTTCGATTTCAATGTGATAACACTACGCTAAATATAAGGTTCATTTTCAATATGAGAACATCACGCTAAATATAAGGTTCATTTCAATGTGGTAACGTAACGCTAAATATAAAGTTCATTTTCAATGTGATAACATCACACAAAATATTCAACATTGAAATCCAAACATCAAACATCGCAACCATGGTTATATTCGTGTATTCAAGAATCTCAACTAACGATAATTAATTAAACGTTTAATTAATTTTAAAATAGAATCTCACCTTATTTCAATTTAGATCTAAAATCCCAAGGAGTTCAGAATCAGCCCCAATCAGTTCCAGAACATTGTATTTGCTGTTACGGTTCAAATGAATCTGAAATTATTCAATTCGGTGTTCGTATGAGTAAATTATCAAGTTTATAATTAAATACAGAAATTTGCCACGCTTATAAACGTTAGGGTTCCAACTTAATTACCTCAGAACTCACGGCCGTTAGTTATAGAAATTGTTCAAATCTTTGATTCCAGTTTTCTCCCAATCCGTTGTATGAAATCCAGATTGGTTTGCTTGGGTTTGTCAGGCCCGGGGAGATGCTCGTGCGCTTGGAAGGGGGTGGCGTTCGGTGGCGTGGTCGAGGCTGGGCGGAGCACGCGGCGGCGCTACTTTAGGGCGTTGGTTCCGGCACTATAGGCAACGGGGAGGGTGCAACAAGCATGGATGGAAAGATCTTGGAGAGAGCTTCGGAGTGGTATGAGGAGTGGGTTCTAATTCGTGGAGATGAACGAGAATTCAGAGGGAGAAGGACAGAACAATATCGGCCATTGGAATAGAGGAGGGCGGCTGCTACACGATGTACAGTGGAAATTAGGGCTTTATTTTTTTCCTATATTTATAATATTCTAGTGTAATTTTGCGATTAAATCCATAACTTCCAAACCGTTTCGATTTCAGTCCAATCGAAGGTGACCCTAGCAAATAGCCCCTGTTCCGGATCCAACGGGCCAGGTCCTGTTAGCCCAAACAGCTGTCTGTGACCTGTTTTATTTAATTAAATCATTTATTAAATTAATTCGTTCACACAAATAAATTCACCGAGACCACATACGGACTCAGAAAAATCCAAAAAAATATATTTGGCTTCGTTATGACGATACGGTCCTAACAAAATTCATTTCGTTGAATTCTGAGACCGTTTGAAAAATTGCTATTTTTCAGTCGATTAAATTTGACTGAAACTGACAAAACACAGTTTCTTTTGGCATGCTCACATATTGACACGGAAAATTCTAAAAATTGAAACCTAGCAATAATTTGACATTCTGGTTCAAACAAAAGTGGTTTCGTCGAAAACAGAGGTCGTTTGAAAATTGACTATTTTCACTAACTTTAAATATTATTTAAAATGAAAATTTTAAATTCTAGAACATTTTTCAACTAAATTATTTAAAATAAAAATTTTAAATTGGCTCGGATTTTCCGGGTTGTTACAGTTTACTAGACAAGAAGTAACAGCCATAGCCAACAAAATATCCTACTTAGCAGTGGATAATACATGTAACACAAATTAAGTAGTGTTACTTCAACGTACTCATAGACATACGGTTAATCCTACTTATTAACTAAATAATGTAACTTCATAATTATAGGATGAACCAAAAACCAAAAAAAATATTATAGGCCGTGACATAAGCAATACTAGGTTTTAAATTACCACACAACATTTATTTGCTTTTTCAGTTCAAATTATTCGAATGTACCAAAGGAAGAGTGTTTAAAATGCACGAAAATGGTTGGTACAGTGAAGAAAATGATGAGTACAAAGGAAGAGTGTACACTAGGCAGTCAAAACATTACTTTATAAAGTATACATGTGGAAATTAAATGTTTGCATAAGCCAAGAATGACAACAATTTCATTCTTGCTAACAAATAACGATGACATAATATATCACAACTAGAATGTATATTCATCTACAATCCATGCAGTGACAACAATATTTAAGTGAATACTCTCTCTGATCAATAAAGTAGGTTCACATGTTAAAAACTTTGTACACAAGTGATGCCTGTGCGTCACCTATAATTACACTAGTGAATAAAAGAACAGACAAAAATGGGACACTAACATACCTTTACTTTAACACAAGAAAGGTGTAATATGAAAAAAAACAAGGCTATTGCATGCACACAATATGTATCAACCTGAAAGCCTAAAGCCACAAGTCAAAAGGGTATAAATATAATTAACAGTGGATAGTAAAACAAGTGTACTTTCAAGTTATCTTTAACAAGATAGAGAGGTGACCGCCCCTTTCTAATTTCACTAAAGGATGTCTAGATAATCAAAGCAACATGTGCATGGCAAAAAAAATACAAAATTTAACCGGGAGGTTTTCATGCCAATGTACAGTAAAGCTTAGAGGCAAATAACCATACTTAAATTTTAATTTGGCTTTAGCAACTATAAGCAAAATTCATCGACAATGTGTTTAACGCCATCATTCTTGGGTTTTCCACTTATATGCAGCAATACTGAAGCATGCAAATGGCGAGATGGGTTTCTAACTACACGCATGCATAGCCTAGATGGAACTTAATTGGGAAGTAAAATAGCAGCTCACTTGAGCATGAACGCTTAAAGTTGGTGTCAATGCAAATAATGGGCACATCAGCTAGCACGATTCATCCATAGACTTAAAAGCTAATTGAATAAACTTTGGTTAAACAAATGCAAATCAAATTCTTAATTCAACTTGGAAATGTTTAAATTAATTTATCTTAATCGCTTTGCTCACTTTAAACATAGTATTCACAAGGAGCAACCATAATCACCGCTATTATCCTCCAAATTGAACAGAAATGATTCATCTATTGTATGTTTACCATATCAAATTATCTCCTGCAAGAAAACTATTATATCTTTGTTTTTAACGCATCGCAAGCCATGTTTTTGTTGGAATTTGGATATAGAGAGGAGGATAGAGATAAAACGTAGAATAAATGAAAGACTACATTTTTTAGTTCTGCACTTTTTCTTCATACAACTTGATTACAAATGAGGGAGTACAACCCTTTTATAACATAGCCAAGTATCTAGAGTCTTCTTATTCTAAAGTTTTCTTTTATTCTCTAATTTCTACTTTCCTCAACAAATCAATTCTAAAATTCTCCATTTGATAAATCTAAAATTTCTTGCCATATATTTTAACCTTCCCCTAATACAATAGTTAATTTTATTCCATAGTGTTTCTTATTAAAACTAAATTTATTTGTTTCCTTAAAACCAAGTTTATTTCCAACATCCTCCCTTAAACTTGGTTTTACTACTTCAAACAGATTCCTTGATTCGAAGCACTTTCTCTTCGATTTGTGATGCACTCTCTCATCACCTTCAAAAATTATCGAAGCACTTTCTCTTCGATTTGTGATGCACTCTCTCATCACCTTCAAATTTTTTTAATATTGGAGCACTTTCTCTCCATGGTGCACATTCTCACCCACAACTCTAAAATAAAATTTCTTCCATGGCCACTTGTGCCATGTTCTCTTTCTCTTCATTGGTGCTCCAGCATCAACATCTTCTACAATATCATCTTCGATCTTCTTCTCAGTCTTCTTCTTCATCTTTGATCTTCTTCCTCTTAATCTTCCTTCTGATTTTTTTTTTTTTTTTTGATCTTCTTCTCACTCTTTTTCTTCCTCTTAATGTTCCTTCTGATTTAATTTTTTTTTTTTTTTGGCTTCTTAGAGATCTCTCTATCCTCCCTCATTAACCTAGCTCTGATACCAAGTTGGAATTTGGATATAGAGAGGAGGATAGAGATAAAACGTAGAATAAATGAAAGACTACATTTTTTAGTTCTGCACTTTTTCTTCATACAACTTGATTACAAATGAGGGAGTACAACCCTTTTATAACATAGCCAAGTATCTAGAGTCTTCTTATTCTAGAGTTTTCTTTTATTCTCTAATTTCTACTTTCCTCAACAAATCAATTCTAAAATTCTCCATTTGATAAATCTAAAATTTCTTGCCATATATTTTAACCTTCCCCTAATACAATAGTTAATTTTATTCCATAGTGTTTCTTATTAAAACTAAATTTATTTGCTTCCTTAAAACCAAGTTTATTTCCAACAAATGTTACTCATGACCTTCTCATTCCTTCTATAAATACTAGTTCGAAAGCAACAAAGATCCAACAGCAAATGCAAATAGGCCTTTCTTATATGATAACAAGTCTAAGGGTAATGCATGGGAACCATCTTTAGCACGTATGGCAACAGGGGATCCGCATGTATGCAGTACAGAAGCATGACCGAAACTAATTTCCCTTACAGTGTGGTTTATAATATATTAAAGGACACCCAAATTCACAACAAAATTTTATAGATGAATGCAAACTAGTTGAAACTAGTAACCGCAAAATCAAGTGTGTCCATGCGGGTTAATGGCCACTAGCAACCCCTACTTAAGTGAGGATAATAATTATAACCAAGGCAGTTCACCCAAATGACTGGAATAGTAGCTAAGCAAAGCCCGAACATTGATATTTATTGAAGACTCGAAATAGCGGATTAGCAATCAAGTTTAACTGTAAGATAAACTTAATTTTAATCGATGGTGGAGAAGAAGGAGGAGCAATTACTGCTGCAAAGCAGTGGCTCGGCGAGACAGGCACGGCTGGATGCGATGGAGATGACCGCGGATTTGGAAAAAAAATTCATGGCTGCCCCAGGTTTCGAACCCATGTCGCCAACACCTAAATAAATTTCCATAAAAGTATTGTTCGGGAAGGAACATTATTCCCGCTGATAATTGGAAAACGGGATGCCGCAGTCTTTCCAGACCAAGTCTGAGTACATACCATGAGATCGGGTCCGCCTGCGAGAAAGGAATCGCATGCCTCTGTACAATAGTAGGCATTACGTACTTACTCCTATGTTTTCATTTAAAGCACCAAAAGTAATTCCTAAGTTCTCTTGCTCGATTGATTCAACTGGTTTGGAGCGCGGAGAGATGGAGGTGGCCCTTTTTCGATTGATTTATATACGATACTCATAACAATTATCATATATAAAATCAATATGATAATATAATCAAATCAGAGTATCATATATGAATCAATACGATACTCATAACAATTATCATATATAAAATCAATACGATAATATAATCAAATCAGAGTATCATATATAAATCAATACGATACTCATAACAATTATCATATATAAAGTCAATATGATAATATAATCAAATCAGTTATAGTAATGTAATAAAACAGTAGGGGATTGTAACAACCCGGAAAATCTGAGCCAGTTTAAAAATTTTATTTTGGCGAATTTAATGAATTTTGGTTATTTAAAATGAACTATTTTAAATAATAATGACGGAAAATTTAATCTCGATGAAGTTAAAACGAATAAATTAATTTTAATTATATAACGAGCCCGAAATGGCGCGGTAGTTCGAAAATTCGATTTCGAATTTCAAATGAATATACGGAATTCGTTTTAAGTTGGAATTGGACGAAACAAGAAATATTTGAATCTGTTTAACCATATCTTTCTAATGAGTGTAAGAAATTGAGATTTCACTTTAAAAGTTTAGAGATATGTCCAGTTTAAAATTTAGAAAAGTCGCTGTGGAATTTATATATATTTTAATATATATAAAGGCCCTAAAAAATGGAAATTTTGCAAACGGACTCGGTTTTCGACGAAACCACTTTTGTTGGATCTGTGATGTCAAATTATTGCTAGGTTTCAAAAATTCATAATTTTCTGAATGAATATGTGAGCGTGGCGAAGCTAAACATGTTTTGACAGTTTCAGATAAATTGGGTCGACCATAAAATGACCATTTTTCAAACGGTCTCAAAATTCGATGAAATTAGTTATGTTCGGACCGCGATACGAAGCTAGAAATAATTTTTCTGTAATTTTTGGAGTTCATACGTGGCCCCGGTAAATTGAAATGTGCGTTTAAATTCAATATACATAGATTTCTATTTTAATTTGAACGAAAACTGATCGTAACGATCAAATTGGCCTTCGTGACATATCCCGTTGTGTTCGGAATGGGGGTTATTAGCTGGGGACGACAGTCGGTGGGTTCGATTTCGAGTTCATAATAAAAAGTCACTTTTTAAAAGTTAAAAATAATAAAATAATAAATTAAACTCATATACCCCCTCTTTCCCTCTTTTCCCGGTCAAACCCCCCACATTTCTTTCACTTTCCCGATCACCTTTCTTCCTTGTCTCACCGCGCCTCCTCGTCGCGTCCGTCCAGCCTCCCTCCTCCGCCGCTAGAGGCACCGGGCCCCCGTCGATCTCTGCTGGCCCCCTCCTCCTCGCTACTCCTCTCCCCGATCCCCCTGAAACCCGCAATACACCCACCCGATGCAACAAACCCTAATCGCACCGCTCCTCTAGGCGCCCCGACACCGCAACCTCTCGCCTCCAGCTTCTTCTCCTCTATCCTCTCTCCTCGCAAGCCCTAACCCCCTGCGATCGAACCCGCTCCCCCCTTTCCTGTTCCTCCTCTGCGCCTCTCTCCCTCTTCTTCCTCCTAGCTTCAGTCATCTGCCTCCTCCCTCTTCCTCCCTTCGCAAAACCGCCCCCCTTTCTCTCGTTTTACTGTAAGTCCCTTCCTTTCTTTTTAGTACTTTACTGTTTTAAATGGCACGGTTTTTATAATAAAAAAAAATATAATTTAAAAAAAAAACTGAATATATATAGATTTTATTTTTAATGAATAACAAGATTGGATTTTTATTGGTAGAAAATATCGGATTTTTAAAAAGAAGAAAAGTATGATTTTATTCATAGAAAGGTTTAGATTTTTTTTACATGTAAAGATTAGATTTTTGATATGATAAAAGTTGTGATTTTGTTCGTAGGAAAAAAAATACGATTTTTATTTATTTAAAGGCGAGGTCTTTACTTGTTTAAAGTTTTGATTTTTATTTGTTGAAAAGTTAAGATTTTGTGAATCGAAAATGGTGTGATTTTTATTAGAAAGGATAATATTTTTATTAGAGAAAAAGTTTGATTTTTATATATGCATATAAAGTTAGGCTTTTTAGTCGTGTAAAAATAGAACTTTTAACGATGTTAGAATATAATTTTTATAATATAGAAAGGTTAAAAATATAATTTTTATACTAGTGGCATAATAAAAATATGATTTTTATTCATGTAGAGTAATAAAAATATAATCTTTATTAGGAGAAGAGCAATATAAAATATAATTTTTATAACAAAGTGAAGATAAAAATTTGATTTATACATATATGAGGTGAAGATAAAAATTCGATTTTTATATATGTAGTGAATACGGGCAACGAAAGTGACAAAAGACAAAAAGGTGAAGATTTCCTACATATGAAGACTCATGGAGTTTGGTTTAGCTTTTGGTGGGAACTTCTCACTTTAAATTTCCTTTTCTAGTTAAAATTATATACTAGGATGCAGACGGTGTTTAGTAGCACTCGACACCATCGTCCACAGACCATGGACTTGTTTGTTTGGATGTGTAGTTGGTTAGATTATTTGATTTGAATTTGGTTGTTTGGTGAAATGAAATTGATTTGATTGATATGTGTATGGCGTGGGCCATTAATAGACCGGGGATAAGGCTAGTCCTTGTCCCGTTTCTAGTATCGTGTCGTTATGCCGCCGAAATTTTCTAAAATATGTTAGAAAAATAAAAATATCATTTTTATTAGATAAATGAATAAAATAAAATATTCGTTTACAAATCAGACGATTTGTTTATGTACACCCATTTGATTGATGTTGATTGGAACGATAAATTTTACACATCGCCCAACTACACAAATAATAATTTGTGTTTGTTAACTGAAACCCCACACGGGTATTGGGATGATATTTGACGTACACTAATCCCGATTGTTTAGTTGTATGTCAATCGACAGGTTGACAGACAGTTGTGTAGTGCACGTTAGATGATGGTTTATTATTTATCATTGCTGATATATACGTGTGTTGTATGAAAATCCATAGAAATAAAATCTATGGTAATTGATTGGGCCTCATTCCAGTTTCGAAATAAAATATTTGAAATAGAAATATTCGAAATAAAGATATTTGAAAAGAAATATTTAAATAGAATATTTGAAATAGAAATATATGAAGCCGTGTTGATTAGGTTTGCGCCATTTTGACGCGTGCGATATTTATATCGATTTTGTTCGTTTTTATAACGAATATCGAAAGGAACTGATTTCAAAATATAACGTTTTGAAAATATTATCATTTATATGTTAATGATATGGAATATTCAAATTTGATTTGAAATTGAATATGAAGTTGAAACCGTTTTGAAAACGAATTATAAAATACGTTTTGAAAGGAAATCGACGAAATATATATAATATATATATTACATATATTTAATGGCCTGAATAGAACGCGCCGCGCTGCGGCAGTTCGCGAATTTCGACCATTGACTTCGAATTGACGTTATGAGAGATCCGACCGTCGGATTCTTCTGAAACCGGGACCGCTGGGTTCATATCGAAAAGAGCTTACCAATGAATATTAGAAATTTGAAATCTAATTGTTGGATTTGGAGATACGTCCAAATCAAATTCAGAAAAGGTCGCTTTAAGTGCAGTTCGACGACCATTATTGGAAATCGACGGTACGGGCCTTGATAAAATTATTAAAAATATCTATACTTCGTGTAAAATCATAATATATGAATTGAAAAGAACTGGGATGAAGAATTCCCTATTTGAAAGGGTAAAAATATATTTTTATCGAAATGTACTAGTTATGACCTAGAATTTAAATCCAATGTTTTTAAATAAATGAATTGGATTTGAAGTGGTTTTAAAATAATCAGAATTTCCAATATACGTATTGGAATGGATTTGAATCGAAATTATCTTCGGAATATTTCGATGTTGGGTTTCGTGATTATACAGATATGGTTGTGGAAATTTGAAAGATATATTTATATCGTTATTTCCAATACGATATTTGTTGGTTTCAGAATTTGATATTGAATATAAGCTGATATATTTTCTATTCAGAGCCTTGTATTTAATATCAAATGGGATTCTGGGTTCGTCGTGAATGTTGTCTTAAATAACACTGTTCTTGAACCCAGTTTAGAAAAGAATAAATATTTTTATTAAGATTTAGTGAAATTGTCCAGTTAATTTGTGTTTAATTGGAATTGAATTTAAATTGGTTTTTGGGTTTATCGTGAACGGTGTTTTAAATAACACCTGTTCTTTAACCCGATTAACAATGGGATGTGACTTTGGGTTTATCGTGAACCGTGTTTTAAATGACATCGGTTCTTTAACCCAGTTAAAGATTAAAACTAAGTGGAGTTTTAATGAATTTTTAATTAGATTGAAATGATCGGGAATGGAGTATCACCGGTTTTGCTCCAAGCGTTAGTCAAATCTTCAATTAGATTTGAACGTGAAATGGTAATTAATTTTACCGATAACACCGTGGTTTTAGATATGGAGTATTATCAGTTTTGCTCCATGGGATGAATAGGTTGGGATTGGGAAATAAAATAAATAATTACTTCGGTGTGGTTCGCTAATCCCGACTAGATTGGAAAACCATAATATGGTTTAAAATGATATTCAAAGCAAGATCAAGGAATAAATTTAAAAGAATTTATCTTTGATAAAATTAATGGAAACCTTTCCCTAAAAGTGTGAATATTTGAATAAAAGAATATTCTGAATTAGAATGAGGCGTATGTTGTGTTTGTGTTTGTGTAACATTTGTTTATTATATACGCGAGCTATTCAGAAAGATCGGGTTTATCCCATTCTGAATAACTGATATGACGATAAGTCGAAGAAGAAGACGGTGGTTGAAGACCGGAGGTCTTCACATCGTTTGGGTGATTACTGATGATCTTGATTGGGCTGTACACCCAAGAGGAAGGAATCAGTTGGTGATCGTCAGACGTACTTGGAGATCGACGGATATGCGAGGAAAGTGCCTCCGGTTTCGTTCAGACCCAAAACGAACTTGTATAGATGGTGTGTCTTACACTGGATTTTGCTCTATGTTGATTGATCTCTATTAAATATACATCTTCTTGGTGAAGGGGAATTTATTCCCTTACTTCACCCTTCTCTGAGACGTACGGGATCAGAGGTTGTATATGGATAGACATCAGTCGCGTGGAGTGGATTGCCTGTGTGGCATGCCTAAGTGGCAAATGATCAAGGCTTTTGTTGAAAAGCAAAGTTTTGTGGTTGATGATCAAAGCACAGCCTTCGTGGCATCGCTTTGTGTAGCGTTAATTCGCGAGCCTCACACCCCGGTATGAACCAAAAACGAGAGAAGGATCCAGGGAGAACTTGCGTCTCTTTCTAGCTAGAGGTGGTGTCGGTGCTTAAACTGACCGACATTTATATACTTTTCACCTAAGTGGTTGTTGTTGTTGCGAGGCGCCTCAGATATGGAGTCATTTGGCTCATATGCGTCCCATAGGGCGGGGAGACGTAGTGTTCAGGGTTTAAGTTTAATCCACATCGAGTGGACCGGCCCTGTGGCTCCTAGGTGCAGTTGCGGCTGTATCCTGAGACATGGTAGACTAGATTGTCTCGAATTCGGTGAGGATCTTGCCCCTAGCCTCGGTTCATAGATGGAAATCCAGTTTCCAATACGTGATTTTGCGGTTTTAATTGTAGAACCTAGTATGGCAACATGATATATGGTACCCATGCCGTCTGTGATTGATACTTATGATTGAAATAGTTTTTTTTCCACTATACACTTATAGTACTATCAAAATAATCTACTTTAAACGTATCAAGCATTCTTTGGCTATTATAATGTAAAAACCCTATCCTTCGGCTTGCTTTGCATTGTGTGATGGAGCCTGGGTCTTATAATAGCTTCATTGTTCTTTATTTAGCATTGCGCTGTTTGTTATATACACTAGTATTCTTGGGGTAAAAACCCGTTCCGTGTTATACGGCGTGGTCCCTTGATTTAACGAACTTTAAAAATAAAGAATAATAACTGTTTTAGTTCTCACACCAGTCACATGACTGACCTGTAGTTTATTGTTTTAACCTAAACTCTGGGTGCCCCTATTTTCCGCACGGGCAGCTAGTAGTTTTGGTTTTGCAGATTTATATTCACAGGATACTGATTTATTGTTGAAGTGATATTCAGAAAGCTCTGTATCCGTGTATTTCTTTCAGTTATGTTTTGTATTATTTTTCCGCTGCAGTAATGTATTTAAATCTCTGATGTTTATCAAATGTATATAATCTATTCATACTCTGTTATATTCTTCTTTCTTATGGAATTATTGTAATAAGCATTGAAATGTTCTTCTGTCTGTGTTCTGGTTTGTCTTGTACTCAAAGCAATCCGTGCTTTCCTTACCGGGGAAGCTTGGGTCGTTTTATTTTGGTGTCATAGCTCTGGTTTACAGAGCGCGAGAACAAGACAGATTAGAACCGAACGAAAGAATTCGTCAGAAATTGGATTAGTAATATCCAATGAGAATGACTCGTTAGAGATGGGATCAGAAGTATCCTAGAACGAGTGTGAAGAGTATATTTTTCAAATAAAAATGAAGACAAAATTTGTTTTGAAAAATTAATTCAAGTATACGTATTTGAATATTTTATTTGTATGAATTTGGACAATCCAATATATAAATTTTTTGCTTATACGCGTCGTGAACGTATATTTGAAGTTTTAATATATTGGATAGATATAGAATCGCACTCTAGTAGCCCAGAGATGTTCTGATGGTGGTTCGAAACATCATCAGCATTTATGTTCGAGTTTCGAAGGCGTGATATCTATATATTTCCATTAGACTGATGTGAGAACCAAAACTAGATAGGGCTAATTGTTGTGACTTGGCATCAAAAACATGATTTTTGACTATGTATTAAAGTTATATGTTAGAAACGATAATCAACTAATTGATGTTGGTTGTGTTGTATGATTATTGTTTTGATTAATTGAAATTTTGAACCATTATGCCAAATTGAACCGAATATTGAACTGAATTGAAAATTGCTTGAAATTGCATACATGTACATGTGCATATATATACATTGAACAGGTCATAGCAAGAAGGCTAGATCAGAGGAATAAAATTGTTTGCCCGACAAATAGGTACATGTCTATTGTATTTCTTGGGTGATGATGATTTTTATGAGCCGATTGGCTAGCCGCTTGGCTTTTTCATTTTCTTTTGGATTGGTAAGGGCCATGGGAGGCTATTTGAAATATCCCGAAGCTCCCGGTACAAAAGAGGTTATGGCGAAATTTTTCGAAAATTTAGGGTGTTTTCCAAATTTTTGAAAAATTTGAAAAGTTCTAAGAAACTGAAAAGTTGAAGAACTTAAGCCATAATCAAAATAATGAAAATTGAGTTGGTTAGTTAAACAACTTTCACCTTCATTCCTTTTCGAGGACGAAAAGATTTTAAGTGGGGGAGATTGTAACAACTCGGAAAATCTGAGCCAGTTTAAAATTTTTATTTTGGCGAATTTAATGAATTTTGATTATTTAAAATGAATTATTTTAAATAATAACGACGGAAAATTTTATTTCGATGAAGTTAAAACGAATAAATTTATTTTAATTATATAACGAGACTGAAATAGCGTGGTAGTTCGAAAATTCGATTTCGAATTTCAAATGAATATACAGAATTCGTTTTAAGTCGGAATTGGACGAAACAAGAAATATTTGAATCTGTTTAACCATATCTTTCTAACGAGTGTAAGAAACTGAGATTTCACTTTAAGAGTTGAGAGATATGTCCAGTTTAAAATTCAGAAAAGTCGCTGTGGAATTTATATATATTTCAATATATATAAAGGCCCTTAGAAATGGAAATTTTGCAAACGACCTCGGTTTTCGACGAAACCACTTTTGTTGGATCCTTGATGTCAAATTATTGCTAGGTCTCAAAATTCATAATTTTCTAAATCAATATGTGAGCGTGGCTAAGTTAAACATGTGTTGACAGTTTTAGTTAAATTGGGTCGACTAGAAAATGACCATTTTTCAAACGGTCTCAGAATTCGATGAAATTAGCTTTGTTAGGACCATATCGTCAATACGAAGCTAGAAATAATTTTTATGTAATTTTTAGAGTTCATACGTGGCCCCGATAAATTGAAATGTGCGTTTAAATTCAATATACATGGATTTCAATTTTAATTTGAACGAAAACTGATCGTAACGATCAAATTGGCCTTCGTGACATATCCCGTTGTGTTCGAAATGGGGGTTATTAGCTAGGGACGACAGTCGGTGGGTTCGATTTCGAGTTCGTAATAAAAAGTTGCTTTTTAAAAGTTAAAAATAATAAAATAATAAATTAAACTCATATACCCCCTCTTTCCCTCTTTTCCCAGTCAAACCCCCAACTTTTCTTTCACTTTCCCGATCCCCTTTCTTCCTTTTCTCCCCGCGCCTCCTCGTCGCGTCCGTCTAGTCTCCCTCCTCCGTCGTTAGAGGCGTCGGGCCCCCGTCGATCTCTGCTGGCCCCCTCCTCCTCGCTACTCCTCCCCCCGATCCCCCTGAAACCCGCAATACACCCACCCGACGCAGCAAACCCTAATCGTGCCGCTCCTCCAGGCGCCCCGACGCTGCAACCTCTCGCCTCCAGCTCCCTCTCCTCCTCTATCCTCTCTCCTCGCAAGCCCTAACCCCCTGCGATCGAACTCGCGCCCCCTTTCCTGTTCCTCCTCCACGCCTCTCTCCCTCTTCTTCCTCCTTGCTTCAGTCCCCCACCTGCTCCCTCTTCCTCCCTTCGCAAAACCGCCCCCTTCTCTCGTTTATCTGTAAGTCCATTCCTTTCTTTTTAGTACTTTAGTGTTTTCAATGGCGTGGTTTTTATAATCAAAATATATAATTTTAAAAAAAACTGAATATATATCGATTTTATTTTTAATGAATAACAAGATTTGATTTTTATTGGTAGATAAGATCGGATTTTTAAAAAGAAAAAAGTATGATTTTATTCATAGAAAGGTTTAGATTTTTTTTTACATGTAAAGATTAGGTTTTTGATATGATAAAAGTTGTGATTTTGGTCATAGGAAAAAAAAAGATTTTTCTTTGTTTAAAGGCGAGGTCTTTACTTGTTTAAAGTTTTGATTTTTATTTGTTGAAAAGTTAAGATTTTGTGAATCGAAAAAGGAGTGATTTTTATTAGAAAGGATAATATTTTTATTAGAGAAAAAGTTTGATTTTTATATATGCATATAAAGTTAGGATTTTTAGTCGTGTAAAAATAGAAATTTTTAACGATGTAAGAATATAATTTTTATAATATAGAAAGGTTAAAAATATAATTTTTATAATATAGAAAGGTTAAAAATATAATTTTTATACTAGTGGCATATTAAAAATATGATTTTTATTCATGTAGAGTAATAAAAATATAATATTTATTAGAAGAAAAGCAATATAAAAATATGATTTTTATTCATGTAGAGTAATAAAAATATATTATTTATTAGAAGAAAAGCAATATAAAAATATAATTTTTATAACGAAGTGCAGATAAAAATTTGATTTTTATATATATGAGGTGATTAACATAAAAATGTGTTTATTTTATGCTCTTATATTTTATCTTTTGTAAATAAATAAATGATACTTTGGGTATTTTTATGTGTATTTACAGATTGTCAAGTGATGCCTCTTTCATTTCAAATTAAAGGCCAACTACAAAGAAAAAGTTACTTCCTTATGTCAACACTTTCTCAATCCCAAGAGAAGTTGTAGTTCAATGGTAAGTGCATAGAGATTTGTACTGAGAGACCTGAGTTCGATCCCCGTCAAGCCCACTTTTTGCCAAAGAACGGAACATTCACACTACCCTTTGCTATAAAGAAATTATGGATTAGTGTTATAATATATATACATATTTAAATAATTAATCATTCACCCGTGGTCCTAAGCTCTCCTCTGTGACCTCTGTAGATCCCGTCTCCAATAGGTGCATATAAATAATTTATTTAATAAACCCTTTCCTTGGAAAAATTTAGGCCAATTCTGTCTCAAAATGAGAGAACCTATAGAGTGAAAGATTGTGTTGTGAAGAAATAGCTAGGGAGTTCGATCCCCGTCAAGCTCACTTTTTGCCAAAGAACGGAACATTTGAGGAATAATCATGGAAATCAATTCAGAACATTCATTTTTCAATTTCCAATTAGAAGAATTTCTGATTGAATTGCTGCCAAGAAAAGATCAATTTTGAAGATTTTATCCTTTGTTGCCTTTGGAGTCTAATGAGTATCTTTGTTTGAAAGAATTAATCACATGCAATCTGCTCATCAATCAATCAATTTGCCACATGGAAGATAGGGATGATTTGGAAGATATTCACCGTGATTTGCTTTCCAATCAAGCTTGGTCAAGGAAGGCAAGAGATATAATGGATGATGAGTCCTATTTATTCATAAACTTAATTAGGGTTTTTCCTATCTCATCTATAAATATACGTTGTAACCATTGTAAGAGGATTCCGAATTTTTTGTACTCTCTTTTAGTTTTAATAAAGTTCTTCTTCGTCTAGTTTATTTGCTTTACTTTCATAACAATTTGTGTTCTACTTAATTAGTTTTGGTAGAACACATATTGTTATTGTCTTTTATTACTGCATGCTAGTGTTGACCGTTTGATTAGTTTCAACGGCAATCCTACTTTTAATTCTCTGTTATTGTTCTAGTTGTTATTTACTTTTGTTTTTGCTAGTAACTTGTTCTTTATTTTAGTGGTTGAATTTGGTATTGATCTGATTAGATTCAGATCCATAGTAAATTCAATACCGTTGTTTTGTTATTACAACCAAATCTCCAAACTTCGTCTAACTCGCCCAAGAGATTAGATTCATAATAATTTTTAATTACACCTCCCCGTGTTCGACCTATATGCCACACACTTGTATGCTTGCAGAATTTAATTTAAAATCCGCGCTTTTCTAGTTCATAGAATAGCGTCGATCAAGTTTTTGGCGCCGTTTCCGGGGAGGTAACGATTGAATTTTGTTATTTATTTAATTTCTGATTCGTATTTGTTTTTTTTTTTTTTCTTTATATATAGAAAAAAATCTCAATTAGTTGATTTGGTATTGATCGTTGATACCGTAATCTTCTATATAAGAGAGAGAAAAATGCCAAATTTTCCTTTATTTCTTTCCATACATTCTTTTCTTACAAGTTCTGAAATTAAAAAAAAAATTGCCTATTTTCTCTGATTTCCTTCCCTTTCTGAAATCTTACGTTCTTCTCTTCCAAGTCTCACAAAAAAAAAAAAATTGTCAATTTTTTTTTTTTTTTTTTGATTTCTTTCCTAGTTTTGTTTTCAATTTCTTCTACATAACCTTTCCTTTCTTCATCTACAAGTTTTCAAAAATAAAATAAAAATATATATACTTGTCATTTTTCTTCGATCTCGTTTCCTTCTTAATTCAATTTTCTTTCCAATTCCCAGCACATATCTTTTCTTTTACTTTTAAAAAAAATACTTTCTTTTTCTCTTTCCTTCCTTCCTTGTTTTTCTTCCGCCTGTTAAGTTTTCTACGCAGTTCCATAAGTTTTCTACTCCACTCCTCTCCCCAGTCCAATTCTGATCAGACCAGTTTCTTTTTCTATTTGTTGTTTTTATTTATTACAAAAAAAATTGCTTCTTTTTCTCAGATTTCTTTCCTTTTTCTTGCTCCCTTTCCAATCTTCACCTTTCTTCTTCTTCAAGTAAAAAAATAAAAAATCTTGAGTGGTGATTTGGTGTATCAACTACTTGGTGCTATCAATCATCCAACAAGAAAAAAAAAAGTTCTTGCCAATTTTTCTTTTATTTCCTTCCTTTTCTCCTATCACCTTCTTTTCTTTTACATAATTTTTTTCTTTTTTTTTTTTACACATAAAAAAAATCCTTTCTAGTTTTTGTTTGATTTCTTTCCTTCTTATTTCTCAATCTCTTTCTTTTGTTTTACAGACTCTTCCTTCTTTTCAATTCTATAATAAATAAATAAAACTTGCTTCTTTTTTTTCTTTAGTCGTTTATTTTTTTTTCTTTTTTTCTTTTTTTTTTAAACTCCATTTTGTTTTGTTTTGTATTTTTTTTCTTCTTTGCTACCTCTCTTATAAAAAAAAGAATAAAAAGAAAAAAGAATAAAAAGGAAGTGCCGTCTCAAAAACCAATCAAAGGCTCAAGCAAAAGAACAAGCAGAAGAATTTCAGAAGTCAAACAATTTGCAAGCAGTGAAGTTTGAATTGTCGGAGCGGTTGCACACCAAGTGGGGTGTGAACGCGCTAGCGCTACCCAATTTCAATGGAGGACTGCCGATCAAGGTGAGAATTTTTAAAACTCTACAGGTGCTCTGCTGCAAAAAGAAAAAAAATATAGACAATTGTTGTAAAAAAAACTCTGTAGGGGCAGCGGCTTGAATGTACAATTTTTAATTTCTGCAATTATTTTGTGTGATTGTTGTTATTTCTGCATTTTTTTTATTCATTCTGTTAAGGGCAATACCCCAATTCACATAAGGTGAGGGATGTCATCACCCTTTCCTTAGCCCACAAATTGCATTTCATCGTAGAATATGACTAATTATAACGGTTAGACGTTGGACTTAAGGGAGTCACGGGCTCTTCTAAGGCTTAATTGTATTGTGATAGTTGATTCATTTGGAACGAATTATTTCTTGGTGTCTAGACTACGGCAGAGAAATAACCGTTTATAAATATTACGGTTATTCGTAAATATTATATCGGTTGTTACTCTGAAGGTACATAAACCTTCGGCTGCATTGCTAGGGTGATTCCTGGTGCACCGATAACTCATGTCCGTTAACTGACTGAGAAATCTTTTGATCTAAGTAATCAAACGTGTCACTTTATAATTTTGGGTTAGGAGCCATTAAGGACATAAAATTTCGTTGTAACTAATTTTTGTGTTTGCATCTAACAACAGTGAGTGAAAAAAGTGTTGGTCAACAAAATTCTCCTAGGGGTTCTCAAATAAACCAAAACTTTCAAAATGAGATGGATCAAAACCAAATAAACCAAAATTTTCAAAATGAGATGAATCAAAATCAAATAAATCAAAATTTTCAAAATCTCAATATTCAAGTGGATAGACCCTTGTCTCTTTGTGATCGATGTTATCCGACTAGGACCGTACAACCCTCTGTCATCGTGTTCCCACCAGCTGAAGGGAACAATTTTGAGCTAAAACATTCTTTTATTCAGGAGGTACCAAAATTTACTGGTTCTGAAAATGCTTATGAATTTCTAAGTGAATTCGAATTGTATGCGTCCACAACAAAAATGCAACAATTATCTAACGAATCGATCAAGCTAAGGCTAATCCCATTTGCACTACTTGAAAGCGCTAAAAGATGGCTAAATTCTCTTCCAAAACATTCCATAAGAAGTTGGGATGAATTTTTCACCATATTCTTGAAAAAGTTTTTCCCTTTCCATAAAACTCTCAAAATTCGAACTAAGATAAACCAATTCTGTCAAAATGAGGGGGAAACTTTTTCAAAATATTTTGAGAGATTCAACCAACTACTGTATAGTTGTCCTCATCATGGAATTCTAAAAGATCACTTGTGTCAAATTGCATATGAAGGGCTTAACTATCAGTCTAGAACTCAATTAGAATCAATGTGTGGAGGAGATTTTATGTCTATAACAGCCGATGAAACTTGGCGGTTCTTAGAAGATTATTCTGAAAAGGACATGCAATGGGAATCGATTCGCATTCCCATTCGTTCTTCTACTAGAGGAGTGCATGTCGTGGACCCAAGTCAAATTCCTTTAGAAAATCAAACTCCTCAAGCCGGAGAAGGGTTACCCCACTATTACTCTCAGGACCAAGCCAATGCTATAGCTCAAAATAATCCTTACTCAGCCACATACAATCCTGGTTGGAGAAACCACCCAAATTTTTCTTGGTTAAACCCCAATAATTTGGCTAACCCATCTCACATGCAACCCTTTATTCCCTATCCGAATTACCAAGCTCCTTCTCCCAATTCTCAAACCTCTCAAGTTGCACCTCAATCTAAATAACCTTATCGGCACCCCAATTTTCAATCATCAAACCAATCATCTCAATCTTCTCAACCGTCACAGGACATTGTGCGTTTAGAACAACAAATGGAACAAATGATGAATATGATAAAGAACTAGCGAAAAATAACGAGAAAGGAAAGTTGCCTAGTCAACCTGAGGAGAATCCAAAATATAACTCTCGTGCAGTAAATTCTTGTGAGGACGAAAACCATAATCCAGTCAATGCTATTACAACCCTTCGATCTGGAAAGAGGATTGATAATAACATGGGCAACCCTGGCGAACCTTCTTACTCAATCCCTAATCTTGATGATCACCCATTGGATTCGAATGCCAATTCTTCTAAACCTCAAGTTCCCTTAAATGTTGGCAATCCCAACAATTCTCCTTCCAGTGTCGGCAAACCCGACCCACCTTCGAAAATTAATGTTGGCAATACCAACACTCCATCTTCTACAACCTCACCACCTTCTATTCCCTCGGATAAACCTTCTTCTTCGAATGATGAAACTGATCACAGAATAGAAAATCCAATAGCTCCATTTCCCCATAGACTCAATAATAAAATGAAAGCGGCAAATTTCGATAAAATTCTGGAAATTTTCAAACAAGTCCGTGTGAACATTCCTCTTTTAGACATCATTGAACAAATTCCTCAATATGCTAAATGTCTTAAGGAATTGTGCACACAAAAATGTGCGACCAGTGTCCCGAAAACCGCCTTTCTAACTGCGAATACAAGCTCTATTCTTTCGAGTCTTGCCCCAGTCAAGTACAAAGACCCTGGTTGCCCTACGATTGATTGCAAAATAGGAAACACTCACATCTCTCGTGCCCTACTTGATCTTGGTGTCAGTGTCAATCTTCTTCCTTATATCGTTTACCGCCAACTTGGGTTAGGTGAAATTAAACCAACAAACATTACTCTTCAACTAGCCGATCGATCTGTCAAAAAGCCATTGGGAATTATCGAAGACGTCTTGATACAGATCGAGCAGTTTTACTTTCCTGTCGATTTTATAGTTCTAGAAACAGAACCTGTCTCAAATCCCAAAGTTCAAATACCATTGATTTTAGGACGTCCTTTCTTAGCAACCTCAAATGCTGTCATTAATTGTAGGAATGGTCAACTTCGACTTTCCTTCGGGCATCTAACCATAGAGCTAAACATCTTTAATCTCAACAAACAACCTAGGGATTTTGAGATCGATGAAATTGACATGATTCAAACCACAGTTGATAAAAACTCTAATGACACTTCTGAAGCCTTAAAAATGTGTCTTGACCATTTCTACTCCAATTTCGATGAACTTGAATACATTTCTGAACTAAACAAATTTCTTGACTTCGACACTTCATCACCTGAATCTGACCAAGGAATGTTGACCAATGTCAACACACAAGAACTTCCTAAGTTAGACCTCAAACCCTTACTACCAGACCTTAAGTATGCCTACCTAGACTCCTCAGAAACTTTTCCCGTAATCTTGGCCTCCGATCTTACTAAGGATAAGAAGAAAAACTTTTGGAAATCTTGCGGGAAAATAAAGACGCCTTGGGGTGGGAAATTAGCGATATAAAAGGAACTAGCCCATCAATTGTGGAACATTGCATACGTTTAGTTGATGAGACTAAACCCACCCATGAGGCGCAAAGGCGATTAAACCCAAACATGAGAGAAGTGGTCAAGGAGGAGATAATCAAATGTCTAGACAATAACATCATATATCCCATCTCTGATAGTACTTGGGTGAGTCCGGTACAAGTTGTACCAAAGAAGTCGGGAGTCACAGTGATCAAAAACGAAAATAATGAACTCGTCCCAACAAAAATCAAAACAAAATGGCGTGTGTGTATCGACTATCGGAAGCTTAACTCAGCCACACGAAAAGACCATTTTCCCTTGCCTTTTATTGACCAAATGCTTGAACGCTTAGCGGGACATGAGTACTACTGTTTTCTCGATGGGTACTCTGGCTATAACCAAATTCCTGTCGCTTTAGAAGATCAACATAAGACCACCTTTACTTGTCCCTTCGGAACCTTTGCTTATCGTCGCATGCCTTTTGGTCTTTGTAATGCCCCCGCGACTTTCTAAAGGTGTATGATGAGTATTTTCTCTGATATGGTGGAAGAATTCTTGGAAATATTCATGGGAGATTTCTCAATCTATGGATCATCTTTTTCCCAATGCCTCACTCATTTAGAACTCGTCCTAAAACGTTGTAAGGAAAAATCACTCGTGCTTAATAGGGAAGAATGTCACTTCATGGTGAAAAGAAGGATAGTTCTAGGTCATGTCGTCTCCAAAGATGGCCTTAAAGTCGATAAATCCGAAACCGATTTAATTGCTAATCTACCTCCTCCTAAGTCTATTAAAGATGTTCGTTCATTTCTTGGCCACGCGGGATTCTATAGAAGATTCATTAAGGATTTCTCGAAAATTTCAAAACCTCTCTCGAATTTTCTTGCCAAAGACGTAAAGTTTGAATTTTCCAATGATTGCAGAACATCTTTTGAAACTCTTAAGTCAATCTTGACCACAACTCCCATCATTCAACCTCCTGATTGGACTCAACACTTCGAACTTATGTGCGATGCTTCTGACTTTGCAATTGGAGCCACCTTGGGCCAATGAATTGATAAACTCCCTCGAGTCATTTATTACGCTAGAAAAACCTTAAACGAGACCCAATTGAATTACTCAACTACTGAAAAGGAATTTTTGGCAGTTGTCTTCGCTCCTGAGAAATTCAGACCATATCTCATAGGATCCAAAGTCATAGTTTACACTGACCATGCTGCCGTACGATATTTGCTTTCTAAGAAGGATGCTAAGGCCCGCTTGATTCGTTGGATCCTTCTTCTTTAATAATTCGATATAGAAATACGAGATAAAAAGGGTTCTGAAAATGTTGTAGCAGACAACCTCTCTCGAATTGTGCACGAAAATGTTGATGACACCCAAATCGATGACTATTCTTCTGACGAGCAAATCCTTTCGATCTCTAACACCCCTTGGTACGCTGACATTGTGAACTATCTTGTCACACAGCAAACACCCGCTGAATGGTCGAAACAAGATAAACAAAAATTTCTCTCGGAAGTTCGAAACTTCTATTGGGACAACCCATATCTTTTCAAATACTGTCCAGACGAAATCATTCGAAGGTGTGTACCCAATCATGAACACCAAAGTATTCTCTATTTATCACATGACCATGCTTTTGGCGGTCATTTTGGAGCAAGAAAAACAACCGCAAAAGTTTAGCAAGGCGGTTTTTACTGGCCCACACTCTTCCGTGACGCTTTCGAATTTTGCTCTAGATGCGATTGATGTCAAAGAACGGGTCGGATTACTAAGCGAAACATGATGCCTCTCAACCCGATTCTAGTGATTGAGTTATTCGATGTTTGGGCATCGATTTCATGGGACCATTCCCTAAATCATTTGGGAATCTTTACATCTTGCTTGCGGTAGACTATGTCTCAAAATGGGTTGAAGCAATCCCGACCAAAACCAATGATAACAAGGTTGTTATCAAATTCCTCAAAGAAAACATCTTTTCACGCTTTGGCACATCTCGGGCTATCATTAGCGATAATGGCACTCATTTCTGTAATCGTGCTTTTGAATCCTTGCTCAAGAAATACTCAATCACACACAAGCTGTCGACCCCTTACCATCCACAAACTAGTGTACAAGTAGAAGTTTCCAATAGACAAATCAAACAAATTCTTAAGAAAACCATGAACTCCAATAGAAAAGATTGGTCCTTAAAACTGGTTGATGCACTTTGGGCTTTTCGCACTGCTTATAAGACCAATCTAGGAATGTCACCATATCGATTAGTCTTTGGAAAAGCCTGCCACTTACCTCTTGAATTGGAGCATCGTGCTCTTTGGGCCATAAAATTTTTAAATTTTGACTTAGAAAAAGTCGGCTCACATAGGAAGTTACAAATTTCTGAATTAGAGGAATTAAGAAATGAAGCTTATGAAAATGCGAAAATCTACAAAGAAAGAACCAAAGCCCAACACGACAAAAACATACTTCGTAAGGAACTCAACGTAGGTCAAAAAGTTCTTTTATACGACTCTAGACTTCACTTGTTTCTAGGAAAACTCAGATCTCGATGGACCGGACCTTATGTTGTGACAACAGTATATCCTCATGGAGCAGTTGAAATTAAAAATCCTAAGGATGGAAAAGTCTTTAAAGTAAACGGTCAACGACTGAAACCATTTCTAGAATTCGAGCAATATGAAGAAGATGATCTTATCGATCTTCATGAGCCCGATCATCCACCGTAATATCAGGTGGTACACGTTCTTTTTCTTTTACTTTTTTTTTTCTTTTTTTCTTTTTTTTCCATTTTTTTTCCATTTTGATCTGCATAACTTAGACAGTTGGGACACTGTCTCATTCTAGTGTGGGGGGATTATTATTACATCAGTAATCAAACTTTATGAACTAGGTCATTCATTGAACAAGGATAAACTTAAAATTCATAAATAACACCTTGGTCCTTGTTTGATAAGTTGAATTTTTGGGTGATGGGAATGAACATTATTTATTCATTGAGTTGTAATGTGTCTTTTTAAGATGCTAGCTTAAGACTGTGCAGACGTTAGTCATGTTATGGAGTAAGCGTGTCAACCCTTGTTATACATGTTAGAATGTGCAAGTAAAAACAATCAAAAAAAAAATCAAATCAAATAAAAATGATTTTGCACCTACGTTTGTTGGATTTTCTGAGTTTGTTTACATGCTTAATATTTTTTCCACTCAAATTTCAAATTTTCAAACTTGTAAGTTCTAAATTCCACTTGGCCCACTTAAGGAGAAACGTTTCATTGTAGCATTCTTCTTCGATACCCCCACGTTATTCAAACCCAAGTTTTAGTCGATTTACATCATGTTTCGACAAGTTTTCTTATATTGGTATAATATAGAACCTTTTCACTGATAGATTTTCAAAGGTTAAGAACGTCACTTTTTATACCAATATTACACTACCCACTCTGTACTTGTTTTAAGATAGCATAATCGTATACCACATCTTATTTTATATGGGTTATCTATCTTACGAAACTTTGTTTATCTCTCCTTTCAGCTTTTCTTATAACATCAATTCAGACTTGTGTGTTGAATTAGAGTTATAGTAGTAGAGTAACTAAGGCACAAAAACTTTCCTTTTAAGAAGTGTGGTTATGATTCGCTTAGTAGAGGAGGAATCAAATGAAATAATAGACGGTATCATTCCATTCCATCTCCACTCATCATTCATCATGAAGTTGTGAAAAAAGAAAAAAAAAAGAGTCTCTCAAAATAAAATTGTCATTCATCACTCTTGACTATAAAGATTTCATTTCCACTCCATCCACATCCATCATACTGTACTAAGAAGCGAGGATTGTAGTTGAGGAGATGAATGGAAACAAAACATCTATATGTGCCTTAGTATTACTTTATCTTTTGTAGCTTGAAATTCAACTAATACACTTGCCCTCTTATTTATAATATTTTTAGAACTTACAAAATTTTCCTTCATCTATGCATAACTCACATCCAATACAATACAGTTACACTGGTGCAAAATTATTCAAAAAAAATAAAAAAAGAGAGAAATGAATAAAAGATTGGGTGCACATTGTCGATGTGTAGAACTTTGGTTGACACCACGCTCTTAACCTTCAAGACAATTACAGTGTTATCAAGGAATTACGATTCAGCTTGGAAAATTTTGTTCATTTTTGCACTAATTATGGGATAGACAATTTGGGACTAAACAGTTTTTATTGAATTTGAGTGAAATTCTTGGAATGTGGAAGACTTTAAATGTATTGTTTGGTTAATCCGCGTACTTAAGATGCTTTGGATTTTGTGGGTAGTATCCGCTGAAAACCCTCACGAGACACCACTCGTCCTACTAAGGACACCTAGAGGTTTAACGGCTTGTTGCATACGCTCAATGCAATCATGTTTCCTACGAAAGTGTGACCTATCTAGTTAGTTTTTCATTTTTTTTCTTTTTACTCGAGGACGAGTAAAAGATAAGTGTGGGGGTATTTGATTAACATAAAAATGTGTTTATTTTATGCTCTTATATTTTATCTTTTGTAAATAAATAAATGATACTTTGGGTATTTTTATTTATATTTACAGATTGTCAAGTGATGCCACTTTCATTTCAAATTAAAGGCCAACTACAAAGAAAAAGCTACTTCCTTATGTCAACACTTTCTCAATCCCAAAAGAAGTTGTAGCTCACAGGTAAATGCATAGAGATTTGTACTGAGAGACCTGAGTTCGATCCTCGTCAAGTTCACCTTTTGCCAAAGAACGGAACATTCACACTACCCTTTGCTATGAAGAATATATGGATTAGTGTTATAATATATATACATATTCATGTATAAGTATGATATTCACTAATAGACATTTGAGGAATAATCATGGAAATCAATTCAGAACATTCATTTTTTCAATTTCCAATTAGAAGAATTTCTGATTGAATTGCTGCCAAGAAAAGATCAATTTTGAAGATTTTATCCTTTATTGCCTTTGGAGTCTAATGAGTATCCTTGTTTGAAAGAATTAATCACATGCAATCTGCTCATCAATCAATCAATCAATTTGCCACATGGAAGATAGGGATGATTTGGAAGATATTCACCATGATTTGCTTTCCAATAAAGCTTGGTCAAGGAAGGCAAGAGATATAATGGATGATGAGGCCCATTTATTCATAGACTTAATTAGGGTTTTTTCTATCTCATCTATAAATATACGTTGTAACCATTGTAAGAGGATTTCGAATTTTTTGTACTCTCTTTTAGTTTTAATAAAGGACTTCTTCATCTAGTTTATTTGCTCTACTTTCACAACAATTTGTGTTCTACTCAAATAGTTTTGGTAGAACACATATTGTTATTGTCTTTTACTACTGCATGCTAGTGTTGACCGTTTGATTAGTTTCAACGGCAATCCTACTTTTAATTCACCGTTGTTGTTCTAATTGTTATTTACTTTTGTTTTTGCTAGTAACTTGTTCTTTATTTTAGTGGTTGAATTTGGTATTGATCTAATTAGATTCGGATCCATAGTAAATTCAATACTGTTTTTTTGCTATTACAACCAAATCTCCAAACTTCGTCTAACTCGCCTAAGAGATTAGATTCATAATAATTTTTAATTACACCTCCCTGTGTTCGACCTGTATGTTACACACCTGTATGCTTGCAGATTTAATTTAAAATTCGCGCTTTTCTAGTTCATAGAATAGCGTCGATCATGAGGTGAAGATAAAAATTCGATTTTTATAAATGTAGTGAATACGGGCAAGACAAAAGACGAAAAGGTGAAGATTTCCTACATATGAAGAGTCATGGAGTTTGGTTTAGCTTTTGGTGAGAACTTCTCACTTTAAATTTCCTTTTCTAATTAAAATTATATACTAGGATGCAGACGGTGTTTAGTAGCACCCGATACCATCGTCCACAGACCATGGACTTGTTTGTTTGGATGTGTAGTTGGTTAGATTATTTAATTTGAATTTGGTTGTTTGGTGAAATGAAATTGATTTGATTGATATATGTATGGCGTGGGCCATTACTAGACCGTGGATAAGGCTAGGCCTTGTCCCGTTTCTAGTATCGTGCCGTTATGCCGCCGAAATTTTCTAAAATATGTTAGAAAAATAAAAATATCATTTTTATTAGATAAATGAATAAAATAAAATATTCGTTTATAAATCAGACGATTTGTTTATGTACACCCATTTGATTGATATTGATTGGGACGATAAATTTTACACATCGCCCAACTGCACAAATAATAATCTATGTTTGTTGACTGAAACCCCACACTTGTATTGGGATGATATTTGACGTACACTAATCTCGATTGTTTAGTTGTATGTCAATCGATAGGTTGACAGACAGTTGTGTAGTGCATGTTGGATGATGGTTGATTATTTATCATTGCTGATATATACGTGTGTTGTATGAAAATCCATAGAAATAAAATTTATGGTAATTGATTGGGCCTCATTCCAGTTTCGAAATAAAATATTTGAAATAGAAATATCCGAAATAAAGATATTTGTAAAGAAATATTTAAATAAAATATTTGAAATAGAAATATATGAAGCCGTGTTGATGAGATTTGCGTCATTTTGACGCGAGCGATATTTATATCGATTTTATTCGTTTTTATAACGAATATCGAAAGAAAGTGATTTCAAAATATAATGTTTTGAAAATTTTATCATTTATATGTTAATGATATGGAATATTCAAATTTGATTTGAAATTGAATATGAAGTTGAAACCGTTTTGAAAACGAATTATAAAATATGTTTTGAAAGGAAATCGATGAAATTTATATAATATATATATTATATATATTTAATAGCCTGAATAGAACGCGCCACGCTGCGGCAGTTCGCGGATTTCGACCATTGACTTCGAATTGACGTTAAGGGAGATCCGACCGTCGGATTCTCCTGAAACCGGGATCGTTGGGTTCATATCGAAAAGAGCTTTCCAGCGAATATTAGAAATTCGAAATCTAACGGTTGGATTTGGAGATATATCAAAATCAAATTTAGAAAAGGTCGCTTTAAGTACAGTTCGACGACCGTTATTGGAAATCGGCTGTACAGGCCTTGATAAAATAATTAATAATATCTATACTTTGTGTAAAATCATAATATATGAATTGGAAAGAACTGAGATGAAAAATTCCCTATTTGAAAGGATAAAAATATATTTTTATCGAAAATGTACTAGTTATGAACTAGAATTTAAATCCAATGTTTTTAAATGAATGAATTGGATTTGAAGTGGTTTTAAAATAATCAGAATTTTCAATATACGTATTGGAATGGATTTGAATCGAAATTATCTTCGGAATATTTCGATGTTGGGTTTCATGATTATACAGATATGGTTGTGGAAATTTGAAAGATATATTTATATCGTTATTTCCAATATGATATTTGTTGGTTTCAGAATTTGATATTGAATATAAGCCGATATATTTTCTATTCAGAGCCTTGTATTTAATATCAAATGGGATTCTGGGTTCGTCGGGAATGCTGTCTTAAATAACACTGTTCTTGAACCCATTTTAGAAAAGAATAAATCTTTTTATTAAGATTTAGTGAAATTGTCCAGTTAATTAGTATTTAATTGGAACTGATTTAAATTGGTTTTTGGGTTTATCGTGAACGGTGTTTTAAATAACACCTGTTCTTTAACCCGATTAACAATGGGATGTGGCTTTGGGTTTATCGTGAAAGACATCGGTTCTTTAACCCAGTTAAAGATTAAAACTAAGTGGAGTTTTAATGAATCTTTAATTAGATTGAAATGATTGGGAATGGAGTATCACCAGTTTTGCTCCAAGAGATAGTCAAATCTTCAATTAGATTTGAACGTGAAATGGTAATTAATTTTACCGATAACACCGTGGTGTTAGATATGGAGTATTATCAGTTTTGCTCCATGGGATAAATAGGTTGGGATTGGGAAATAAAATAAATAATTACTTCGGTGTGGTTCCCTAATCCCAACTAGATTGGAAAACCATAATATGGTTTAAAATGATATTCAAAGCAAGATCAAGGAATAAATTTAAAAGAATTTATCTTTGATAAAATTAATGGGAACCTTTCCCTCAAAGTGTGAATATATGAATAAAAGAATATTCTGAATTGGAGTGAGGCGTATGTTGTGTTTGTGTAACATTTGTTTATTATATACGCGAGTTATTCAGAAAGACCGGTTTAATCCCATTCTGAATAACTGATACGACAAGTCGAAGAAGACGGTGGTTGAAGACCGGAGGTCTTCACATCATTTGGGTGATTACTGATGATCTTGATTGGGCTGTACACCCAAGAGGAAGGAATCAATTGGTGATCGTCCAGACGTACTTGGAGATCGACGGATATACGAGGAAAGTTCCTTCGGTTTCGTTCAGACCCAGAACGAACTTGTATGGACGGTGTGTCTGACATTGGATTTTGCTCTGTGTTGATTGATCTCTATTAAAAATACATCTGCTTGGTGAAGGAGAATTTATTCCCTTACTTCACCCTTCTCCGAGACGTACGGGATCAAAGGTTGTATATGGATAGACATCAGTCCCGTGGAGTGGATTGCCTGTGTGGCATGCCTAAGTAGCAAATGATCAAGGCTTTTGTTGAAAAGCAAAGTTTTGTGGTTGATGATCAAAGCACAGCCTTCATGGCATAGCTTTGTGTAGTGTTAATTCGCAAGCCTCACAGCCCGGTATGAACCAAAAACGGGAAAAGGATCCAGGGAGAACTTGCGTCTCTTTCTAGCTAGAGGTGGCGTCGGCGCATAAACTGGCCGACATTTATATACTTTTCACCTAAGTGGTTGTTGCTGCTGCGAGGCGCCTCGGATATGGAGTCATTTGGCTCATTTGCGCCCCATAGGGCGGGGAGACGTAGTGTTCAGGGTTTAAGTTTAATCCACACTGAGTGGACCGGCCCTGGGGCTCCTAGGTGTAGTTGCGGCTGTATCCTGAGACATGGTAGGCTAGATTGTCTTGATTTCGGTGAGGATCGTACCCCTAGCCTCGGTTCATAGATGGAAATCGAATTTCCAATACGTGATTTTGCGGTTTTAATTGTAGAACCTAGTATGGCGACATGATATTTGGTACCCATGCCGTCTATGATTGATACTTATGATTGAATTTTTTTTCACTATACACTTATAGTACTATCAATATAATCTATTTTAAACGTATCAAGCATTCATTGGCTATTATAAGGTCAAAACCCTATCCTCCGGCTTGCGTTGCATTGTGTGATGGGACCTGGGTCTTATAATAGCTTCATTGTTCTTTATTTGGCATTGCGCTGTTTGTTATATACACTGGCCTTCTTGGGGTAAAAACCCGTTCCATGTTATACGACGTGGTCCCTTGATTTACCGAACTTTAAAAATAAAGAATAATAACTATTTTAGTTCTCACACTAGTCACATGACTGACCTGGAGTTTATTGTTTTAACCTAAACTCTAGGTGCCCCTATGTTCCGCACGGGCAGCTAGTAGTTTGGGTTTTGCAGATTTATATTCACAGGATACTGATTTATAGCTGAAGTGATATTCGGAAAGCTCTGTATCCTTGTATTTCTTTCAGTTATGTTTTGTATTATTTTTCCGCTGCAGCAATGTATTTAAATCTCTGATGTTTATCAAATGTATATAATCTATTCATACTCTGTTATATTCTTGTATTCTGACGGAATTGTTGTAATAAGCAATGAAATGTTCTTCTGTCTGTGTTCTGGTTTGTCTTGTCCTCAAAGCAATCTGTGCTTTCCTTACCGGGGAAGTTCGGGTCGTTTCATTTTGGTATCATAGCTCTGGTTACAGAGCTTGAGAACAAGACACATTAGAACCGAACGAAAGAATTCGTCAGAAATTGGATTAGTAATATCCAATGAGAATGACTCGTTAGAGATGGGATCAGCAGTATCCTAGAACGAGTGTGAAGAGTATATTTTTCAAATAAAAATGAAGACAAATTTTGTTTTGAAAAATTAAATTCAAATATACGTATTTGAATATTTTATTTCTATTGAATTTGGACAATCCAATATATAAAAATTTTGCATATACGCGTCATGAACGTATATTTGAAGTTTTAATATATTGGATAGATATAGAATTGCACTCTAGTGGCCCGGAGATGTTCTGATGGTGGTTCGAAACATCATCAACATTTATGTTCGAGTTTCGAAGGTGTGAAATCTATATATTTCCGTTAGATTGGTGTGAGAACCAAAACTAGATAGGGCTAATTGTTGTGACTTGGCACCAAAAACATGATTTTTGACTATGTATTAAAGTTATATGTTAGAAATGATAATCAACTAATTGATTGCTGGTTGTATTGTATGATTATTGTTTTGATTAATTGAAATTTTGAACCATTATGCCAAATTGAACCGAATATTGAACTGAATTGAAAATTGCTTGAAACTGCATACATGTACATGTGCATATATATATATATACATTGAACAGGTCATAGCAAGGAGGCTAGAGCAGAGGAATAAAATTGTTTGCCCGACAAATAGGTACATGTTTATTGTATTTCCTGAGTGATGATAATTTTTATGAGCCGATTGGCTAGCCGCTTAGCTTTTTCTTTTTCTTTTGAATTGGTAAGGGCCATGGGAGGCTATTTGAAATATCCCGAAGCTCCCGGTACAAAGGAGGTTATGGCGAATTTTTTTGAAAATTTAGGGTGTTAGCCAAATTTTTGAAAAATTTGAAAAGTTCTTAGAAACTGAAAAGTTGAAGAACTTAAGCCATAATTAAAATAATGAAAGTTGAGTTGGTTAGTTAAACAACTTTCACCTTCGTTCCTTTTCGAGGACGAAAAGATTTTAAGTGGGGGAGATTGTAACAACCCGAAAAATCTAAGCCAGTTTAAAATTTTTATTTTAGCGAATTTAATGAATTTTGATTATTTAAAATGAATTATTTTAAATAATAACGACGGAAAATTTAATTTCGACGAAGTTAAAACGAATAAATTTATTTTAATTATATAACGAGCCTAAAATGGCGTGGTAGTTCGAAAATTCGATTTCGAATTTCAAATGAATATACGGAATTCATTTTAAGTCGGAATTGGACGAAACCAAAAATAGTTGAATCTGTTTAACCATATCTTTCTAACGAGTGTAAGAAACTGAGGTTTCACTTTGAAAGTTGAGAGATATGTCCAGTTTAAAATTCAGAAAAGTCGCTGTGGAATTTATATATATTTTAATATATATAAAGGCCCTTAGAAATGGAAATTTTGCAAACGATCTCGGTTTTCGGCGAAACCACTTTTGTTGGATCCGTGATATTAAATTATTGCTAGGTTTCAAAATTCATAATTTTCTAAATCAATATGTGAGCGTGGCGAAGTTAAACGTGTTTTGACAGTTTCAGTTAAATTGGGTCGACCAGAAAATGGCCATTTTTCAAACGATCTCAGAATTCGACAAAATTAGTTTTGTTAGGACCGTATCGTCATTACGAAGCTAGAAATAATTTTTCTGTAATTTTTAGAGTTTATACGTGGCCCCGGTAAATTGAAATGTGCGTTTAAATTCAATATACATAGATTTCTATTTTAATTTGAACGAAAACTGATCGTAACGATCAAATTGGCCTTCCTGACATATCCTATTGTGTTCGGAATGGGGGTTATTAGCTAGGGACGACAGTCGTTGGGTTCGATTTCGAGTTCGTAATAAAAAGTTGCTTTTTAAAAGTTAAATATAATAAAATAATAAATTAAACCCATATACCCCCTCTTTCCCTCTTTTCCCAGTCAAACCCCCCACTTTTCTTTCACTTTCCCGATCCCCTTTCTTCCTTGTCTCACTGCGCCTCCTCGTCGCGTCCGTCCAGCCTCCTTCCTCCGCCGCTAGAGGCGCCGGGCCCCCGTCGATCTCCGCTGGCCCTCTCCTCCTCGCTACTCCCCCCGATCCCCCGAAACCCACAATACACCCACCCGACGTAGCAAACCCTAATCGCGCCGCTCCTCCAGGTGCCCCGACGCCGCAACCTCTCGCCTCCAACTCCCTCTCCTCCTCTATCCTCTCTCCTTGCAAGCCCTAACCCCCTGCGATCGTACCCGCGCCCCCCTCACTACAAGAAAAACAGGATATAGCAGCGGCATTATCCGCTTCTAATCCGTCGCTAAATTGACTTTAGCGACGGATTTCCTGCATAACTCTGTGGTCGGTAAAAACCATGACGGTAGTTGTGTCAGAATTTGCGATGGAATTTAGCATGAGTTTTCCGACAGATTTCCGTCATTTTACTAATTTTACAATAAAAATAAAATTTTGTTTATTAATTTAGTTTTTATTTATATACCGACTATTTAACGACGGATAATTAATTTATAATAAAATATTATCTACAAAAGTAATGGGTAAACCCTTACTAATTACCAAGGGATTAGCGGCAAAATATTTTTTAGATCAAACATTTTCTGTATGTGATCGGTCGCTATTCCCTTTCTATTCTACCAATAAACATTCTTTCATGTTTTTTGCTTACAACTTTATCAAATACTATCGTTCAACTGTCAATGGTAAAATAAATAACATAACCCAACAAAAAAAATAAACAAGTATATAAATTACTGTATATTATTTCACACATATCATTCAAACAACTTAGCATTTCATACATATTGTTTTATCAACATTTCCATGTCCACGCATAATACAACATACATTTTTACATCAATAAATTCACTTACAAAATAAGAAAATGATAGATTTAGTCTTGCTTTGCAAAAATAAAGTACCAGGTTCTCGTCATCATCCTTGTATCCAAGTGAGACTGAACAATCTTAACTGGAACTGCAAAAATAAAGTACCAAAAGTGTCATTGAAGAGGTACAACTGCCGATCATGAACTCAAAATAAATTCATCAATACAGATTTCAAGTTGAGCAAAACAAATGAAATCAATTTTAGTATACTTTGCTTATTAAGAAGCTAGCATACAATTGCTAGCGCTGTTGGCAGAACTATATTGGTGCAAGCACTACTGGCAGAATTTCAAGTTATATTACTTAATACATTGCATAAATTTTCTCGCTTAACAACTCATTGCATAAATTTGCATTTGCATTGGCGTCAAATGATCTGATCAACATCTTGAATTTGATTTTCTTAAAAAGAAATAGGATCTGAAGCCTATGATGGAGTATGATCTTCAAATGAGGCCAGTATGATTATAGTGTGAAAATAAATTTAGCTAAGAATTTCCTTTCTAATAATATCATTCATGAAAATGATGAAGCATGACAATAATATCATTCAAGAAAAGGGAAGGAACACGAGCATGTGTGCGCCTGTTGACATTATCATTGTACTTCTCAGCGATGGAAGTAATCAACTAAGCGATGATCTAATTGACGATCTAATTGATGACAATGTAATTGATTTATTGATACCCAGAGAAGACTCTGTTCCTGTTCTCATTACAATGGCAGTATATTATCTCAGTAACTGCCCAACAGCTCTCCAGCAACTACAGGATGAAAACATGCAACTGAAACACAAAAACTATCTCAGTGGAGAAGATTTACAGTGGACGGACCACATGACCTTGTCAATTACTCAGAATGTTATAAAAGAGACATTAAGGATGGGTAACATAATATCTGGAATAATGAGGAAAGCAGTGAAGGAGGTAGAGATAAAAGGACAGATTATACCTAAAGACTGGTGTGTGTTTACATACTTCAGATCAGTTCACTTGGACGGCGATTTTATACGATGATCCTTTCGAGCTCAATCAACGGAGGTGGAAAGACAAGGATGAAACTGCTTCAAGTAGCTTTACTCCATTTGGAGGCGGTCAAAGACTTAGTCCTGGCATAGATCTTGCCAGACTAATAACTTCCATCTTCCTCCAACTGACCACTTAAGTAAGTTGGGATGCAGAGGAAGACCACATAGTAAACTTCCTAACTGTAAAAATGAAAGGGAGAATGCCGATAAATATAGAAAAAGGCCAAGTGAATGCTGTAACTGTAGGTTTGTAATTTCGATGAACAATGTATGTACAAAAATAGTGAACTAAAATAATATACTTATACAGAGAAATGAAGGCACAAGCTGGGGTAATCTTGGTAGTAGATGCACGATTATGAAAGAATAAAGTGTCACAACATAAATATACTAGCAAGAAAATTTTCAAATGACAGCTTGGGTTATCTTGGTGCGCCTTTAAAATATTTCCAAACTCCAACAGTAGCATCCATATACGACTTTCTAGAATAATTTATGAATTGACTAAGAAGACGTAATCGTATTGCATGTCAGGTCTCGTAATGGTTTTTGTTCAAGTATCCTCACAAAATCAGGAAAATTAGCAACAGATGTAAATTCAGAATTAAATTACGTAACTAATGCCAAATAATATTTTCACTTGTCGTCAAATTATGCACTTGCTTGAGAAGATGAATTCATTGTAGCTTTGCGTTAATAATATCCACAAACTCAAGACGGTGCATAATGAAGAAGATCAAGTACTTCAAGCAGCCTTCCAGGAAACGATTATTACTGTAATTGTAATCAGATACGAATGATGCAAAAATAATAAATTAATACCTTTAATGAAGGCTGCTAAAAAGAAAACCATCAACATTTGTTTGCCTTTGTAATTCTTTGCTGTCTGCACCATTTAAAGAACCTATTGCCATAATGCATGAAAATTGATTAGGGACTTTACTAAACATTCAATTCTATCCACAAAATTTACATTTGAAAGGGATTATTCCTAAACCATGCATATTCCTTATATTGTAAACTAAAAATATCGAATTACCGTACAACCAATGGTCTTACAAAAAACAACAAAAAACCAACTTTGAAAGCTTAACTATTTGTATATACTCACCGTGATGGTAACTGCTTATATGATTGTGTTCTACAATATCCTGATCGAGTTGGAAACATGTACTTCACATTTTTGTTTGTTCTTCGTGCAGTGACAAAGGCTGCTGATTATTTAGAGCAAGCTGAATAAAATACTGGAAATCCAATTGATTCATTAATTCTCAAATATAAGTGCAATTGGTCATTAATTCTCAAATATAAGTTTCTTGTCCTCTGCCATTCCACGAAGCTAGGGAAAGTGGTCCTGAACTGATGCTGCAAAACAAAAGCAGTTTAGAAACATTAGTCTATTGATGGAATGTGTAGGTCGTGAGAAATGTAGACTGTGGGGAAAGCTTCAAATACTTGGCCTTGGAACAACATTGAAGACCCTTTTCACCGTCAATGGCAAAGAACCCATTAGCCAACATTTGAAGCTGCAAAGAAATGAAGTGATTACACTGTCTTTCTTTCTCAAGACATAAATGTTAGATGTATTTTGCAGTAACAAAATGCTAAATATGGTTCGAGATATTACGTAACAGCCAGACATTTTGACCGCCTCAAGTCGGTAATTGAACCAATTCGAAGCGTTCAAAATGACGGATTGTTATTGGCTTACAGGGTTTAATTCGGAATTTAACACACAACCACAAAGCTCTATAATTGTAGCATAGAACTTTTATACAGATTTCAGAGTTTTACAATGTTTACACAGCGGAAAATAAAAACAAAAATAAAACATATACATGACTCTCAAAAGCATTTTGTGCACATGGATTTGCACTACACATTGCATGGCAGCAGCTTCAGATGATACTAAAAAAAAAACCAATATTGAGTTTTATTAACGTGACTGATGCATGGCAGTAACCTTGAAGCTTTTTGTCTGCAAAACCAATTTGTCAATGTGCCAGTAATATTAAGAACTGATACCTGTATTTCACTATTTCTACAAAAGATCTACATAATTAAATATGAACTTATTTGGTCATTATTATTAAAGAATTGACCAACTTTTGTTGAAAATGTTGATCACAAAACACATATTGTACAGCCTATGTTAACTATCTGTTTCCAAGTACAACTGCAGAAAGTCGATTTTACTTTCTCGAAAACAGCAATTGCTTCCAAAGCAAAATTATATGCAAGGGCTTTCCTTTATATTAGGAGCAATGAAATAAATTAGAATAATGTTAAAAATAAGAAAAAATAAGGAAAAAAATCAAAATTGAGCAAGTACTGGCAATTTGTAAATGTGGATTAAACATATAGTATACCCTTGGCGAGCTCCTAGTACAAACTTCGTCGACCAGTATTAGTGGTCATTTACACATAAAGTTTTGCTCGTGCATGAACTTATAATAGCAGCATACAAAAATTACTGTGTGCCATATTGAAGTTGCTATAAAAAAACCAAGCAGTATATTATACAAAATGAAAATGACTGGCAAGATATAAGTACTGCAAAAATAATCTTTAGATAACTTAATCCTTATTTTTGTAATCTTATTCATTCTATCAATAGTTTTTTCCCAATTTTGTCTCATTTGACGAGCACCCTAATACATCTAATTGTTCCAAAAATAAGGCGAACACTGATAAATAGTTATTCATTACTCGTAGTGGTGGTAGGCAGCTCCGTGCCATATTCTAGAAATAATGAACACAGATAAATTTTTCTCACAATACGTAACAAACCGTAAAGCCTAATGTAACAAACTTATAGTAATATTCCAAAGCGATTTGTAACAAACTTACAGTAATTAAGAAATACGAAACGAGCGGCGAGCAGTGAACAACGGCAGCGAGTGGTAAGCGACAAATGACGAAGGTGAGCAGCGTGTATGAGCGATGAGCAGTGGAGGGAAGAGGCCAAAAGCAAGCAGATTGAGTTAGTGTTTAGGTTTTCCTCACTCTTCGGTGCGATTTGATTTCCTAAGTTGCGATTTGATTTTTTGGGTGGAAACGAAGATCTAGGGTTTCAATTCAGTAAATTTGCGGCCATGTTTTTGTTTTGGAATAAAAAAAGAGCGGTCAACTGAAAAGAATAGAGGGGAACCGAAAAATTTTTACTTAGTGGAAAATTAGCAGAGGTACGAAAAGAGCTGTTGTCAATGGACTTATATTAAACTGGTATCTTAATTATTATATAATTACTAATAATTAATTTGTGATGAAAGCGGATTACTTAATTAAGAATTTATTAATTACATTGGTTATGAGCAAAGATTATTTTACTAACTCTAAATAAGCAATAATTATAAGTTATTTATTATAGGACGTAAATTATTATTTATTATTACTTATAAATCATTAATTAGTACAAATTAATTATTAATTATTGAACATGTTAACAATTAATCATAAATTAATTACTATTAAAAAGTAACACTAAAGTATATCTTAGAAAAATAATTTAAACATCTCTTACAAATCTGTTGGAATTCTGCTGCAAAATAGCTCTAATAAATATTTGTTGGTATTCTGTCTGTATTTGCAGCGGAAAATAACAACAGAATTTTTTGTCGGTAATTTGACGCAATTTGCAACGGCTTAGCGAGGGATGACTGAAGACGACGGTAATAAATAAAAGAAAAAAAAAAGATGAAAAAATAAAAAACTATCCCCTGCAGATCACACGAAAATCCGTCGCAAATTAACGACGGAAATTTCCGCTTCTGATTTTTTGACGCTAAATCAGTGTTTTCTTGTAGTGCCTTTCCTGTTCCTCCTCCGCGCCTCTCTCCCTCTTCTTCCTCCTCGCTTCAGTCCTCCGCCTGCTCCCTCTTCCTCCCTTTGCAAAACCGCCCCCCTTTCCCTCGTTTTACTGTAAGTCCCTTCCTTTCTTTTTAGTACTTTACTGTTTTAAATGGCATGGTTTTTATAATAAAAATACATAATTTAAAAAAAAAAACTGAATACATATCGATTTTATTTTTAATGAATAAAAAGATTGGATTTGTATTGGTAGAAAAGATCGGATTTTTAAAAAGAAGAAAAGTATGATTTTATTCATAGAAAGGTTTAGATTTTTTTTTACATGTAAAGATTAGATTTTTGATATGATAAAAGTTGTGATTTTGTTCATTGGAAAAAAATACAATTTTTATTTGTTTAAAGGCGAGGTCTTTACTTGTCTAAAGTTTTGATTTTTATTTGTTGAAAAGTTAAGATTTTGTGAATCGAAAATGGAGTTATTTTTATTAAAAAGGATAATAATTTTATTAGAGAAAAAGTTTGATTTTTATATATGCATATAAAGTTAGAATTTTTAGTCGTGTAAAAATAGAATTTTTGACGATGTAAGAATATAATTTTTATACTATAGAAAGGTTAAAAATATAATTTTTATACTAGTGGCATATTAAAAATATGATTTTTATTCATGTAGAGTAATAAAAATATAATCTTTATTAGGAGTAGAGCAATATAAACATATAATTTTTATAACGAAGTGAAGATAAAAATTTGATTTCTATATATATGAGGTGAAGATAAAAATTCGATTTTTATATATGTAGTGAATACGGGCAACGAAAGCGACAAAAGACGAAAAGGTGAAGATTTCCTACATATGAAGAGTCATGGAGTTTGGTTTAGCTTTTGGTGAGAACTTCTCAATTTAAATTTCCTTTTCTAGTTAAAATTATATACTAGGATGCAAATGGTGTTTAGTAGCACCCGACACCATCGTCCACAGACCATGGACTTGTTTGTTTGGATGTGTAGTTGGTTAGATTATTTGATTTGAATTTGGTTGTTTGGTGAAATGAAATTGATTTGATTGATATATGTATGGCGTGGGCCATTACCAGACCGGGGATAAGGCTAGGCCTTGTCCCGTTTCTAGTATCGTGCCGTTATGCCGCCGAAATTTTCTAAAATATGTTAGAAAAATAAAAATATCATTTTTATTAGATAAATGAATAAAATAAAATATTTGTTTACAAATCAGACGATTTGTTTATGTACACTCATTTGATTAATATTGATTGGGACGATAAATTTTACACATCGCCCAACTGCACAAATAATAATCTGTGTTTGTTGACTGAAACCCCACACGGGTATTGAGATGATATTTGACGTACACTAATCCCGATTGTTTAGTTGTATGTCAATCGATAAGTTGACAGACAGTTGTGTAGTGCACGTTGGATGATGGTTGATTATTTATCATTGCTGATATGTACGTGTGTTGTATGAAAATCCATAGAAATAAAATCTATGGTAATTGATTGGGCCTCATTCCAGTTTCGAAATAAAATATTTGAAATAGAAATATTCGAAATAAAGATATTTGAAAAGAAATATTTAAATAGAATATTTGAAATAGAAATATATGAAGCCGTGTTGATTAGATTTGCGTCATTTTGACGTGAGCGATATTTATATCGATTTTATTCGTTTTTATAACGAATATCGAAAGTAAGTGATTTCAAAATATAACGTTTTGAAAATATTATCATTTATATGTTAATGACATGGAATATTCAAATTTGATTTGAAATTGAGTATGAAGTTGAAACCGTTTTGAAAACTAATTATAAAATACGTTTTGAAAGAAAATCGATGAAATATATATAATATATATACTTAATGGCCTGAATAGAACGCGCCGCGCTGCGGCAGTTCGCGAATTTCGACCATTGACTTCGAATTGATGTTACGGGAGATCCGACCGTCAGATTCTCCTGAAACCAGGACCGTTGGGTTCATATCGAAAAGAGCTTTCCAATGTTAGAAATTCGAAATCTAACCGTTGGATTTGGAGATACGTCCAAATCAAATTTAGAAAAGGTCGCTTTAAGTGCAGTTCGACAACCGTTATTGGAAATCGACTGTACGGGCCTTGATAAAATTATTAAAAATATTTATACTTTGTGTAAAATCATAATATATGAATTGGAAAGAACTGGGATGAAAATTCCTATTTGAAAGGATAAAAATATATTCTATCGAAATGTACTAGTTATGAACTAGAATTTAAATCCAATGTTTTTAAATAAATGAATTGGATTTGAAGTGGTTTAAAAATAATCAGAATTTCCAATATACGTATTGGAATGGATTTGAATCGAAATTATCTTCGAAATATTTCGATGTTGGGTTTCGTGATTATACAGGTATGGTTATGGAAATTTGAAAGATATATTTATACCGACATTTCCAATACGATATTTGTTGGTTTCAGAATTTGATATTGAATATAAACCGATATATTTTCTATTCAGAGCCTTTAGTTAATATCAAACGGGATTCTGGGTTCGTCATGAATGTTGTCTTAAATAACACAGTTCTTGAACCCAGTTTAGAAAAGAATAAACCTTTTTATTAAGATTTAGTAAAATTGTCCAGTTAATTAGTATTTAATTGGAATTGAATTTAAATTGGTTTTTGGGTTTATCGTGAACAGTGTTTTAAATAACACTTGTTCTTTAACCCGATTAACAATGGGATGTGACTTTGGGTTTATCGTGAACCGTGTTTTAAAAGACATCGGTTCTTTAACCCAGTTAAAGATTAAAACTAAGTGGAGTTTTAATGAATCTTTAATTAGATTGAAATGATCGGGAATGAAGTATCACCAGTTTTGGTCCAAGCGATAGTCAAATCTTCAATTAGATTTAAACGTGAAATGGTAATTAATTTTAGCGATAACACCGTGGTGTTAGATGTGGACTATTATCAGTTTTGCTCCATGGGATAAATAGGTTGAGATTGGGAAATAAAATAAATAATTACTTCGGTGTGGTTCGCTAATCCCGACTAGATTGGAAAACCATAATATGGTTTAAAATGATATTCAAAGCAAGATCAAGGAGTAAATTTAAAAGAATTTATCTTTGATAAAATTAATGGGAACCTTTCCCTAAAAGTGTGAATATTTGAATAAAAGAATATTCTGAATTGGAATGAGGCGTATGTTGCGTTTGTGTAACATTTGTTTATTATATACGCGAGTTATTCAGAAAGACCGAGTTTATCCCATTCTGAATAACTGATACGACGATAAGTCGAAGAAGAAGACGGTGGTTGAAGACCGGAGGCCTTCACATCGTTTGAGCGATTACTGATGATCTTGATTGGGTTGTACACCCAAGATGAGGGAATCAGTTGGTGATCGTCCAGACGTACTTGGAGATCGACGGATATGCGAGGAAAGTGCCTCCGGTTTCGTTCAGACCCAGAACGAACTTGTATGGACGGTGTGTCTGACATTGGATTTTGCTCTATGTTGATTGATCTCTATTAAATATACATCTGCTTGGTGAAGGGGAATTTATTCCCTTACTTCACCCTTCTCTGAGACGTACGGGATCATAGGTTGCATATGGATAGACATCAGTCGCGTGGAGTGGACTGCCTGTGTGGCATGCCTAAGTGGCAAATGATCAAGGCTTTTGTTGAAAAACAAAGTCTTATGGTTGATGATCAAAGCACAGCCTTCGTGGCATCGCTTTGTGTAGCGTTAATTCGCGAGCCTCACACCCCGGTATGAACCAAAAACGGGAGAAGGATCCAGGGAGAACTTTCGTCTCTTTTTAGCTAGAGGTGGTCGGTGCTTAAACTGGCCGACATTTATATACTTTTCACCTAAGTGGTTGTTGCTGTTGCGAGGCGCCTCGGATATGGAGTCATTTGGCTCATTTGTGCCCCATAGGGCGGGAAGATGTAGTGTTCAGGGTTTAAGTTTAATCCACATCGAGTGGACCGGCCCTGTGGCTCCAAGGTGCAGTTGCGGCTGTATCCCGAGACATGGTAGGCTAGATTCTCTCGAATTCGGTGAGGATCTTGCCCCTAGCCTCGGCTCATAGATGAAAATCCAATTTCCAATACGTGATTTTGCGGTTTTAATTGTAGAACCTAGTATGGCAACATGATATATGGTACCCATGCCGTCAATGATTGATACTTATGATTGAAATTGTTTTTTTTTCACTATACACCTATTGTACTATCAAAATAATTTGTTTTAAACGTATCAAGCATTCTTTGGCTATTATAAGGTAAAAACCCTATTCTCCGGCTTGCGTTGCATGTGTGACGGGACCTGGGTCTTATAATAGCTTCATTGTTCGTTATTTGGCATTGCGCTGTTTGTTATAGCACTGGTATTCTTGGGGTAAAAATCCGTTCCGTGTTATACGGCGTGATCCCTTGATTTACCGAACTTTAAAAATAAAGAATAATAACTGTTTTAGTTCTCACACCAGCCACATGACTGACCTGGAGTTTATTGTTTTTAACCTAAACTCTGAATGCCCCTATTTTCCGCACGGGCAGCTAGTAGTTTTGGTTTTGCAGATTTATATTCACAGGATACTGATTTATAGCTGAAGTGATATTCAGAAAGCTCTGTATCCACGTATTTCTTTCAGTTATGTTTTGTATTATTTTTTCACTACAGTAATGTATTTAAATCTCTGATGTTTATCAAATGTATATAATCTATTCATACTCTGTTATATTCTTGCATTCTGATGAAATTGCTGTAATAAGCAATGAAATGTTCTTCTCTCTGTGTTCTGGTTTGTCTTGTCCTCAAAGCAATCCGTGTTTTCCTTACCGGGGAAGTTCGGGTCGTTTCAGGGATTATGGGATAAATGTAACTTGACTCATAAATACCAAATAAACAGACGCTAGTATTGTAAATTCATAGTGGTAGAGCTTGAGAGCGCATCAAAATATCCGCACTGTAATCCACTCATAGCGCCATAACGACACCTGGCGATCAACCCAGGATAACCAAGACGATCTAAGGCGAAGGCCGCATGCTACCCGTTCACGGCACTACACGTGGGACCCCCACGCCTCCATCTGATGTAGTTCGTGACCCACCGATCGGGAATCCCGGTCAAAACAACAAAATTGCCCAATGTAGCAGACCGTTTGACCTTTGGTGGTAGATGGGCGGAATTTATAACCACCAAGATTCAGGTAGCGAACCTGAATCAGGTCGACCAAGATGCAGTTTTGGCCCATTGGTACAACAGAGTCGAATCCATCCCGATCCCAAAATCAAAGTATTCTTGAAATGCTAATTTTTTATATAAAACTTTCCACAAAGTGTTTATAACGTCAAAACACTTTAAAAATTCAACTATGACTCAAAGAAATAAACCATCACATATAAAATCAAAATGGTAATCACAAACAAAACTGATATTCGACTTTATCATATGTAAAACAATATGATAAAATTATTCAAGTCAGAGTATCATATATAAATCAATATGACTCTCAAAATAAATATCAAATATAAAACAATATGACAAAATGAACCAAATCATTATAATTGTGAAAGAGAACAAATAACATCGTCTTGAAAGCATGTCAACTTAGAAAACACTTCAGTAATTGAAGTATACTTTCAAACAGTAACACATGCTCTTGTACCACATTATGTTACCAGTATATTTCAGAATCGAAAATACAAAACAACCGAATATTCTATATGAAAAGTCAAGAGGGTAACCAGAAAAGTATTACCTAACGTCCCATACCGCTTGGTGTTACTAATCCGTTTACTCAAAATGCTCATCATACAGAATATCTCAATGGAAATTGCTCTCGATTCAAACCATGTATTTGTCAAAAAAACTAATTACTTTTAGTCATTTGTATTGTTTATTTATTATTACCGGTATTCTTACTTTTCTTCAAATACAGATCCTAGCCAACTTCAAAATTGATTCAGTTCTTGTTAAAGAACTATTTTTAAATCGGACATCGCTCGAATCCCGTTTTGTCAAATTCGAAGTATTTTTTCCAAAATCCCAAATCGCTCTCTCTCCAGAGTGATTCTATATCAATTCCGCTCATTCTACAGTATTTCCTCCTATCTCTAATGAGTTTTAAACCCAATAAGCCAAGTTTTAAATAAAAACCATGGCTCTGATACCAAATGAAACAACCAATGAAACAACCGCCATTTTGACCGCCTCAAGATGGTAATTAAACCATCTCGAAACGTTCAAAACAACGGATTGTTATTAGCTCACAGGGTTTAAACAGAATTAACACAAAATCACAACGTACAATAGTTTGCAGCGGAATAAAATTTTATATGAATATCAGAGTTTAGTACAATTTTATACAGCGAAAGACATGAAATATATATAATATATATAATTTTGTAAGTAAAGCTTAACAATTTTTTTCTTCGTCCCTGCGCGCGAGTACGTCTTCCCATGCCATTCTTCTTTAAAGCTGGAATCTTTGTATCTTATGAAAATGCTGCCAGAATATTTTTTGGATGACGTCAAGGCATGCTGGAATAACAACAAGCTGTCTATATGTATGTGTTTTTCGATTTCAATAATTAGTTTAGCTGATACGGTTAATTAAACAAGAGCAAGCTTAAATATGCAAAAGTAGCTATCAACTGCCGATAGTGAATCGGCAAAGCCCCAAATACTCCAATTATCCAAACACGAAACAGAAACAGTGCAAACTACAAAGTGTCTAAAGTTTCAATTTCTGTCATAAACAAAAATGGCAAAATATTCTCAAAGCCAGGGTTATTGAACTACGCAATTCATACTCTACTAGCAATAACAAACTTACTAACAATACTTCACAGTTTACTGGACAAGAAGTAACAGCCATAACGAACAAAATATCCTACTTAGTAGTGGATAATACATGTAACACAAATTAAGTAGTGTTACTTCAACGTACTCATAGACATACGATTAATCCTACTTATTAACTAAATAATGTAACTTCATAACTACAGGATGAACCAAAAACAAAACAAAAAATTATAGTCCATGACATAAGCAATACTAGGTTTTAAATTACCACACAACATTTATTTGCTTTTCAGTTCAAATTATTTGATTGTACCAAAGGAAGAGTGTTTAAAATGCACGAAAATGGTTGGTACAGTGAAGAAAATGATGAGTACAAAGGAAGAGCGTACACTAGGCAGTCAAAACATTACTTTATAAAGTATACATGTGGAAATTACATGTTTGCATAAGCCAAGATTAACAACAATTTCATTCTTGCTAACAAATAATGCTGACATAATATATTACTACTAGAATGTATATTCGTCTACAAACCATGCACTGACAACAATATTTAAGTGAATACTCTCTCTAATGAATAAAGTAGGTTCACATGTTAAAAACTTTGTAACACAAGTGATTCCTGTGTGTCACCTATAATTACACAAGTGAATAAAAGAACAGACAAAAATGGGACCATAACATACCCTTACTTTAACACTAGAAAGGTGTAATATGAAAAAAAAAACAAGGCTATTACATGCACACAATATGTATCAACCTGAGAGCCAACAAGTCAAAAGGGTATAAATATAGTTAACATTGGATAGCCAAACAAGGGTACTTTCAAATTGTCTTTAACAAGACAGAGAGGTGACAGCCCCTTTCTAATTTCACTAAAAGGATGTCTAGATAATCAAAGCAACATGTGCATGGCAACAACAATACACAATTTAACCGGGAGGTATGCATGGCAATGTACAATAAAGCCTAGAGGCGAATAACCATACTTAAATTTTAATTTGGCTTTAGCAACTATAAGCAGAATTCATCGACAATGTGTTTAACGCCACCATTCTTTGGTTTTCCACTTATATGCAGCAATACTGAAGCATTTAAATGGCTAGCTGGGTTTCCAGCTACACATGCATGCATAGCCAAGACGGAAGTTCATTGGGAAGTAAAATAGCAGCTCACTTGAGCATGAACGCATAAAGTTGGTGGCAATGCAGATAATGGGCACATCAACTAACATGATTCATCCATAGACTTAAAATCTAATTCACTAATTGAATAAACTTTGGTTAAACAAATGCAAATCAAATGCTTAATTCAGCTTGGAAATGTTTAAATTAATTTATCTTAATCACTTTATGCTCTTTAAACATAGTATTCACAAGGAGTAACCATAATCTCCGCCATTAGCCTCCAAATTGAACAGAAATGATTCATCTATTGTATGTTTACCATATCAAATTATCTTCTGCAAGAAAACTATTATATCTTTGTTTTTAACGCATCACAAACCATGTGTTATCTTACTCATGACCCTATCGTTCCTTCTATAAATACCAGTTCGAAAGCAACAAAGATCCAACAGCAAATGCAAATAGGCCTTTCTTATATGATAACAAGTGTGAGGGTAATGCACGGAAACGTTCTTTAGCATGCATGTCAACAGGGGATCTGCATGTATACAGTACAGAAGCATGACCGAAACTAATGTCCCTTACAGCGTGGTTTATAATATATTAAGGGACACCCAAATTCACAACAAAATTTTATAGATGAATGCAAACTAGTTGAAACTAGTAACCGCAAAATCAAGTGTGTCCATGCGGGTTAATGGCCACTAGCAACCCCTACTTAAGTGAGGATGATAATTATAACCGAGGAAGATTACCCAAATGACTGGAACAGTTGCTAAGCAAAGCCCGAACACTGATATTTAGTGAAGACTCGAAATAGCGAATTAGCAATCAAGTTTAACCGTAAGATAAACTTACTTTTAATCGATGGTGGAGAAGCAGGAGGAGCAATTACTGCTGCGAAGTAGTGGCTCGGCGAGACAGGCACGGTTGAATACAATGGAGATGACTGCGGATTCGAAAAAAAAATACATGGCTGCCCCCGGTTTCGAACCCATGTCTCCAACACCTAAATCAATTTCCGCAAAAGTATTGTCAGAGAAGGAACATTATTCCCACTGATAATTGGAAAACGGGATGCCGCAGTCTTTCCAGACCTAGTCTGAGTACATGCCATGAGATCGGGTCCGCTAGCGAGAAAGGAATCGCATGCCTCTATACAATAGTAGGCATCACGTACTTACTCCTACGTATTCATTCAAAGCACCAAAAGTAATTCCTGAGTTCTCCTACTCGATTGTTTCAACTGGTTTGGAGCGCGGAGAGGTGGAGGCGGCCCTTTTTCGTGAATTGGGGAAAGCATTGATTTTTATTTTTATTTTTTGAGAAGGGAGTACAATTGTGAGGAATGGAAAATAATGAAAATCCCCCTCTCAGAGTAAAGAAGGTGCGTCACTTTTATAACACAACAAAGAAGACTCTAGAACAAAACAACACGTGGTGAACGAACATGAGGATGGAGACAAATGTATAATTTTACAGCTCAATAAAGACAGCTATTGCTTGATTCAGCTCAACTTTCCCAAGAGTAACAATTATTCAACCAAGATAATAAGTGGCAAAATTTAAAATAAATTTCTCCAATGTATAACTAGCATTACACTACTAAGTATATACCAACAAAAATGCATTTGTATATATATCCAAATACGATTCATAGGTTGTTGTTATTAAGACAAATTTAAATCTTCATAAATTAAAATAAATCTGAAGTTAAGTATAAAAATCAAATTTATTGATTTCCAAATAAAATATTTCAATTAATTTTTAAAATACTACTACCGCTGAATGTAGCAAAGCACCTTAAATTCAAATATTAAATTTTAAATTCACACCTGTAAAATTAATTCAGAATTGAGTAAAAAATAGACTAGCTTTCAAAATCATAACCAAATATCAAGTATAAATATAAAATTTAAACACTGACTTAACTCAAATATTGTAAACGCCGAAAATTCTAAGCTATTACAACCCCCTCCAAAATCTGGGTTGTTACAGAAATGGTTAAGGTTCGACAACAAGGATTGGTTAAGTGAAGGAAGTTATTGAGTGACAACAGTTGAGTGGGAATAACGGTATTATATTTAACATCTGTTTAATCCAAATAACTAATTTCGAAATGTTTCCCCAGATGAATAAAATATATTTTCTATGGAGAATAAAGATGTGTGAATATATGAAAATGTTTTCCAGCGGTAATAAGAGATTTTCTAGAATTATAGAAATAAACGTGATAAATGGGAAATGTTTTTTTTAAAAGATCATGAGAGGCTAACGAGTTCTGTTAGATCCGAACGTTGAAAGCGAAGGGCGACAGAACATAAAAGAGGTGGATTTGTAAATTGAATTTGGGAATAGCATAAGAAATGATTTGATAAGAATTTAAGGAATGGAATTAAGGAATTTGGAAATTGACTGGAAATTAGTTAAGTTGAATGACTTTTTGAGTGTTGAACTGATGTCGGTTTCGGCCTTCGGGGTTGATACTTAGGGAGTTGTTCAATTGCTAATTTACGGTCGAAGGATGTGAATATTGAAGAGTAATAATGCGTGAATGAGAAATTTGTTATAAGGATCAAAATTTTGAAATTTTGCAGCGCATGAAGATTTGCATAAAGTGATGGATTTAATAATTGGAAAGTTGGAGGAAAATTCGGGTTATAACCAATAGATTGATAAATTTGAGATTGAAAAGATGTTAAATATCTGAATTAATTAAGAGATCAAAACTAAAGTTTTGAAATTTGAATCGAAATTTGAGGGTATTTGATTTTAGATATTGAATATTGATGTTTCCGGAATTGATATAAATATATGTATATGTATATGTGTGTGTGTGTGTGTGTGTGTGTGTGTGTGTATATATATATATATATATATATATATCAAATTAGATACTATTGATTTGGAAGGTAATCGAGTTGAAATGAAATCTTATATAACAGAATTTATATAAGAAGGAAATGTTTGCAACCATGATTTGGAAAGAAAATCTTATGAATTGACATAAATATGATTTTTGCTGAGTATGAAATAAAATACTATATCTTTTCATGTCAAGATAAGGGAAGTACCTTCCTCCTTTGAAATTCGAGCTTAGCTGAGATATGCTGCTAGGAGTAGTATGTCGTCGGGACATAAAACTCATGAGTTGCCATTGAACACGACTCCTAGTGTAATTCGCAGGTTTGCAGATAGCCTACGACGAACGGATGTTTCCTGAGGGAATCAGGTGTAACCATTGTGATCGTTGCGATTTAGATTCGTTGGAATTCGACCGTGTACCGAAATTCGCAGTGCTGCAGCTAGCCTACGACGGACAGATGTTTCTTGGGGGAACCAAGCATAACCATTGTGACTGCTGCGATCTACAGTCGAATTATAAGGGCGTAATCCACAGAGCTGTGAAAGCTTATGGGTATGGATGTTTCCTGGGGGACCAAGGCGTAACCATTGTGTACCTGCGGTCCACGCGGTAAATTGTCTATCGGTGAAAGAGATGTAACCTCTAGAGTTACTAAAGGTAGTATGATGAGGCGTGCAAGTATTGGAGATATATTAGTGGTGGTGAGCCACCTGTTAATGCCGCAGTTTGTCTTCATGACAAAAATTCGTCCTCGTGACTTGAGTAAATTTCATTTGATGATTTGATTCTGGATCCTGAGATAGAGCAATCAATGCTCAATGACCTCAGATTGTCTTTTGACCCTCACATATTTTCTGTTGATTTATTCATGACGAAATTCGCACGGAAGTGATTTCTTACGAATACGGATGTTTTCTGAGGGATCCAGACGGAACCATTATGTATCTGCGATTCATTAACAATCAACATATCAATATCACATTAGTACTTTCCGTTGTCTATTTTAAAAAGAATTTTTGAAATGTTTTTCACTAGGAGTTGAAACAAGAATATTTGGTACTTGCAGATTTTATTCATGCGTCTGGCCAGCATATGCCTAACATCTGTGAGAACGACAATAGACTTATCAAACTTCGAGTTATTAAATATTTTCAAATGAATAATGTGAAATTAAAATATACCTAACTAAGTACGTTAAGAAAGAGAACATCAGAATAATAATACAAATATTTCATGTATAATAGATTGGAAAGGATTTCAGATTTTGGAAATTTACAAGTCGACGATTTGTAACTTGAAAAGAAGAATGTATTTACACTCTTCAATGAGTGTTGATAAGTGTTAAATGGATTGAATGTAAAAGATTGGGTTGATGGTTGTTAAGCCTAGACCAATTACAGTAGCGACGATGGATAAGTAACGTTGATAGACGATGGTTATAAAGAAATTTGGTATAAATTTAGATGCATAAATCCAACTTATGCAAGATTGGAATTTAAAACGAGATTGGTTTTATAAAGGAATATATGATTTTGGATCCCTTAGAAGATTGGATAAAATGAAAAATTGGGAAATATCTCAAATAATTTGAGATAGAGATTAGTCTAAGGAATTTGAATATAGTTTAAAAAGCATGGGAAAAAATAAGACCCGGTTTGAAAGATGAAGAAATTCGTGTTTGATCAAAATTGATCTCTGACTAGAAAGGAAATTTAATTTTCTAAGTTAATTGAATACGATGGATAAACAAAGAAGATCGATGACTTAAATATCAATATATAAATTAGTTGCGGAAAAAATCATACAAAAGTAAAATTAGAAGTATACATTGGTATAACCCCAACAATCTTTCCTTTTCAAGGACGAAAAGTTTTAAAGGGGGGTGGATTGTAACTGTTATGTAACGATGGTCGGAACAAAGCCCCTATACCTTGCACGCATATGAGCTGGCACACAACTCCTATATAAGTAAAAGGAATCCCTTATGTTACGTGCCTACCAACTCATATTTGTACACAATTCCTGCAATTTATTCCGTGATGTGGGACTATTGCATCCAAACCATCATTCCTCCTTAACAACATGCGAGACAATCCTAACAGTCTCCCCCTTGACTCGCATCCTATGAGAATCTTTTTGAGAGCATTGCCTTGCCTGCATGGCCCAGTCCGAACCTTCGGCGTTGATACCACTGTTATGTAACGATGGTTGGAACAAAGCCCCTCTAGCTTGCACGCATATGGGCTGGCACACAACTCCAATATAACAAAAGGAATCCCTTATGTTACATGCCTACCAACTCATATTTGTACACAATTCCTACAATTTATTCCATGATGTGGGACTATTGCATCCAAACCATCATTCCTCCTTAACAACATGCGAGACAATCCTAACAGTAACGTCCCAGAAAATTCGACAACTAGAGTGTGAAATTAATTGAAGATTTGATTATTAATGATCATTTTTATATTGATACTGGAGTTAGAAATTTAAAATCAAATATATTGTTGTGTATGAATTGAATTTAATATTTAATTCAGAATGGTTGGGAAAATCAAATATTTATTGTTGAATATTTGAATTGAATTTGGTTGAGTATTTGAATTGGATTTGGAATTTAATTGGTAAAATATAAGCGGTTGAATTTAAAGACAAACGTAGTTAAACAAATTGGAAATTTTATTTAATAAAATATATGGAAATTGACTTGGATATATGTGTAATTACAAATATAAAGAAATTTAAGCTTAACGGTTCAAATTTGGGATCAAAACGGAATAAAATCGATAAACCGATAAATGATTTAAAAATAAAATAACATTATGCAAATGAATCGAAGTTTGATCAAATAAATTTTATTGAATTCAAAACGTAAAGATGTACCAGCATGTACAATTTCATCTCCATCGGAGTCCGTTTGTGGTGGTATAAACATTAACGTAAATTGCGGTGGAATTAAATTATATAAGGTTCACCTTTTCGTAAGCAAAAACCACCCACCTCGTTTCAACCTACTTCTATTCTTTTCTCCCCAAGTTTATGACGTATAGCAGACCCCATCACCTACGTCCGAAATATGCCACCCTACCCGTTGATGGACATTCTTCTTATCCATCGCCATTTTTCTACTTTAAAATCACGTAGCTACGTTACCAGCTATGGCCATCCTACCATATTTTCCTTGCACGCCACGGTTTTTCTATCTATAAAACTCATGCCTTTTCCCCAAATGCTTCAGACAAAAAGAATAGTGTTTCTCTTTTCTAATCTTCAATGGTTGAAAGCAGTTTCCCTCAGATCAAAATTCAAAATTTATGGTCGTCGAGCCGAATCAAAATCATATCTTTTCCCCTTTGCACCATCAAACCAAGTGGCTTGGAAGTCTTTCACCTCCTCCCTCGTCAAATTTAAACCCTAACCCACTTCAGAAATCAAAGCTGCTTGAAAAATCAAACTTCAACGCTGCACCTCAGCCCTCGAAGTCTTCCGGCTCGGCAGAGCCGTTTTCAGCAAATCAGCAAACCGTCTTTCACTTTTTCAGTCACTACATCATCGATTTAAGGTGAGAATTCACTCACAATTAATCATCGATTCAAATTTTTTACTTTATTTAAACAGAAATATCATAGTTGCTAGTTTAGTTGATTTTTTGGGTTTTATTGGCAAAGTTGTTACTACTTGTGTTGTTATTACACTTATGTGCTTGTTGCGCCCTGTTATTTTTAGCAAAACCGAACCCCCATGCTTCGTCGAGACCTTAAATGAATGTGTACTATTCTTAAACGGACTATGTTACTGTTTCTATGAGCTGAACTGTAACAACCCGTATTTTTGAATAACATGTTATAACATAAATGGAGGCAGAATTAAACTGTAAAATCTGAATCAAGGGAAACGGGCTATGCCATTGCGTTCGTCTCGGAAAAACACGCGAAATAGAGTCCGAGTTTTCGAAAATCGGAGTCCGTATGACCAAGATATGGCCTCGCGAAGTTTCACGAAAAATTCCCAAATTAAAGTATACTTAATTAAGTGAAATGGGTTGCGCAGAGAAATATATATATATATATATAATTGAAAATTAAATAAATAAATATGCAAAAATGTTCAAAACAGCGAATTGGGAGAGGGGAATAACCGAACCGGCCGATTTTTGAGGTCGACCCGAGCTCGCTGGGTCGACTAGGGGTTAATCCAGGGTGTTTGGCTATCAACCCATGGGCCGATTCGCTCAAATGCAGATTTTGCATTTGAATGGTTCTCATGGTCCATCTTTAATCTAAAAGCCCTAGATGGTTCCTACACTTGACTTCTTCCCCAAGACATGCTTTGATGGCTTGGATTGAATCTAGGGTTAATCCTATGGCCTAAAACACTTGCCTAATCTATAAATAAGACCCTAACCTACCCTAAATCATCATTATTCATTCATACAACTAAACTATGGCAAAATCAATCCTCTCATGGCCTCCACTCTCTTCATAAAATTCCTAAATAAATTCCTAAGTGATTTTCCATGCATACAAGTGTTTTCAAACTTGTATGAGCATCATTAGCTTGCATTCAAGTCAAGTTTATATATTTGCATCATAAAGAAAGAGTCTTGATCATTTTGGCTCAAGGGTTTTGCTTGCATTTTGGGTTTAATTGATTTCATAAGGGCTTTGTCATATTTTTGTGACTTCTTAAGCATTGTAAGCCCTATTCCTTTCATACTTAAACTCTAAAGTTAAATGTATGATATGCAAGTTTACTATGATGTGTTATGCAAGTTTACTATGATGTGTTATGCAAGTTTACTATGATGCTATATGCAAGTTCATCAAGTTATGTTATGCAAGTTTGATATGCAAGTTGTCATATGATATGCAAGTTTGATATGCAAGTTGTCATATGATATGCAAGTTAAGTTATGCAAGTTTGATATGCAAGTTGTCATATGATATGCAAGTTATGCTATGCAAGTTTGGGATGCTCATTTGGTTCATGTTATCATGTTATGCAAGCTTATCTTGGGTTTATGAACATAAAGCTTCAAGCTTTATGCCAAAGGTTGCATTTTGGCAACATGTAAGTTATCATATCTCTTATGATAACTTGCATGTGAGGCTAAATGCGAACTTATGGCCATTTCTACATGTCATTTAGCACCATGTATCATGAATATGCCAAGTTTGGTTTTATGAGGCCTAAAAATGTAATATGCAAGTGTATGAACACATGAACATTTCATATGCCACCATGTTGAACTTGTGGCTTCAACATTTTTATGTCATAATTATGCCAAGTTCCCTCTTTCTATCCTTTATGCGCTATTGCGATATGTAAGCGATGGGATTGCGTTTGGGGTTGGGTAAACTTAAAAGACATAAAAACATGAGCTTGGGAATTTACCTATTAAGTTAGGTCTACCCATTGGGAATTTACCTATTAAGTTAGGTCTACCCAATTGCTTGAAAAATTGTAAGGTGTTTTGGAAACACGATGGACATGACACTTAGAAAAGATAAGTGTGGCCAACTCGAGGTTGGGTTGAGTTTGTAGCGTAAACCTACCCGAAACCGACCGGCTTAACTAGTTGCTACAGACAATAGGACCCAATGTGAGAAGTTGGTCATGTTGTACCTTGAACCCGAGGTTAGACCAAGTTGTGGTGTAAAGCTACCCGGACCCGCCTGGCTTAACTAGTAACCACAACAAGGTCTAATGTGAGAGGTTAAGGCGCATTAAATTAATTAATGCCTCGTGATTAGGGTTAAGTCATGGTCCACTTAATACTTAACCAATCTGAACTCGGTAAATTAACGGGGTTAAGTTAACCTACACTTAACCAATCTGAACTCGGTGATTTAACGGGGTTAAGATGAACTATACTTAACCAAATCAATTCAGTAATTTGGTAAGGCTGAGAACCAATTTGATATCTGGTCTGGATAAACCAACTTGGTTGATAAATTAAACGAACCTGTTTTGCGGATCTGTAGGACCCACACTAAGTTAGGCAAGTTTGTAAATCTGTTATCTGATCCGTTAGTCTGAAAACTAATCGTCTGAACTTAGTATGTCTGAACTCTGTCAATAAGTTAATCTGAATCTGATAGTCTGGGGACACAAGGGGGAATACTTGTGTCATTTGTTGTTTGGGACCCATATTAGTCAGTAACCCTTTCTGGTATCAAAACTTTGACCCAACTGTAGGTAGGGTCCGGGCATGCTTACTGAACTAATTATAAGTGGTTCATTCTGATAATGGCGATGGGTGTTGATGGTGTGTTCCAACCGGGTCATGTGCGTGCATGGATCCCGGTTTGCCTCTGAGGATGTAAGACGCCGTGACATCTGTAAATATGCATGTGCCAATTGGTTGCCACTTTAGGGAGTGATACACCCTATCGTGGGGCCGACACATGATATTTATGTATTAGGGAGCCGATCGCTTGGGTAGGATTTAGGGTACACTTAGTTCTGTCTGATTCTGTTGGTACCGTCTGTTTTGTTGGGTGGCAACACCCGTCTGTTTCTGCGTGGTACCGTTCTGTTAGGGTGGTAAAGGCCCATTTTTGTTAGCATTCCGTTTCTGTACTTTATCTGTTAGGGTGGTTAAGGCCCATTATAGTTAGTATTCCGTTTCTGTATTTCATATGTTAGGGTGGTAAAGGCCCATTATTGTTAGCATTCCGTTTCTGTACTTTATCTGTTGGGATGGTAAAAGCCCATTTTTCCCAAACTCTATTTCTGTATGGACCATTCTGTTCCGTCCTGTTTCGATGTGAACATTGGGGTAACACCTAATCCTGTTATACTAGAATTGGTACCAAGAAGTTAGATCTTGGTTTGAGTCAAACACCGGATACTGGGCCAAGTTTGGGCCAAGGGATAAATTCTGGATTATACATGACATGTTAGAATGTTAGCACACCTGTGGTGCAAAACCTTAAACCGGATTATGCGATGACACCTTTATCTGCCTTGTTAGTTAATCAACGTGCTAGTATGTTGTTATCCCTATGTTCATACCTGCTGCTCATGCCAGTTAACTTTATCAGTTTACATTGATTGTAGTAGGGCTTACTCAGTCTTTTTGACTGACCTGTTTTCTTTCACCTCTTTTCTTTCGTTTCCCCCCCCCCCCCAGGTTTACAGGGTGGGAATACCGGTACTTAGCTTGGATCTTAGCTGCTTTTCTTGGATAGCTCACGTATGCTTTGGATTTGAGCTTGCTATGGTTTTCCACTTTGGGGATAGCTACTTTATGTTTTCCTTTTCAGCTTCCAGTTTTATGTACTAGACTTGTTTATTTGGAAAATTGACATTATGTTGTACCAGACTTGTTTTGAAATGGTTTAAAATCTTCCGCTGTTTTATCTATGTTATTTACTCTGTTTACATATATACATATGTTCTTGTTCTGCCTTGATATATCATTATGCATGTTTACCTGATTCAAACGCCCCTCCAAAGTCAGAGTGCTTGCAAGAGCCACCCTGGCGGAGGTGGGGTGTTACATTTGGTATCAGAGCATATGGTTTACGAGAGGGAACAAAAAGGTTTTTAGAAAACTTTTGGAAAACTATTTTCAAAACCAAGTATAAAGTATTTTCCAAAGAAAAGTCTAGTTTATTTTAAAGGCTAGTCCCCAAAAAGCCATTAGCAAAATTCCTTCGTTTTTCTCCATTCTGAATCTGTCTTTTTCTTCGTTTTCAGTATGGCCGATAACTTTGCTATTCCGGAGGGAGTGCACGTACCTGTTTGGTATAGGAGACTTTTGGAGGCTAGGACGACCGAAGCCGGCCTCGCAGATGTCCCTCCTCCTCCTCCAGTAGTTAATATTCCTCCTCCTCCTGTCGCTAATGTTCCTCCTCCACCTGTTGCTGAGGTCCCTCTTCCTCCTCCCCCTCAGCATCCTCAACCTGACTTCGCAAAGACTTGCAAAGATTTCAAAGCAATGGGTGGCAAGAACTTTCAAGGCACTGAGACTTTTGTGGAGGCCAGAAATTGGTTGAAAGAGACCGAGGATTTATTTGCCATCTTTGGGTTAGATGACCAGAGAAAGATCTTGTTGGCGGTTTGGCTTATGAGGGATGAAGCCGCTTATTGGTGGGAAGTCACCAATGGTACTAGGCCCGTTGAGACTTGGGCCGATTTCAGGACAAGATTCGGGCTTAAGTTTCTGTCTTCTGTTGAAGAGAATTTGAAAATGGAGAGGTTTATTGCTTTGAAGCAAGGAGACATGTCCGTCAAAGAATATGTGAACAAGTTCAATCAGTTAGCTCGTTTTGGCTTGGATATGGTGAGTACTACTCAGAAGAAGGCTCTTCGTTTTGCTAGAGGATTGAATGAGCCGTTACAGGAGTTAGCTATGTCTCATGTGCCCATGGGGGCCACGTTTGAGAGTTTGGTAGATATGGCCCTACTCCATGAAGAAAACAAGAGTGCAAAGAAGGAGGTCAAGGTGAATGAGTCTCAAAACAAGAAAACGGGGCCCAAAAAGGAAATGCAAAAGAAGGAGGAGAAGTCTGAAGATAAGAAGGAAAAAAAGTGCTTTACTTGTGGAAGCTCAACTCATCTAAACAAGGATTGCAGAAAGAGGAAGGGCACTTGCTTTAACTGTGGAGAGATGAGACACTTCACTAGGGACTGCCCGAAGAAGAAAGGGACTACATCGGAAGGAACGGTGAATACTCGCATGACGGGTGAATAGATTAGGGCTAGAATAATTTGTCTGTAGGATGTTTAATTTTCCTTGTCTGATTTTCAGTTTGAAACTTTTTTTCTGGTATTTTGATTCTGTAATAGAAACTCGGTACTTTAATGCTAGTTTTGCTTCTGATCTGGTAATAGTCTCAAACTCCCTGAGAGTTATAACTCATCTGTTTGTGATAAATTGGGATTTGAGAGTATCTGTGACTATGACAAATACATTCTGGGTTTCTACCATGCTTAGTTTCCTAAGAATCATTTGGGGAAAACTGATCTGTACTAGCAGTCTGTAAGTATATGTACCAAGTTTTTGTCTTATCTGTACTCGCTTCCATCACTCGACTGTATCTTGTTGAGATAGGAATCCTATGGATGTAAACATGTGTTTGAGACATGTTATGTTTGATGGTTGCAAGTGGATGCAAGTGGTTGCTAGTGGTTGCTCGTGGATGCATAAACACACACTAGGCACTAGATCGGCTTGAAATACACTCTCATATTGCATATGGACGTGTGTACATTTTCAATTCTTATGGTTGCAAGATGGTTAATTCAGCACGTGGATGTTGCATATGGATGAATGTTATGTGCACTCATGTAGAGATTATAAATTATGTTAGGAATTTGCATACATATGGACTCATTTCACTAACATATTTTGCATTAAGGGGGTTTACTGAATCAATAACCTCCTGATTTTCGCATTAGATAAGTACATATACACACACCTTTGCATATGATCATACAGCATTTAGAACCTTTTAAGGACAATGATTGCTCGTGGATGATGTTTTGAGTAGATGGATGATGGATGGTAGGATACGTTCTTCCTAACTTGGAGATTTCGGGGACGAAATCCTTTAAGGAGGGAAGAATGTAACAACCCGTATTTTTGAATAACATGTTATAACATAAATGGAGGCAGAATTAAACTGTAAAATCTGAATCAAGGGAAACGGGCTATGCCATTGCGTTCGTCTCGGAAAAATACGCGAAATAGAGTCCGAGTTTTCGAAAATCGGAGTCTGTATGACCAAGATATGGCCTCGCGAAGTTTCACGAAAAATTCCCAAATTAAAGTATACTTAATTAAGTGAAATGGGTTGCGCAGAGAAATATATATATATTGATATATATATATATAATTGAAAATTAAATAAATAAATATGCAAAAATGTTCAAAACAGCGAATTGGGAGAGGGGAATAACCGAACCGGCCGATTTTTGAGGTCGACCCGAGCTCGCTGGGTCGACTAGGGGTTAATCCAGGGTGTTTGGCTATCAACCCGTGGGCCGATTCGCTCAAATGCAGATTTTGCATTTGAATGGTTCTCATGGTCCATCTTTAATCTAAAGACCCTAGATGGTTCCTACACTTGACTTCTTCCCCAAGACATGCTTTGATGGCTTGGATTGAATCTAGGGTTAATCCTATGGCCTAAAACACTTGCCTAATCTATAAATAAGACCCTAACCTACCCTAAATCATCATTATTCATTCATACAACTAAACTATGGCAAAATCAATCCTCTCATGGCCTCCACTCTCTTCATAAAATTCCTAAATAAATTCCTAAGTGATTTTCCATGCATACAAGTGTTTTCAAACTTGTATGAGCATCATTAGCTTGCATTCAAGTCAAGTTTATATATTTGCATCATAAAGAAAGAGTCTTGATCATTTTGGCTCAAGGGTTTTGCTTGCATTTTGGGTTTAATTGATTTCATAAGGGCTTTGTCATATTTTTGTGACTTCTTAAGCATTGTAAGCCCTATTCCTTTCATACTTAAACTCTAAAGTTAAATGTATGATATGCAAGTTTACTATGATGTGTTATGCAAGTTTACTATGATGTGTTATGCAAGTTTACTATGATGCTATATGCAAGTTCATCAAGTTATGTTATGCAAGTTTGATATGCAAGTTGTCATATGATATGCAAGTTAAGTTATGCAAGTTTGATATGCAAGTTGTCATATGATATGCAAGTTAAGTTATGCAAGTTTGATATGCAAGTTGTCATATGATATGCAAGTTTGGGATGCTCATTTGGTTCATGTTATCATGTTATGCAAGCTTATCTTGGGTTTATGAACATAAAGCTTCAAGCTTTATGCCAAAGGTTGCATTTTGGCAACATGTAAGTTATCATATCTCTTATGATAACTTGCATGTGAGGCTAAATGCGAACTTATGGCCATTTCTACATGTCATTTAGCACCATATATCATGAATATGCCAAGTTTGGTTTTATGAGGCCTAAAAATGTAATATGCAAGTGTATGAACACATGAACATTTCATATGCCACCATGTTGAACTTGTGGCTTCAACATTTTTATGTCATAATTATGCCAAGTTCCCTCTTTCTATCCTTTATGCGCTATTGCGATATGTAAGCGATGGGATTGCATTTGGGGTTGGGTAAACTTAAAAGACATAAAAACATGAGCTTGGGAATTTACCTATTAAGTTAGGTCTACCCATTGGGAATTTACCTATTAAGTTAGGTCTACCCAATTGCTTGAAAACTTGTAAGGTGTTTTGCAAACACGATGGACATGACACTTAGAAAAGATAAGTGTGGCCAACTCGAGGTTGGGTTGAGTTTGTAGCGTAAACCTACCCGGAACCGACCGGCTTAACTAGTTGCTACAGACAATTGGACCCAATGTGAGAAGTTGGTCATGTTGTACCTTGAACCCGAGGTTAGACCAAGTTGTGGTGTAAAGCTACCCGGACCCGCCCGGGTTAACTAGTAACCACAACAAGGTCTAATGTGAGAGGTTAAGGCGCATTAAATTAATTAATGCCTCGTTATTAGGGTTAAGTCATGGTCCACTTAATACTTAACCAATCTGAACTCGGTAAATTAACGGGGTTAAGTTAACCTACACTTAACCAATCTGAACTCGGTGATTTAACGGGGTTAAGATGAACTATACTTAACCAAATCAATTCAGTAATTTGGTAAGGCTGAGAACCAATTTGATATCTGGTCTGGATAAACCAACTTGGTTGATAAATTAAACGAACCTGTTTTGCGGATCTGTAGGACCCACACTAAGTTAGGCAAGTTTGTAAATCTGTTATCTGATCCGTTAGTCTGAAAACTAATCGTCTGAACTTAGTATGTCTGAACTCTGTCAATAAGTTAATCTGAATCTGATAGTCTGGGGACACAAGGGGGAATACTTGTGTCATTTGTTGTTTGGGACCCATATTAGTCAGTAACCCTTTCTGGTATCAAAACTTTGACCCAACTGTAGGTAGGGTCCGGGCACGCTTACTGAACTAATTATAAGTGGTTCATTCTGATAATGGCGATGGGTGTTGATGGTGCGTTCCAACCGGGTCATGTGCGTGCATGGATCCTGGTCTGCCTCTGAGGATGTAAGACGCCGTGACATCTGTAAATATGCCTGTGCCAATTGGTTGCCACTTTAAGGAGTGATACACCCTATCGTGGGGCCGACACAGGATATTTATGTATTAGGGAGCCGATCGCTTGGGTAGGATTTAGGGTACACTTAGTTCTGTCTGATTCTGTTGGTACCGTCTGTTTTGTTGGGTGGCAACACCCGTCTGTTTCTGCGTGGTACCGTTCTGTTAGGGTGGTAAAGGCCCATTTTTGTTAGCATTCCGTTTCTGTACTTTATCTGTTAGGGTGGTTAAGGCCCATTATAGTTAGTATTCCGTTTCTGTACTTCATCTGTTAGGGTGGTAAAGGCTCATTATTGTTAGCATTCCGTTTCTGTACTTTATCTGGTGGGATGGTAAAAGCCCATTTTTCCCAAACTCTATTTCTGTATGGACCATTCTGTTCCGTCCTGTTTCGATGTGAACATTGGGGTAACACCTAATCCTGTTATACTAGAATTGGTACCAAGAAGTTAGATCTTGGTTTGAGTCAAACACCGGATACTGGGCCAAGTTTGGGCCAAGGGATAAATTCTGGATTATACATGACATGTTAGAATGTTAGCACACCTGTGGTGCAAAACCTTAAACCGGATTATGCGATGACACCTTTATCTGCCTTGTTAGTTAATCAACGTGCTAGTATGTTGTTATCCCTATGTTCATACCTGCTGCTCATGCCAGTTAACTTTATCAGTTTACATTGATTGTAGTAGGGCTTACTCAGTCTTTTTGACTGACCTGTTTTCTTTCGCCTCTTTTCTTTCGTTTCCCCCCCAGGTTTACAGGGTGGGAATACCGGTACTTAGCTTGGATCTTAGCTGCTTTTCTTGGATAACTCACGTTTGCTTTGGATTTGAGCTTGCTATGGTTTTCCACTTTGGGGATAGCTACTTTATGTTTTCCTTTTCAGCTTCCAGTTTTATGTACTAGACTTGTTTATTTGGAAAATTGACATTATGTTGTACCAGACTTGTTTTGAAATGGTTTAAAATCTTCCGCTGTTTTATCTATGTTATTTACTCTGTTTACATATATACATATGTTCTTGTTCTGCCTTGATATATCATTATGCATGTTTACCTGATTCAAACGCCCCTCCAAAGTCAAAGTGCTTGCAAGAGCCACCCTGGCGGAGGTGGGGTGTTACATGAACATATAGATTGCCTTAAGTTTATGGGTTTCGATTGGAATTCAGTTAAAGAACTTTGATCCGGAAAGTTATATTTCCTGTTTTGATAAATTAAAAAAAGGGACATTATATATTGCTTCGTTTTATTTTTTTCATGATAATGTACGCATCAGTAGTTGGCATCTTGCATGGATCATTGGTGGCTTTTAGAAGTAACCTTCACAAGCAGTCACTAGTTTTAGTGTACCATTCCACATATATAATTTCTTTTTTCAAAGTGTGATATCTTACTCAAAGAAAAACTCAGATTTCAGCTTTTAAAAGTTATTCATTTCTGTTTTATCTTTAACCAGTCTCTTGACTCATACCAGTCTTTATTTACACTGTTATCAAATATATATATAAGAAGAAGGAAAAAAACTTTTAATGTTATTGCGTTTCCTGAATTACACCAGATCTTTGAAGAGTATTAAGATGGTTGCTTCGTATAGGCTTCTGGGTATTGTTCGATTATTTACCTTTATTAACGAGTTATTGGTTGAAACTGGAGCTTAACTTAGCTTGTTTAATTCTCTGTTTTGATTTAATCGCATGCATGTAATGATCTGGTCCGAAACATAAACTTAACATGACACTTAAACTAGCTACTTGTTACCATCTTTGATGGACATCGTAGGCAAATTTGAATGGTTGATGATAAGCAAGTCATTTTGAAGTATAGAGGATGGTCATGTAAAGCCTTGGAAAAACTATTTACTGACGTTAGATGGTCCCTTAATCATCTATGTATTTAATGACTAAGCGAATGCCTATAAATTATTGAATGATTTTTGAAACAGTAATTGAGTTAAGACCAACCAACAACTTGCAAATTCTTAAGCAGTTTTGTGATTATCCACTGTTCCAATGTCGAGTGTGTTTAAAACATTATTTTCTAATTTATTGGATTGAAGTAGAAATTCGATGAAGAGATACAGTGGTGAGTTCCTTAAGGGTTGAAAGACACTGGTTGCATTAATAGTTGATGTCCCGCGTTAAGCTAACTATGGCAATTTGTCCAGTCTGTCCACACCGCTCAGTTCTGCACATGCAATAACAACAGCTATTTTGAGCACATATATTTTTAGCACATATATTTTGAGCGCACACATATTTTGAGTGCAACAGTAGCAATATTAAACACATTTTGATTTAAGCTGAACAAGGTAATATTGTTTGACACCTCTTATATTTTAGTTGCTGTTGAAAATTTTGGTGTTGATTAACCATTGAAATTATGTGTTGATTAAAGAATATGTGCCGTAAATAATTTGGGCTTTAGACTGTTAATTAAAGTGGTCTGTTGCCAGCTACCATAATATTGAGTTGTGTTAACCGTGGATTAGTCTACGGTCCTGAGTTATCAATCCTTACTACAAGCATTTGAGATCCATTGAGGTTTGAACTATCATTTCATTTTGAATAGACATGTATCGATTTTAATTGAGTTAACTCCAAATTTTTAAGAAGCAAAATAAGGTACTGCTATTTCTAAAAATTGTAATTGCTCTAGTTGATATTGATATGCTACTTTCTTAGTTTACTCTAACTAGTTATAGGTTCAAACATGTCTTGTTGTGTTCTCTGTCCTTGTATGTTGCATGTTTTAACTGAATATTGATTACATTGTAATTACTTCAAACACTTGGCCATATATTGATTACTACAATCTATATAATCTGCACCATATTGTTTATTTCTATCACCTAGTCACATTTTATAACTGCATATGTTGACCACTAGCCACATCCTATTTACTGCAATCTCATGATCACTTGGCCACTTTTGTTTAACCTGCATGAATTATGATACCATCAAAAACCTGGGATAAACCTGTCCGTCATCCGTATGTCTTCCATGAAATTAACTTTTCTCTTCATTCAAGTGCTTTACTGTTACTGAAGTATACATATTATCCCTTCGTCACGTTTGACATTTTCCTCATTTGGTTTGCTCAAAAGTTGATACCCCATTTGTTTTGCTAAAAGCTAATGCTCCATTTGTTTTCCCGAAACCTGGAATACATGTTTGAGAACTGGGTACACACTTCATGCGCACTGCTTTGTGTTATACCTAGTTCACGACATATTTGTGTACACCCATGAATTTCCTTGCACTAGTTATTTTGGTTGCGGGACTTGTACCCGTGTGTATATTCAGGCTCTCGTGACTATTTGTCCCTGAAATAAAAACCGATATAGCACAAAAACTACACCATTGTATTGGACATGTGACTGATGTGAGGATTAACTATTATAGTTTAGTTTACATTGGAATTAATTTACTTGAAAAAATGATTAATCTTGACTCGAGTTTTTTATGTATTTTTGCATGGAACGCTCGGGTCAGATCCGAGCAATACAAATTCAAAGATTACCATGAAGGATTAGAAGATTAGCGAAGCTGGGGATTCCAAAGATGGTGCACTCTGAAGTTTCAAATAGTAAAGATTTTTCTGTATTCAAATAATATTTTCGCTCCATTGTATAGAAAATGTTGTATCAAAAATTATGATTTATAAAAGTCTATTTTGTTGTTCAATATTACGTTATTATTTTATCCTATGTTTTCTGCGTTGATTTTATTTTTCTTAAACTCTGTAAGCTAAATAACGATCCATCGATTTGGACGTTTTAAATTTGTTTAATTACTGGTTTAAAACGGTTAAAAAGGTGGGACGTTACAGCTTCTATGGAGGAAGAATGTTAATATATATGGAATTTAAAAGGATTTTTCGTTATTCCATGTATATTATTAGTCGGATACGGAAATTGATATCGATTATATATTGATTTGTTTTCCGTGAAGATTCCATTTTTATGGAAGATGATTTGGGTTTATCGTGAACCGTGGTTTAAATGACATTAGCTCTTTAACCCAGTCAAAGATATGATATGATTTCCCAAAGTTAAATAATCATTAATATTGATTTTTGGGGAAGATTAAAACTAAGTGGAGTTTTAATGAATCTTTAATTAGATTTAAATTTGAATATGATAATTTAAATTTTCAAATTTAGGAAATCATCGAGGATGGGGTATCACCAGTTTTTCTCCAAGCGATAGTTAAATCTTTAATTAGATTTGAACGTAAGACGGTAATTAATTTTTACCGATAATACCATGGTGTTAGATATGAAGTATTACCAGTTTTGCTCCATGGGATGAATAGGTTGGGATTGGAAAATAAAATAAATGATTAGTTCGGTGTGGTTCGTTAATCCCGACTAGTTTGGATGAACCTTAATTTGGTTTAGAATGATATCCAGAGGAAGATTAAAGAATAAATTTAAAGAATTTATCTTTGATAAAAATAATGGGATCCTTTCCCAAATGAAAAGAATATTTGAATAAAAGAGTATTCTGGATTGGAATGAGGCGTATGTTGTGTTTTTATCACACTTCTATATTATACGCGGGTTATTCGGAAAGGTCGGGTTTATACCCATTCTGAATAACTGACTCGACGATAAGTCGACGATGAAGACGGTAGTTGAAGACCGGAGGTCTTCACACCGTTTGGATGATTACTAATGTCTTGATTGGGCTATACACCCAAGATGAGGTAATAAGTGGGTGATCGTCCAGACGTACTTGGAGATCGACGGATATGCGAGCACCTCTCTTTTGTATTGGACATATGGGATGAGGAATAAGGTGCCTAAGGTTTCGTTCTGACCCAGAACGAACTTGTAAATGGATTGTGTTTCAGACATTGGATTTTATTCCGTGTTGATTGATTTCTATTAACTATATATCTGTGTGGCGGTTGAGAATTTATTCTCTTACTTAACGCCTTTCTTTGAGACGTACGAGCTTAGAGGTTATATATCGATAGACATCAGTCGCATGGCGTGAATTGCCTGTGTGGCATGTCGAGTGCATGGATCAAGGCTTTTGTTGAAAAGCAGAGTCTTGTGGTTGATGATCAAAGCACGACCTGTATGGCATAGCTTTGTGTATAGCGCTAATTCGCGAGTCTCACAACTCGGTATGTGTCAAAAACGGGATAAGGGACCCAAGGAGGACATGATGTTTCTCTCGAGCTATGGGTGGTGTCAGGGTTTTGCAAGCCCTAACATTTTTATATTTTTACCAATGTGGTTATCGGAATGCGAGGCGCCTCGGATATATCGATATCTACGGAGCCGAAGGATAGGTCCTATAGGATTGAGAAACGTGCGTTCAGGTATTGCCAATCCGCTATGTGTGGACCGGCCTTGGAGGATCCAAGAGATCACTATGTGTGACCCTGAGGAATTTGCTAGAGTGTCTCGAAGCCGGCGAGGAGTACATCCCTTGCCTCGACTCATGACGGAAATCCAATTTCCAATACATGACATTTCGATTTTAGTTGTAGTCCTATTTATGGCGACATAGTGGGATGGGACGCTTATGCCGTCTATGATTGATACATTTATAATTGAAGTTGATTTCTTCACTTATAGTAATAATAAAAGATTAAATTTCGCGTATCAAGCATTATTTGGCTATTATAAGGGAAAACCCTATCCTCAGGCTTGCGTTGTGTGATAAGACCTGGGTCTTATAATAGCTTCATTTTTCCAAAAAGCATTGCGTTGTTTATTCTATGCACAATTATTCTTGGGAGGAAACCCGTTCTTTGTTATAAGGCGTCGTCCCTTGATTTACTCTCTTTTAAAGTAAAATTTTAAATAACTGTTTTAGTTCTCACACCAGTCACATGACTGTCCTGGAGTTTATTGTTTTAACCTAAACTCTGAGTGCCGCTATTTTCCACACTGGCAGCTAGTAGTTTTGGTTTTGCAGATGTTATATTCACATGATCCTGGTTTACAGTTGGAGCTATATTCGGAACGCTCTGTATCCGTGTATCTCTTTCAGTTGTGTTTTGTATTATTTTCCGCTGCATTGTAAATTTGTAAATCTTTGATATTTTTTTTGATGTATAATATTTATTCATACTCTGTATATCCACTACAAGAATTCGTAGTTCTGATAGCAAAACAGTATAGCGTTTCCGCCCATGCTGGGTCACCAACCCGATTATATAATTAATGTATACGTACTCAACGCTACACAAAGTCAAGGCGGGAAATAAAAAAATTGCGTGGGAAATGAAATACGCACTTATTTCCTCCACTCCTTCAAAGAATAACTTTTTCTACTTCGTCACTTCCTGATACCAAACAAAACCCTAAATCATAAAATCATTAAACTGCAGATTCCAAAACCTAATCCTTCTATATAGGGAGAAGATGCCGCTTAGGTAAATGTACAGATTCGGAAACCTAACCCTTCCAATGATGATTGGGTCGGCTTGTTTTCACCTGCCAAATTCAAGTAATTAGATTTTGACAGTGTTCGGTGATTTATGGGATGGCAATGAAGTGTTAAGGGCTGTTATTTTCCTTATCTTAGCACTAACTAGAGAACTGGTTGTTAATATACGGGAAGAATCATGTAAATTTGATGGCCACACAACTGTGAGAAGCACCTGTGTTTATAGAGGTAAGTTCCATCGACATAGAACAGGTACGTTTTAGTTTTTAACTTCTTGCAACAGTTCTGAATATTTGCTTTGATGAGATGTATAATTAATTTTTTTTCTGTTTGCAAGGGTTGAAATTGTCATAGCTACACCAGGCCGTCTGATTGATATGCTGGAGTCTGGCGCTACAAATTTGCAAAGAGTGCCATACCTAGTTTGGGATGAAGCTGATAGAATGTTGGATAACAGGTTCAACCACAGATCCGAAAAATTGTTTCACAGGTAAAAATTGATTTATTTGTTTGTACTAATTTTTTGTTCTGCAAGTATCTTCTTTTGTGTTGTTATCAGTATTAGTAACGCATTGGGTTAACAATACTGATGTTAATGAGGAGCCTCTCAGTCAGTGGTAGCCATTCTTATACTTGTATGCAAGTTGAGTTTGAGAAGTGGTAGGATTACCAGATCCAGTCACATTCTTTCATTTTTATTTTACATACAAGGAGTCCTTCACATGCATTTACCTATCCACTTGCATGGACTCGATTTTGGAGTGTATTGAGAAAATTTTATCTAACTACTAAACCCCATTACTAAGTTCAAATAAAAATTAAGTTTTTTGTTGATCGTCTCGGTTCTTTAACTCTATTTTTAGAACATAAAGACATCTTTTCTCATTGTTGCATTTTTTCTCATTGTTTCATTTTTCCATCAAGCCTCTGTTTCAAGATGTTTGCTGGTAAATATTGATGATTTTTTTGATCTTAGATCCTACTATGGTTTTAGATCGGTCATTTGAGAACAGTTTCTGCAAGCTGTTAGTGTAAACATGCCACTCTCGTCCAGCTAGATAAAATTAGGTGTGATGAATTCCGTTAATGCTTGTGTCAAATGCCTTTGTTCATTTTTCAGATTTTACCAAAAAAAAGTTGGTTTATGTTTGTCGGCAGTTCCTTTTTGAAAGGAAGTGCTTCGGTTATTAGTTTAAAAAATCAGTTCAAATTATTTTGCTATTTTTTGGCATAATATATAAACATGATATCTCATTAACCTGTATAATTTTCCAGACAAGAACTCAGTCAGTCACTACCACCTAGATGAAATCGAACAGCCAAAAGTGAAGGCACTATCAATGAAAAGATTGTATTCTATGGTTCGTCCCAACTGGATATTTGGATTTTTGGAACTATAGGCACAGTCGTGGGCCTCGTGGCTGGTGCACAAATGCCTTTGTTTGCTTTAGGAGAAACAGAAGCTTTGATATCATATTATATGGATTTGGAGACTATAAAAGGAGAGGTAAAGAAAATTTCACTCCTCTTTTGTGGTGGTGGTTCTGTGATTACTGTCATTCTCCATGTTATTTAGCACCTCAGTTTTGGTATCGTTGGTGAAAATCTAACTCTCCAGGTTCAAGAAAAGATGTTAGGGTAAGTAGCAGCCTATATTCAAGATTATAATATGGTTTTATCTAAGTTATTAGGTATTTATTCTAATTTTTGTCCTTTATTTAATTTCTTAATTGTCGGGCTCATAATTTATAATTTGCTATTTTATAATCTGCTATTTATTCTAATTCTTGTCCTTTATTTGAAAATCCTAAATGCACCGACCCTTGTGTTAAGGTCAACGCTCTTATTCAACCCCATTTCTCAAGGCACATCGTTGCTGGAAACCTAACGGCCGACCAAAAGGAAGTCCTGCTGTCTGCACATAGACTAATTCATGCCACAGTAGATGTGATATCGAGCAATGCATTTGGGCCAAACAGAAAGAAAAACAGAATAACATGTCAGGTACACCACCTAGTTAATCTAATCTGTAATTTTATGTCTCAATGTGAAATGCATAGGGCGTCATATGCGTTGGTGCATACGAGTGCTTACGTTGTAGTCTTTTACCAAGATAACAAATAGATACAACATATGTGGTCATAGGCTAAGTGACACTTACAGGCTTGCAATTATTCATAAATGGAAAATATATTATGATTTGTATGCTCGCAGGTATTTGGAGCTTTCTTGGTACCCGTTTGTTTTGACCATGACACTGGGGAAGAGTTCTGAAATGACTCAAATTGTCATCAGCCAGAAGTAGCCTGTAGTTCTTCGTGTGCCTACAGGTTCTCCAGCATTTTGCAAAAATGACTAAAACTCAAAGTAAGCTTCATAATTTTTTCTTTATAATCCTCACTGAATGCTTCTATTAAAAGGAGCTTATATATTTACTACAACCAACACATTGTAAATACAATTTTTATACTATAACCAGTTTGCTTTATTCTTTTCTAGCACAATTGCACCTGAAAGAAAAATCATTGCCCTTCCAAAAAAAATTGTAAAATAAAATGCGAGCAGCTTATGCTTCTCTTTGGACTATTTCTACTGTATGACTGCATGTAGTCTATTCTGATTTTGTGTATTTATTATTTGAACCTTTCTTGTTTCACATATAATACGCTTTTCATTGTTATATCGCTTTTTTCACCCAAATCGAACATAATATTATTTTCACATATACTGCACCATATATTCTATATACTACACTTCTCCAGAGTTCAATATGTTGTTCAAAATTCTATATATCACGTCATATATTCAATTGTTATTTGTCATAGTATATCATTTTTGGTGATTGTTCTTTGATATACCACTAACCATGACAAACATTTGTTTCTTTGTCTTTTTAGGTCATGTTACAACTTGTTTGGTTCAGAGAAGCATGATAGTAATTCATTCATCGTTCACCACTTTTGATGAAGACATTTGAAATCAATTTTGTAGTTTATAACTATTATGTGTATGGAACAAAGCTGTCTTCTTTTCGTTTATTTTGTAGTTGTTTAGCAGTTATTTAGTATACTATGTTGTAATTTACATATTATTTGAATGACATGTATACAATCGTTGTTATTTGTTTTTGAAAATGTGTTATGTTTTTTTTTGTATATGAGCAAAAGAGAAAAATACATACATATATATATATATATATTTAAAATAAACTGAAGAGGAGAAAGAGGGTTGGAGGGGTAATAAAATTGATATAAAAATTTATAGCGTTTCAAAAATGCTATGATATGATAAAGTAAACGCTATAGTAGACAACAGATTGTATGAGAAACGCTATAGTAAGCAGCAGAGTGTACAATTATAAATGCTATAAAAAGTCAATGAAAAAGTTACATAAACGCTACGATAGGCCAAGCAAAAACGCTATCCAAAAGTTCAATAAATGCTATAGTACGTTACATTTGGCTTAGCATTTCATATTCGATAGCATTTAAACGCTATAATAGTAAGACTTTAGATAGCGTTTTAGCTAATGCTATATAAAGCAGATGGTCTACCATAGCATGTCGTTATATCGCGTTCTCTGAAACGCAATAGTAGGATATCATAGCGTTTTTCAAACGCTATAAAAAGCCTTTTTTGTTGTAGTGATTCTTGTACTCTGATGTAAATTGTTGTAATAGAAATGAAATGTTCTTCTGCTTGTGTTTTGATTTGTCGTGTTCTCAGACAATCCGTTCTTTCTCTTCTCTTTGGAGGTCGGGGAAGTTCGGGTTGTCACAGTTGGTATCAAAGCCTTTGTTTACAGAGCTCGAGAACAAGACACATTAGAACAAAATGAAAGAATTCATCAGAGATTGGACTAGTAATATCCAATAAGAATTTCTCGTTAGAGATTGGATCAGTAGTATCCTAGAATGAGTTGAAAGAATGTTATTTTAAAAATAAAATCGAAAACAAATTTTGTTTTGAAAATTTAATCTATCTATACGTATTTGAGTATATTGTTTTATTTTATTTTGGACAATCGAGTATATGAGATTTTGCATATACGCATCTTGAACATATATTCGAAGTCTCAAATATACTGGATAGATATAGAGTCACACTCTAGTCGCTTGGGGATGATTCGGGTGATGTCCGGACATCATCAGTATTTGTGGTCGAGTTTCGAAAGTGGGATTTCTATATATTTCAATTTGACTGGTGTGAGAGCCAAAACTAGATAGGGTCTATTGTGTGACTTGGCATCAAAAATGCATTATATATAAAAAAAAAATATGAATTTGAAAAAAATAATCAACTAATTGATTGCTGGTAGTGTTGTTTGATTATTGGTTTGATTAATTAAAATTTTGAGCCATTAAGACAAATTGAACCAAAGGTTGAACTGACTTGAAAATTGTTTGGGAATGCATGCATGTACATATATATGTGTGAACAGGTCACGACAGGGAAGCTAAGAAGAGGAATAAAATTGTATGCCCGACAAATAGGTACATGCATGTTTACTAATTTATTGGGTTTGGTGATTTTATGAGCCGATTGGCTAGCCGCTTGGCCTTTTCTTTTTCTTTTTGGATGGTGAGGGCCCTGCGTGGCTAGTTACGGTTTTAAATGTCCCTTGTAAAAGGAGGTATTGGCGAAATTTTTCAAAAATTTAGGGTGTTAGCCAAAATTTGAAGAATTGGAAATTTTTTAGAAACTGAAAAGTTGAAGAATGAAAGCCAAACTTAAAGTTGAGTTGATTAGTAAAACAACTTTCAGCTCCGTTCCTTTTCGAGGACAAAAAGATTTTAAGTGGGAGATATTGTAACAACCCGGAAAATCAGAACTAATTTAATTATTTTGGCAATTTTAATGAATTTTGATTATTAAAATGATTTATTTTAAATAATAACGACTAGAAATTTATTTTGAATAGAATTACAACGTATTAATTTATTTAAATCGAAGTTAGAATACAAATATTTATTTTAATTATAAAAGGAAATGAAATTGGCGCGGTAGTTTGAAATTTTGATTTCAAAATTCAACTGAATGTACAGGATTCAAAATAAACTGAATTTGGGTAAAACCAGAAATATTTGAATCTATTGGAAAATATCTTTCCAACGAATGGGAAAAATCCAGATTTCATAGTGGGAATAAAAAGTTAGTCCATTTGAAAATTCAGAATAGTCGCTATGGAATTTATATAATATATAGCCCTTAAAAATAGCGATTTTGCAAATGACCTCCGTTTCAACGAGACCACTTTTGTTGGATCCAGAAAGTCAAATTATTGCTAGATTCCAATTTTCATAATTTTTGGAATCAATATGTGAGCGTGGTGAATTTAAACATGTTTGGTCAATTCAGTTTGAATTTAATCGACTGAAAAATGACCGTTTTTCAAACGGTCTCCAAATTCGATGAAATTAGTTTTGTTGGGACCATATCGTCAAAACATAACTAGATTTATTTTTCTGGAATTTTCGGAGTCCATATGTGGCCCCGGGAAATTAAAATGTGCATTCGAATTTAAAATATAATGATTTATATTTTAAATTTAGTGGAAACTGATCGTAACAGCCTAACTGGGTTATGAAACATATCCCGTTGTATTCGGAATGGGGGCATTTAGTGAGGGGCGTCAGTCATTGGGTCTCGTTTGGACGTCAAATAAAAAAGTTGACTTTTGGGGAAAAAGAGAAAATTTAAATAATTATTTTTATAAATATATCTCCCCCCTCCATCGTTTCTCTCTCTCCCCCCGATATTTAAATAAATAAAAAAGAAGAAAATTCGCATCCCTAAATCGCTTCAGCCCCCCTCGCGATCCACCACAGCCGCCGCCGCGCTTGACGCGCCACCACCCCCTTCGCCGCTGTCCCCCTCCAAGCCGCCCTCTCTCCTCTCTCTTCCCCTAAAACCCACAAGCCACCCAAAAACCCGCCGCCTGACACCCCAACTCAACCGCCAGCCACCATAGCCCAACCACCAGAAGACCCCCGACTACCTGTGCTCCTCCTCACTCCCCGACGAATCACAGTAAAAAAATTTCTGAATTATTAACCATTCAAAAATTTTATTTTTATTTTATAATTCACCATATAAAAATTTGATTTTTATTTTATAAATATCCAGATAAAAATTTGATTTTTAATACACGAATATCTATATAAAAATTTGATTTTTATATATGTGAACATCGAATAAAAGAATTGATTTTTATAGTTGAAAAGGATTGATTTTTATAGTTGAAAAGAATTGATTTTTATTAACATATAAAATTATGATTTTTAACATAGAAAAGATTTGATTTTTACATTAGAAAAGTTATGATTTTTGAATTAGAAAAGATTAGTTTTTTAAATTGAAAAGTTATGATTTTTAAATATGAAAAATATGATTTTATTTATAAAGTTGCAAAAGAAAAATATGAACTTTTATATGTATGCAACGACATGAAGATTTGGTTTTTATTTATATGAATGACATATAAAGTTGTGATTTTTTTATATACAACAACAATATAAAAATGCGATTTTTATTTTAAAAGTAGCGGTTTAAAAATATGATTTTTATTATGAAGTTAGCGAAATGAAAATGTGTTTTTTATTTAAATAACTTCGTTTTAAAAATGTGATTTTTATCCATTAAGCATTGTTATAAAAATATGACTTTTATGTACACGTAGCGTTGAAAATAAAAATATGATTTTTATTATGTATGTAGCGTCATAAAAAATATGATTTTTATAATGTAATCATCATATTAAAAATGTGATTTTTACTAAGAACAGCCTGAATAGACTGCGTTGGAATTTCGGGCAAATCCAAATCCAAAACTTTCAGAAATAAAGAATGGAGGAGTGGATCCCAAAGGTGAGAACTTCTCACTAAAATTTCTTTATAGTTATTTATTTCATAACTGCATATATGAACTGCTTCCCGTCCTCCATAGACCATGGACGACTTGTTTGATTGCATTGTGTTATGTAAATTTGCTGTGATTGTTACGTGAAATGGAAAATGAATTATTCATGTGTTGAAATAAATATTTTATAGTTATATATATAATTTTTAACGTGTGTATGAATAAAACTAATATTCATTTATAAATCAAATGATTTGTTTATGTGCATTCATTTAACTGATATTGATTGGGTTTATATATTTTACACATCGCCCAACTGCACAAATAATGATATGTGTTTCTTGATTGAAACCCCACACGGGTATTGGGATGATATTTGACATACACTAATCCCAATTGTTTAGTTGTATGTCGATCTTTTGGTTGACAGACTGTGTAAGAGTTAATTATTTATATTTAATTCTTATGCAGTTGTGTAATGCACTCTGGACGATGGATCATTGTTTATCATTGTAATTATACACATGTGTTGTATGGAATCCATGTAATTAACATTATATGGTAATTGATTAGGTCTCATTCCAATTTGAAAAGAAATACGAATATTTTAAAATAATATTCAGAAAAGGATTTAAAATATTCATGCGTGGAATAAAATGAAATATCCATGTGTTGAATAAAATAAAATATTCATGTGTTGAATAAGGTATTCATGTGTTGAATAAATGCCGTTTCGATTAGTTATGTGCCATTTGGACGTGAACGATATTTATATCGATTTTATTCATTTTTATAATGAATATCGGAAAGGAAATGATTTCAAAATCTAATGTTTTGAAAATATTATCATTTATATATTAATGATATGGAATATTCAATTTTGATTTAAAATTGAATATGAAGTTGAAATTGTTTTTAAAACGAATTTAAAACGATTTATAAAATACATTTTAAATGGAAATTGATGAAATATATATAATATATAATATATATATATATATATATATATATATATTATATTAAATGGCCTGAATAGAACGCGCCGCGCCGCGGCAGTTCGCGAATTTCAACCATTGACTTCGAATTGACATTACGGGAGATCCGACCATCGGATTCTCCTAAAACCGGAACCGTTAGGTTCGTATCTAAGAGAGCTTTCCAATGAATATAATAGATTTGAAATCTAACAGTTGGATTTGGAATTATGTCCAAATCAAATTTGGAAAAGGTAGATGTAAGTGCAGTTCGATGACCATTTATGGAAATCGACTGTAAGGGCCTTGATAAAATTATTAAAAATATTAATAATTTGTGTAAAATCATAATAAATGATTTGGAAAGAATTGGGATGAAAAATTACATATTTTAGAAGATAAAAATATATTTTTATACAAATGAACTAGTTATTAGCTGGAAAGTATAATCCAATATTTTTAAATAAATAAATTGGATTGAAATGGTTTTAATGTAACTAGAATATTCCAATGCATGAATTGGAATGAATTTGAATAGAAATAATCTTTGGAATATTTCTGTATTGGATTCCGTAATTATACGGATATTGTTATGGGAATTTAGAAGATACAAATATCATTATTTCCAATACGATATCCGTTGGTTTCAGAATTTAATATTGAATATAAGCCGGTATAATTTTTATTCAGAGCCTTGTATTTGATATCAAATAGGATTTTGGGTTTGTCGTGAACTGTGTTTTAAATGACACTGTTCTTAAACCTAGTTGAGAAAAGAATAAATCTTTAAATTAAGATTTAGTGAAGTTTTCCAATTAATTAAAATCTAATTGGAATTGAATAAAAAAATTGGATTTTGGTTTTGTCGTGAATGGTATTTTTATTAACACCGTTCTTAAACCCCATGTGAAAAGAATAAATCTTTCAATTAAGATTTAAAGAATAATTCCTAATTAATTAACATTTTTAATTGGAATTGAAAATGGAATGTGAATTGGGTTTATTGTGAACTTGTTTTAACGACATTCGTTCTTTAACCCGATTTGCAGTGAAATGTGATTTAGAATATATAAATCTTTTACTAAGAAGAAATGGGATTTCAAAAACAAATTTTCCAATTTAATATTAAATTGGAATTCGATTTGGTAATAATCGAAATGAGCTTCTGTGGAGGAAGACTGTTAATATATATGGAATTTAAAAGGCTTTGTCGTTATTCCATTTATATTATTAGTCGTTACGGAAATTGATATCGATTATATATTGATTTGTTTTCCGTGAAGATTCCATTTTTATGTAAGAGGATTTGGGTTTATTGTGAACCGTGTTTTAAATGACATTGGTTCTTTAACCCAGTCAAAGACAGGATATGATTTCCCAAAGTTAAATAATCATTGATACTGATTTTTGGGGAAGATTAAAACTAAATGGAGTTTTAATGAATCTTTAATTAGATTGAAATTTGAATGTGATAATTTAAATTATCAAATTCAAGAAGTGATTGAGGATGGAGTATGGATGGAGTATCACCAATTTTGCTCCAAGCGATAGTTAAATCTTTAATTGGATTTGAACGTAAGATGGTAATTAATTTTTACCGATAACACCGTGGTGTTGGATATGGAGTATTACCAATTTCGCTACATGGGATGAATAGGTTGGGATTGGGAAATAAAATAAATGATTAGTTCGGTATGGTTAGCTAATCCCGACTAGTTTAGATGAACCTTAATTTGGTTTAAAATGATATCCAAAGGAAGATTAAAGAATAAATTTAAAGAATTTATCTTTGATAAAATTAATGGGAACCTTTCCCAAATGATAAGAATATTTGAATAAAAGAATATTCTGGATTGGAATGAGGCGTATGTTGTGTTTTAATCACACTTGTTTATTATGTACGCGGGTTATTCGGAAAGGCTGGGTTTATACACATTCTGAATAACCGACTCAAGGATAAGTCGATGGTGAAGACGGTGGTTGAAGACCGAAGTTCTTCACATTGTTTGGATGATTACTGATGTCTTGATTGGGCTGTACACCCAAGATGAGGTAATAAACTGGTGATCGTCCAGACGTACTTGGAGATCGATGGATATGCGAGCACCTCTCTCCTGTATTGGACATATGGGACGAGGAATAGGGTGCCTCAGGTTTCGTTCAGACCCAGAACGAACTTGTAAATGGATTGTGTTTTAGACATTGGATTTTATTTCGTGTTGATTGATCTCTATTAACTATATATCTGTTTGGCGGTGGAGAATTTATTCCCTTACTTAACGCCCTTCTCTGAGACGTACGAGCTCAGAGGTTATATATCGATAGACATCAGTCGCATGGCGTGAATTGCCTGTATGGCACGTCAAGTGCATGGATCAAGGCTTCTGTTGAAAAGAAGAGTCTTGTGTTGATGATCAAAGCACGACCTATATGGCATAGCTTTGTGTATAGCATTAATTCGTGCGTCTCACACCTAGGTATGAGTCAAAAACGGGATCAGGGATCCAAGGAGGACATGACGTTTCTCTCTAGCTATGGGTGGTGTCAGGGTTTTGCAAGCCCTAACATTTTTGTATTTTTACCTATGTGGTTATCGGAATGCGAGGCGCCTCGGATATATCGTTATTTACGGATCCAAAGGATAGGTCCTATAGGATCGAGAAACGTGCGTTCAGGTATTGCCAATTCGCTATGTATGGACCGACCTAGGAGGATCCAAGGGATCGTTGTGTATGACCCTGAGGAATTTGCTAGAGTGTCGCGAAGCCAGCGAGGAGCACATCCCTTGCCCTGACTCATGACGGAAATCCAATTTCCATTACGTGACATTTCAAATTTAGTTGTAATCCTATTTATGGCGACATAGTGGGATGAGGCCCTTATGCCATCTATGATTGATACATTTATATTTGAAGTCGATTTCTTCACTTATAGTAATAATAAAAGATTAAATTTCGCGTATCAAGCATTCTTTGGCTATTATAAGGGAAAACCCTATCCTTCGGCTTGCGTTGCATTGTGTGATGGGACCTCGGTCTTATAATGCTTCATTTTTCCAAAAAGCATTGCGCTGTTTATACTATGCACTAGTATTCTTGGGAGGAAGCCTGATCCGTGTTATATGGCGTGGCCCTTGATTTACTCTCTTTTAAAGTAAAGTTTTAAATAACTGTTTTTATTCTCACACCAGTCACATGACTGACCTGGAGTTTATTGATCTAACCTAAACTCCGAGTTCCCCTATTTTCCACACGGCCAGCTAGTAGTTTTGGTTTTGTAGATATTATATTCACAGGATCCTGGTTTACGGCTGGAGCTATATTCAGAACGCTCTGTATCCATGTGTCTCTTTCAGTTGTGTTTTGTATTATTTTCCACTGCAATGTAAATTTGTTAATCTCTGATATTTTTTTCTGATGTATAATATTTATTCGTACTCTGTAAATTCTTGTACTTTGATGTAAATTGTTGTAATAAGCAATGAAATGTTCTTCTGTTTGTGTTTTGATTTGTCGTGCTCTCAGACAATCGATCTTTCTATTCTCTTCGAAGACCGGGGAAGTTCGGGTCGTCACAACCAAAGCACAACTTTAATTATCATTGCTCTGTGTATAGCGTAACTTCGTCAGCCTCACACACCGATATGAGTCAAACACTGGATAAGGATCATAGGGAGAATTTGCGTTTCTTTCTAGCTAGAAGTGGTGTCATGGTATGGAGCCTAGACATTTTTACTTATGTGGATGATGGATTTTGAGGCGCCTCAGATATTGGTCGCTACTGGCCAAGTGATACGTTCGATAGGTTCGGGAAATGTATAATTCAGGAATAATTAATCCACAAAGGTTAAGAGTGGACCAGCCTTACCGCATCCAACGGTCCACTGCGGGGGATCCTGAGACATTTGCTAGAGTGTCTCGAATCGGGAGGAGCCATCCGTAGGCTCGACTCATGATGGATACACAATTTCGAATACGACATTACAAATTTGATTGTAAACCTATATATGGCGACATAGTATATGGTAGCTATGCTGTCTAGGATTGATACATTTACTGTAAAAGTATTTTGAACTGATTAAACACTAATAATAATATTAAATAATTATTGTTAAATACGTATCAATCATGTTTGATCATTATAAGGTAAGACTCTATCCTCCGGTTTGCGTTGCATTGTACGATTGGACTTGAGTCTTATAATGGTTTCATTTTTCTAAAAGCGTTGCGTTGTTTTTAAAATATTTATTTATTTTATGCACTGGCAATCAAATGGAGTAAACCTCTTCCATGTTAGCGGCGTGGTCCTGTGATTAGCCTTATTATTAGGTAAGTTAGGTAATATTTCTCATACCAGTCCCATGACTGGCACGTAGTTTGTTTTCACTTGCAAACTCGGGTGCCCTTAATTTTACGTGGGAAGCCAAGTAAGCATGTATCAAGCTTATTTTGGGTATGCACCGTAGTATGGTGTGCTCTTGTGGAAGAAGAAGAAGACTATCTCTATCTTTTATCTTTTATCTTTAGACATTTATACATCTCTTTATCTATGTTGTACCTGAGGATGTTTTAGACTTATTTTCTTTTTGCTGGAAACTTTTATGTACTAAGTAGTAACCTGTGTCCGTGCAACTGTGATGTTGATGACATTTATGATTCCGCCGCTATGATGATGATATATTCTCTATTTCCATGTGTTATACTATTTTTCTGTAATATCCTGTTGTGATAAATGTGTTGTATTCCAAAGATTATCCTTGCTTTCGTGACATGGATGTTTGGGGTTATCACAGTTGGTATCAGAGCTAAGGTTAACCTTAGCTCCGGAGTATAACATATTTAAAACAATGTGTCAACAGAGAATCAATAATATTCTAAGGCGAGTAGCTCATTAGAGATAGGATTAGTAATATCCTAGCATGAGCACAGAAGAATAGCACATAAAAATTAGTCATTACATCATCATTTTTCAGTATATCCTACTACTTTTACCATTCCTTAAAAAGTATCATTTCTGTTGGTCTGACTCCTTCCTTGAAGGTACAAAACTAACTGAGATGAGTACAAGGTCTAGAACTGGAGCTAGAGGTAGAGGTGGAGTAAGCAGAGGCCAAGGAAGGGGTGAAATCCCCGTTGCTCAGTACCAACCTAATCAAGAAGCTGAAGTGCCACCACCACCCCCGCAACCTTTTGATCTAGATAAAGTGGCTAAGAAGTTCAAGAATTTGGGACCCGTGCCGTTCACTGGACGTGAGACAGTGACTGAGGCTCAAGCTTGGCTAAGAACATGCAAGAAGATTTTAGCGTGATTGGAGTTGGAGGACAATAGAAAGAGATTCAAGGCATCATGGATGCTTAAGGATGAGGCTTTAATTTGGTGAGAGACAGCTACGATTGGAGATATTGATGCTGACTTGTCTTGGGCAAAGTTCAAGGAGCACTTTAATGAGAAGTTTATCCCTCGGTTAGAAGTCGAATGCCTTCATGAATGAATTTGCTAATCTCCAACAAGGGGATAAAACTATTTTAGAGTATGTGAAGAAATTCGAGGCGCTTTCCCAATATGCAACCGAATTGATTCAGTACCCGCTCTAGAAAAACAATAGGTTCATAAATGGTCTGTCGAGGAAGTATCATAGCAGGGTGACGACACACATTGAGCTCCCATTTCCCAAGGTGATTGAGATGGCTTGTATATGAAGAGATTTACAAGAAGAATTCTCAGCAGGACCATGAGAAAAATCAAGCTAATAACAAGAGGAAGCCAGAAGCAAGCAACACTGCAACCGCTAAGCCTCAGGAGAATAAAAAGGCCAAGGTCAAATGCTTCAACTGCAAAAAATTCGGACACTATAATTATGAATGCAAAGCTCCAAAGAAGCCAAGGATAAGTCAATCAGGCCCAAGCCAGAACTCTCGTGACGAGAGAGAGTGCTTCAATTGCCATAGGAAGGGGCACATCAAGCCAAGATGTCCATTGCTGGAGAATGCCCAAGTGGCTCATGTTTATGATGGGGCAAGTGTGCTGGCTTCTTATGAAGGAGCAGGTAAACCAGATGTTTTAGGAGGTACCCTTACTATTAATAACATTCCTGTTACAGTATTGTTTGACACTGGTGCATCATGAAGTTTCATTTTAAGTAACACGGTTAAGAAGTTAAACTTAAAACCAAGAGATCTAAAAGAATCAATTAGTGTCCATAACCCAATAGGAGGTTCTATTGTACTCAGTTTATATTGTAGAATACCTGTTTCCTTTTCTCATTACCAGTTTCTTATTAAACTGATCATCATGAATTTTTCTGAGTTCGATGTTATTCTTGGGCTGGATTGGTTAACGAGACATGAGCCCGAGATTAGATGTGCAGAAAGAATCATTAAGGTTAAAACGAAGCTAGGAGATATATTTATACCATGCCACGGCTCAGAAACTGATATAAAAGAATTTTGGTCTTCTTTGGAAGTTACTTCTACTTCTATCGAGGATATTCCAGTAGTTAAAAATTATGCAGATGTGGTTGAAGAAGTCGATAGCTTACCTCCACGAAGAGAAATTGACTTCAAGACAGACTTAGTCCCAAATGCAAGTACAGTTGTGCACGCTATTCGAAGAATGACGTTGAAAGAGAAAGAAGAATTGAGTAATCAAACCAAACAGCTTTTGTGGAAAGGTCTGATCAGGTCTAGCTTTTCCAGAATGGGGTGCAACAGTAGTGTTTGTTCCAAAGTCAGACGGTACTCTCAGACTATGTGTGGATTACCGTGACCTTAATAAGCAGACACAAAAGAACAAATATCCATTGCCGCACATTGATGACTTATTAGATCGCTTGAAAGTAGCACAAGTGTTTTCAAGAATGGACCTAGCCATAGGTTTCCATCAACTGCGCATTGCCGAAGAGTGTGTTCCTTTGATAGCTTTCAGAGGACCAGACTTATTCTATGAGTGGTTAGTAATGCCATTCGCCTTATGTAATGCTCCTGCTTACTTTGTCGATTTAATGAACAAAGTATTCCGCGATGTCTTGAATAAATTTGTACTGGTTTTCATTGACGATATTTTAATTTTCTCTAAATCCACTGATGAGCTTGCAAAGCATTTGGAAGAAGTTTTGGAAATTCTGGAAAGGAATGTTTTGAAAGGCAAATTTTCTAAATGCATATTGTGGCAAGAAGAAGTAAAGTTCCTCGGTCACGTCGTATCGAATAAAGGAATTTCAGTGGACCCAGGAAAAATCACAGCCATTCGAGATTGGAAGCAGCCTAGCACGCCCATAGAAGTCAGAAGTTTTCTAGGATTGGCTGGCTATTATCGGAAATTCATGAAAGTTTTTTCGAAACTATCTTGTCCATTAACAAAGCTTACAAAGAAGCATACAAAATTTAATTGGACAACGGAATGTGAATCAGCTTTCCAAGAGCTGAAATTAAGGTTAACCACTGCTCCAGTGCCGACCATCATTGATGGCAATCAAGATTTGATCGTCTATACAGATGCTTCTCTTGAAGGTGTTGGGGTTGTATTAATGCAAAGAGGAAAAGTAATTGCTTATGGTAGCCGTCTGTTGAAGCCGCATGAGAAGAGATATCCTACTCATGATCTGGAGTTGTTAGCCGTTGTGTTTTCCTTGAAAATATGGAGGCACTATCTTTTGGGAGAGAAGTTCGAATTGTATACAGACCATAAATCATTGAAATATTTGTTCACTCAGAAGGACTTGAATTTGAGGCAGCAGCGTTGGTTAGAATTTCTTGCGGCTTATGATCTGAATATCTTGTGTACGCCAGGGAAAGCCAATGTTGTGGCTGATGCACTCAGCAGAAAGAACGCAGTCATCGCCAATCTCATTATCACGCCTACATTGATTGACAAAATCTCTTCTCCTCAGAAGGATGATGAATTTATTCAAAGGATTAGTAAAAAAGTTCAAGAAGGCGAATCCTCGAGTTTTCAGATTGATAATAAGGGAGTTCTGAGGCTATCAGGCCGAATTTGTGTTTCGAACATTCCCGAGCTCATAGGGGAAGTGATGGATGAATGTCACAAGTCCAAGCTTAGTATTCATCCAGGGGTAAGTAAGATGTATCAAGACCTCAGGCGCACGTTCTGGTGGAGACCTATGAAGAGAGCCATTTCCATATATGTTAGCAGGTGTTCTACATGCCAACAGGTCAAAAGCGATCAACAGAAGCTCGCAGGATTATTGCAACCATTGGAGGTTCTAGATTGGAAGTGGGATCAAATTTACATGGATTTCATAGATAGTTTTCTATGAACTAGGAAAGATAATGACAGTATATGGGTGATCTTAGATCATTTCACGAAGACCACCCATTTTATTCATGTCAAATCAACTAGAATAGCTCAAAGTCTGGCACAGATTTATTTCAGAGAAATTGTCAGAATACATGGAGTTCCCAGTAGCATTGTTAGTGATCATGATCGGATATCCGCTAGTAAATTATGGGAAGCATTCCAAGAGGAGCTGGGGACAAAGTTAAATCTGAGCACCGATTATCATCCTCAAACAGATGGACAGACTGAGCGATGCTCAGACAGATAGCCAGACTTTGAGGGTGAATCATATGCTAGAAGACTTGTTGCGGGCATATATTCTTGATTTTGGCGGGTCATGGGAAGATCACTTGCATTTGGTGGAGTTTTCATATAATAACAGTTACTAAGCAAGCTTGAAAATGTCGCCATTCGAAGCATTGTATGGAAGACCATGTAGATCTCCCGCATGTTGGGTAGAAACAGGCAATCGGTTAATGTTGGGTCCCGACATGATTCGAGAAGCTTCAGATAAAGTTGACTTCATTAAGAAGTGATTGCTAGCAGCTCAGAGAAGACAGAAGATTTTGCAGATTCTATAAGAAGAGACCTAGCCTTTTATGTTGGTGATTATGTTTATTTGAAAGTTTCTCCGATGAGAGGAGTAATCCGATTCGGGAAGACAGGGAAGTTAGCACCGAGATTCATTGGTCCCTTTCCTATGCTTGAGACAGTAGGAACTCTTTCTTATAGGGTTCAGTTGCCTTACTGGTTGCAAGGGGTGCATGATGTGTTTAACTTATCTCAACTTAGAAAGCATGTACATGATCCAGACTTGATTGTGGTGGAAGCAGCCCAACAAGATTTGGAGATTGCCCCAAGCTTAGCAGTATGAAGAGAGCCACGAAAAATTATTGGCAAAGAAACTAAAGTTCTGAGAAACAAGAGGATCCATTTAGTCAAAGTGCAGTAGAGCAGAGATCTTAGAGACTGTACATGGGAGACCGAGGATAGCATTAAACAGGCTCATCCCAAGTGTAGAGTGGACATCTCTGATTTGCTCTTGTATAGAGGTATGTTTACAATAATTTGCATTTTTCGTTTTGTTTCCTACTTTAGTATTGTTTCCTTTTCGGGGACGAAAAGTTTTTAAGTGGGGGAGATTTTAACAACCCGGAAAATCAGAACCAATTTAAAAATTTTATTTTTATAAATTTTAACAGAAAATGTGTCGGAATTTATTTGATTTTTAAATGAAAACAAAGCTATTGAAAATAGCCATTTTGCAAATGACCTCCGTTTTCGACGAAACAATTTTTATTGGATCCGTAATGTAAAATTATTGTTAGGTTTAAATTTTCATAATTTTTGGAATTAATATGTGAGCGCGGTAAATTAAAACGTGTTTGGTAATTTCTGTTGAATTCCTTCGACCATTAAAAAGACCAAATGGTCTCCAAATTCGACGAAATTAATTTTCTTAGGACAGTATCATCAAAACATAGCTAAATTTATTTTTCGGGAATTTTTGGAGTCAGTATGTGGTCCCGGTAAATTTAAATGTACATTCCCTAATCTCTTGGGTGCCCAAATTTGTACGGGCAGTCAAGTAGTCGGGATTTTTCAGATTCACTTGGAGGAACTCGAAGCAGTAGGCTTCACCTGTGAGCTATAGATTATCATATTTCCGCTGTGTACTATGTTGTATCTGGAAATAGGAGTTTATAACTGTTCCAGAAATAGCTGTGGTGCTCTGATGATGGTATGTATATACAAATACTGATTTGTATTTCAAAAGTTTTGTTATTTAATATATTTAATCGTTCCGCTGCGAGATTTGTGTTCTTCGTGTTCTTCTATTCTAATATTTCTTTCTTTCTTATCTCACCCTCTAAATTCTTTCTAATAACGTTCCGGTATTTTCGGTTTTTGGAAGGTCGACATGAGTTGCGGTAATGATATTTATGTCGATTTTCAGGGCCGAAAATCCTTCGGTCGTTACAATTTGTTTCAGGCTTTCCGAATTGTCCGGATTCGTCAAATTCGGATAACTCGTTCAAAAGTTATGATCGTTTTAGTGAAGGAGAACACCTCATCCCATACACTGAAAAATGCAAGTCTGAGTAGTTCAACTCAGTTTTTACCCCTTTAAATCTCAAAATTTCACTCAGCAGATCAAGGAAAAGTTTAGTTCAGATCCTGGGCTTTCCGAATTGTACTCGCACATTAAAATCCGACGTTCCGTTAGGAAGTGGTCAAAACAATATTGGTATTCAGTTCAGATTTTTATTTTCTACGCATACAACTAGGACAAGTTCTTGGTTTTTAACCTAATAAACATGAAAATTAGACAAGGCTCCATTAACAAAAGTTTTAGTTCTGTTTCCGAGGTTTCTAAAAAGTCTGGAGTTGTCGAATTCCGATCAGCCATTCAAAAGTTATGGCAATTTTACTTCAGCTTATCTAATATTTTCGATTCCGCATAACATCGATTTCTTTTATTTGAAGTTTCAATTCTTTCAATTCCAAAATTTTGGTATTTCTTCAACACTCTAAAATTGTTATCACTTCCTTACTCGACAAGCGGATTCACATTTGTTTGTTCAATCTATTCCGATATTCTTCCTATTAAGTTTTCATTTCATGTCGAGCATTAAATCTTGGTTAAGACTTAGGTTCATTTTAAATCTTCTTACTAACTTGATTATCCTAAATCATTATCCCATTAACATGGGTCAACCCATCAAAATTTTCATTACTACTCTTATTACTCCATCCACATGACCTGAGCGTCGTTCCATTTAGTTAACTTCAAATGCAAAAATCAAGGGTTAAGATCAGTTATGGTTCATACAACTTTCTATTTCTCTCGTTTTCGAAATTTCGTTTTACTTGCCTAATCCACCAATATATAAATTCTATATCGGCTTATTTACTCCTTTTCAATTGATTTCATTTCATCAAATCCATTCAAACGAGGTTAATTTTTATTCTTATATCTCTTTTCAATATTTCCACTTCTCAAATTAGAATTCATTTTTCTCCATTATCTCATTTTGAATAAGCAAATTTCTATATTTACTTTACGTTTTCCTTCTTCCTTCTAGTTTTGGCATTCCCATTCATTCATTTAACCCCTTAACTTAGTTACATAACATTAATTGTAACGACCCGGATTTTTGGTGACTTTGGTTATCGACATAAACACGATGTCGATAACCAAAACATCGAAAAATCCTGGTAATTAGTGAAAGAAATTAGAGGGTGAGAGTAGATAAGATAGAAATTTAGAATAGAAGAAGAAAAAAAGAACTTACATCATCAGAGTAACACGAATCTCATAGCGGAACGAATAACATATAATATATAACATAAATTTGAAGTAAACAGTTATATATACAATAGCACTTTATCAGAGTACAACACCTACAACACAGCGGAAATAAACTATAGCTATATGATTCTGAAGCCTTCTGCTCCAAGCTCTCCAAGTATCTGTAAATCCCGACTACTTGACTGCCCGTACAAATTAGGCACCCAAGTGTTTAGGGAAAACAACAAAATAAACTCCGGGTCAGTCATGGGACTGATATGAGTAAAACAGTTAAAAACAGATACATGATATCTCATAAGACCACGCCGTGAATACGGAACGGGTTTTCCCTTATTAGTATCTGAACAACTTTGACAAGCAATATCATTGTGATATTATAATAATGTCTATATACACATAGATATCAATCTAGCAGAAACGCTTTCATCTCATGTTCTACATATTTAGTATACAATCAAAAATGTAAGCACGTATTGGGTAATGGGTTTCCAACTATGACAAGGTATGGAACCAACTTCGCTAGTGAGCCTCTAGAGAGGAATACACTGGGTTCAACAAGAACATCTTGCAACCCGGCCACACATGACCGACCACTCATTTCGCTTGAGTGTATCGAATGTATATCACCAACGGTTGGGATCAGCAACCGTTTCCCGAATGGGACAGCATCAACAATAGATTATAGAAATAAATGAAACTCTAGATCAGGTGATTATACACCCTAATAGGTGCGACCTACATAGCCATGCTACCTGCCCGATTTCTGTCATTTACCGTTGATGAGGCTAGAAGCTACGCTTTATTATCACATCGGATTCACTTCCAATGCCACATTGTCATATCCATCGAAATCACTTATTTGATGTCTACAACCATACACTATGTGTCAGCTAAAAGAAGTTTCCTTCTCCGCTTCCACTCTTGGTACGGTTGAAGAAATCAAGCTATGTGACCTTTTTGGATATACTCTGTCAGACATTCATCCATACCCTTAGAATACCACATCATCCTACCCGCCAAATCACAAATTGACTTATCCAAACATAACCCGGGTATACAGCTAAGAGAAACGAATTCCTCCGCCACCAACGTGAATATGTTTGAACAGATCAACTTACGCAATCCATTGGATATACTGTGTCAGACTTTCTTCCATATACATTGTCCTGGGACTGGACAAACCGAAGGCACTATTCAGTATATCCATCTTAGTCACAATTATCTAAGACTTATACAATAGCCCTTGCACTTCACTCTGTCTTCAATTATCTTTGGCATACATGATTTGCAATGCTTATGCCAATACAGAGTGGTTCTTTGGATAATAATCCAACCGGTCTCTCCATATTAACAACGTTAAAATGGTCAAAACTTCGATAGTCTGTGAGTTGACTATCGAAGAAAACAAGTGTGCAAATAACGATATTATTTCCAATTGGAAATAACATCGATCAAACGTTATTTACCGTTTATCTCCTTGGTAAATTAATTTACTCATCTCCTGTTTCCCTATATCTAACTTTTGCTATTTTCTAGATTAAGAAAATATACGTTATTAACAATGGAAAACATTTCCATTTACTTGTTTTCTAGATTAGAAAACATTTCTGATTTCTTGGTTGGAAAATATTTCCAAAACTCCTACATTGGACTTAGACAGATGTTTAAACAAACCATCGCGATGCCAACTCAAACCATCTCCTTTATTAACTAAATTCACTTAACCATCCTTTACTACCGAACCATACCCATTTCTTAGTTAAAAACGAAGCCAGTCAAGTTTGGGTAGAATTACCTCTCAGACCTTAACTGAACGACATTTCTATCCTTGAAATAGGCAAAGCTGACTTTGCATTCCTTTAACTACCTCCGTACTTAGCTTTTCCCTTTTGAATAACTTTATTCGATTATCTATTTCACTTAACATTATTGGGCTGACCCTATTGGATTAACTCTATTTGATTAACCTTATTCACTTAACTCCTGTCGAATAAACTATATTCGATAACTCCTCTAACACTATTCGAATAAACTATATTCGATTAACTCCTCCAACACCATTCAAATAAACTATATTCGACTAACTCATTCAACTAACTCTATTGGATTAACTCTTCGACTAACTCCTTGGATTAACTCTTCGATTAACTCCTTGGTTTAACTTCGACTAACCCTTTGGTTTAACTTCGACTAACCCTTTGGTTTAACTTTGACTAACCCTTTGGTTTAACTTTTCGACTAACTCTTGGATTAACTTCGACTAACTCCTTCGGATAACCTAACTTCGACCATCTCCTTTGGAATTAACTACGACTAACTCCTTTTGATTTACTACGACTAACTCCTTTGGGTTAACTACTTCGACTAACTAATATCGATTAACTCCTTCGAATATAAACTATATTCGATTAACTCTTTTCCATTTAACTCTAGTGGACTGACCCTAATGGATTAACTCTATTTGATTAACTTTAATCGACTTACTTTATTTGATTAACTCAACCAAATCACTTTGATTAACTCACGCCATCCACTTTGATTAACTCAACCAAATCACTTTGATTAACTCACGCCATCCACTTTGATTAACTCAACCAAATCACTTTGATTAACTCAACCAAATCTCTTTGATTAACTCACGCCATCCACTTTGATTAACTCGCTTTGGCTAACTCGACTTGACGAACTCACTTGGGTTAACTCGCTTTGGCTAACTTAACCTATTTGGTTAACTCGACTAACTTAGCATATATGGGTAATCTGGTTTAACTAACTTGATCAACTTGGTTTGATCAACTCCATTGACTTGGTTTGACTAGCTCAATCAACTTGGTTTGATTAACCCATTTGACTAATTCAAATCGATTAATTCCTTTACTTCTATTTAACAAATAAATAATCCCTTTTATTTTATTTATTTAACAAATAATTATCTCCTTTGGATATCCTATTTATTTCCTAAATAAATACCTTGTAGTCTTATTTATTTTGCTAAATAAATAAGTCCTTTATACTTTTATTTATTTTCTAAATAAATCCTTTCATCTTTATTTATTTAACTAATAAATATCCCTTTTCTCATCTTATTCATCATGTTCTACGAACATTCCTCTTTTTATTTGTTTTGACAAATAAGTTCCTTTATATTTGCTTTACAAATATATCTCCTTGTATTTGAATTTCAAGTATATCTCCTTGGTATTTGAATTACAAATATATCTCCTTGGTATTCGAATTACAAATATATCTCCTTGGTATTCGAATTACAAATATATCTCCTTGGTATTCGAATTACAAATATATCTCCTTTTATTTGAATTGCAAATATATCTCCTTTATATTTGAATTACAAATATATCTCCTTTTATTTGAATTGTAAATATATCTCCTTTATATTTGAATTACAAATATATCTCCTTTTATTTGAATTGCAAATATATCTCCTTTATATTTGAATTACAAATATATCTACTATATATTTGAATTACAAATATATCTCCTTTTATTTGAATTGAAAATATATCTCCTTTATATTTGAATTACAAATATATCTCCTTTATATTTGAATTACAAATATATCTCCTTTATATTTAAACCCTTTTTCTTATGTATATAAAATCCAGTGATTTTATATAATTAATTTATTTTCAAATAAATACTTTGAGAATCCTCTTTCTACATTCTGGTATTTCTTATGGTATTTAACACATCATCTAACAACGATGAATATCGTCCAACCACACATAATCAACATCAGATTATATATCACATTTATATATCACAATATATAAATCACAGTTAAATAACTGTTGAGGAATCTAGTTGGATTCCTCCAACCTGTTTCCCTGCACCATAAATGTTAGACAACACGATTAACATCGATTATACTTTGATATGAGTTATTCTGATAGTAGAATCACATATAAACATTTAACAATTTATATATATACACAGATATATATATATATATATATATATATATATATAATTTCTACTAACTGACTAGCAGTTCAACCAAACAGTCAACACACAGTCAAGCAGACAATATTTAATAGTCCTAAGAATACGTTGTAAAAATAGAACTGTACAGAGTTGGTGAATTTTACTCACATTTGGACGATCATCGTCAATGATGATAACCATCGCTTGATTCAGACAATTTATTTTGCTATAAATTGTGACGGACTCCAATTGACTCGCGGTCAGTTCTATTGTGAAGTGCTCGTCCATACGATCCTGTCGGATCTTGTTTCACTGAATTCCGTCTATGTATGACCAAGTTGTAGCATTACGAAGTTTATACGTATTTAAAACAAATTTAAACTAAGAATTTGTGTTAAACGGGCCTTACCACACTTTTAACCGGCCCATCATCATCACAGCCCAAAACCTGTATTCTCCTTCTTCCTCCTCCACATACACGTGACTCCAATAAAAACGAACCATCTTCAAAAACTCAAACTCCACTCCCACCCTTGTTTTCTCACGATTATACAAACGGACAAAAGCATGAGACTCCCCTCCGAAATCTCTTCATCTTCATCATTGAAAGGACACACTCGCACCCATCATGTATATCACGACTTTCGCTCCTCCCAGTAAACACAATGACGTCGCACAACCTAGATGACCACCGGAAAACCCAAAAAGCCCTGCGCAGATGCCATGTAGTTTCCTGATCTCAAATATGAACTCCAATTTCACCATCGATCACCACAAAAGCCTTGAAGCTAAACCCTAGACGATCGCTGAAAAAGTGTGGAGCACGGCAAATGGGAATCGCACCCATGAATAAGGACACCGAATTGAAGCTCTTTACCCGTTGATTCTACCTACAAAACTTTTGGAATTTATAGGAATTTCTATGATTTGATTCTGATTTTCCCTCTCAAAAGTTTTTACTGTGAACAAACATGAGAAAGTGGTGGCTGAAGAAACGTTGACTTCGGTGGGAATTAGGTTAGGAGGGTGGGTATTTATAGATATTCAAAATATCTAGATATTTTCTTTCTTTATTATTTTATTTTTTTCGTTTTCCCTTTATAAAAATCCGTACGACCACATACGGTACCCAAAAATCACCAAACTGGACATGTAGCTAGAGCTCGGCATTACGGTCCCAACGAAACTGGTTTCGTCGAGTTCCGAGTCCGTATGCTCACACAGCGTATTTTTAACCGTCTAAATACCGACTATTTTTCACTCTAAAAATCCCTACGGTCACACACTGACTCTAAATATCACGAAACTTGAAATCTAACAACTATTTGATATTGCGGATCCAACAAAAATGGTTTCTTCGAATTCCGACTTCGTATGCAAAAGTGGCTATTTTTAACGCTCTAAATAGTCTAATTAAATACATAAATATATTTTAATATAATTAAATAAATTATTTAAAATTAAATATTATCGTATATATTCATAGTGGCATACCATACAGCCCCAGAATATTCTTGTATGTATTTACAACTCGATATTACATCGTCAGAGTTATATCGACGCTCGATTTCTATTTAAATCCTTATTTAAAATATAATTAAATCGTTATGGTCAGGGCGCTGCATTCTTGAGAATTTGATTTGGACGTAACTCAAAATCTACACGACGAATCCCGATATTTCTCTTCCACTAGAAAGATATACTCCACCAGCTCCACACGTTTCTTGTTTCACAGAAATCCAATTTAAAACGGTCCCTGTATACTCAGTTGAAGTCTAAATCGCCAAATAGCGAACTACAGCGTCGTTACGTGCTCTATTTTAATTATATTATAATTCTACGCTTCAAACTGATGTCGATTGAATATATTCGTCAATATAATTCAAGTCTAAGCTGAACTAAAATCCCGGGGACGACCCCGTTCACCTTATATTGCCAATTCACTATTTTTGGTTATTCCTCAATTAAATATATTATTTTATTATTTAATTTAATTAAATATTCCAAGTTATTTAATTAAACAACGATTTAATTCACTATCTCACTATATATATAATTAAATAAATTAATTATACCTCTGGAAAATGCGGGTCATTACAATCTTCCCCACTTAAAATAATTTCGTCCTTGAAATTGCAAAGTTAGAGGACGACCCGATATATTGGAACTCCTAAGACTTGTTTACCCCTTATTTCTGATTTCAACTGAACCCATTAATATCGACTAACATATTAATTCATTTTGACTAACTAACATTTCAAAAATTCTGAAAATTTTCTAACACTTTATATTTTTAGAAAATTTCGCCATAATCTCCTTTGTACAACCCTATCGGTAAAACCACAACTCGCCTCTCTAGGTCATCTCCAACCCAAAAGAAAATCAAACTGTTTCCCAGCTTACGCTTATTTGGATTAAAACGAATGTTGTGTAAAACTCATTACGACAACCCAAATACTATATTCAACTAACTCTTATCCAACATTGATCTTCGAGCCTGAAATCTTACTATTTATCTGTTAATAATGAAATCAATCAAGTAGGGGTATAACTACCTCTCAGACCTTGACTGAATAACGTTTATAACGTCAAAACAAATAAGACTACTTACTCAAATAATCAATACCCAACAACTAATTATTCACTTTTAAACACGTATACTCTTTCTCTTTTTAAGTCCGTTTCCATATCGACTTGTCTATATATACTGATATATAGAATTCTACTTATCAGATTTTCTCACAAATAATCTAACTCCTTAAATTCCCGGAAAAATTCGCCATAACCTCCTTTGTACCTGGAGCATCGGGATTTTTTACATAGCCTCCCATGGCCCTTACCAACCCCAAAAGAAAACGAAAAGCCAAGAGGCTAGCCGATACGGCTCATAAATCTCATGCTCATATCAAATATAAACTATTACCTTTTGTCGGCATATCAACTTTATACTTTCACCTGTTATCAATCCAACATATACCCAAGGTCATCTTAACAAATTTTCAATCAGTTTTATCCACAAATCCAACCATTCGCTTATACCCAAGTCGAATTCTATTCAAACTCCAAAATTAGATTTCAAACTCTTAACCCATCGACTCAATTCCAATCCATATTATCTTCAAATCCTATTCAGTTTTACTTAACTCCACAAGTTACATTTAAATTTTAGAATTTAAATTCCTGGGTTTTCTTTTAAATCAACTTGAAATCATAATAGCGATTCAAAACTTTTGAATTCCTGAACACCTTATTTTCGCAAACAATTTAAAAACAAACTCTTGGTAGTAATCCGTCACTTATAACTCGAAAATCACACTGATGATGTGTACAACATCATCAGAATTATTTCCCAGTGATCAACGTGAGTTCAATACTAAATTTATTTTCAAACCCATCTCTTAACATTTCCACTTTGAAATATATTTCAAATATTATTTGAAACGCTTTAAACAATTTAAAATCTCCCAGGATTTTAAAATCCTCTTATACTTAAATCCAGATTTATTTACAACCACTTTTCCAATTCTGGGATTTTAATCCCAATTCTGATTTAAATTTCAGATTTAACTCATCTGATTCCACGTATTTTACTTATAGAAATTCTGATTTGTTATATAGATATAACATTTAATTTATAATCTTACTCGATTATAACAAAAACCAATATATCCAATATATTATAATTCTGATATATATATATATATATATATATTCTCTATATCAAATATACTTTGGGTAAACTTATTTTCACTTACCCTCTTTCAAAACATATCGTGACGGCCCATCGTATCGAGTGTTTTTAAACTCCTACCGATACAGTGGATCAAACTGATCGACCAGAACTCATCAACAACTCAACCAATGAATCTCCATAATATAAAACCATTTTTATATCAAATACAAATACGCACTTGTATATATACACTCAAACTCAATCTAGGGTGTTACTAACCCTGTCTCTACCGAGTCACGCCAAAGAGGCAAGTAATTCTTAACTTAAGCTATGATACCAACTATAACGACCCAGATTTTTGGCGACTTTGGTTATTGACATAAACACGATGTCGATAACCAAAACATCGAAAAATCCTGGTAATTAGTGAAAGAAATTAGAGGGTGAGAATAGATAAGATAGAAATTTAGAATAGAAGAAGAAAAGAAGAACTTACATCATCAGAGTAACACGAATCTCATAGCGGAACGAATAACATATAATATATAACATAACTTTGAAGTAAACAGTTATATGTACAATAGCACTTTATCAGAGTACAGCACTTACAACACAGCGGAAATAAACTATAGCTATATGATTCTGAAGCCTTCTGCTCCAAGCTCTCCAAGTATCTGTAAATCCCGACTACTTGACTGCCCGTACAAATTAGGCACCCAAGAGTTTAGGGAAAACAACAAAATAAACTCCGGGTCAGTCATAGGACTGGTATGAGTAAAACAGTTAAAAACAGATATATGATATCTCATAAGACCACGCCGTGAATACGGAACGGGTTTTCCCTTATGAGTATCTGAACAACTTTGACAAGCAATATCATTGTGATATTATAATAATGTCTATATACACATAGATATCAATCTAGCAGAAACGCTTTCATCTCACGTTCTACATATATACAATCAAAAACGCAAGCACATATTGGGTAATGGGTTTCCAACTATGACAAGGTATGGAACCACCTTCGCTAGTGTACGTCTAGAGAGGAATACACTGGGTTCAACAAGAACATCTTGCAACTCGACCACACATGACCGACCACTCATTTCGCTTGAGTGTATCGAATGTATATCACCAACGGTTGGGATCAACAACCGTTTCCCGAATGGGACAGCATCAACAATAGATTATAGAAATAAATGAAACTCTAGATCAGGTGATTATACACCCTAACAGGTGCGACCTACTTAGCCATGCTACCTGCCCGATTTCTGTCATTTACTGGTTGATGAGGCTAGAAGCTACGCTTTATCATCACATCAGATTCACTTCGAATGCCACATTGTCAGATCCATCGAAATCACTTATTTGACGTCTACAACCATACATTATGTGTCAGCTAAAAGAAGTTTCCTTCTCCGCTTCCACTCTTGGTACGGTTTAAGAAATCAAGGTACGTGACCTTTCTGGAAATACTCTGTCAGACATTCATCCATACATTTAGAATATCACATCATCCAACCCGCCAAATCACAAATTGACTTATCCAAACATAACCTGGGTATACAGCTAAGAGAAACGAATTCCTCCGCCACCAACGTGAATACGTTTCAACAGATCAACTTACGCGATCCATTGGATAAACTCTGTCAGACCTTCTTCCATATACGTTGTCCTGGGACTGGACAAACCGAAGGCACTGTTCAGTATATCCATCTTAGTCACTGTTATCTAAGACTTATACAACAGCCCTTGCACTTCACTTCGTCTTCAATTATCTTTGGCACATATGATTCGCAACGCTTATGCCAATACAGAGTGGTTCTTTGGATAATAATCCAACCGGTCTCTCCATATTAACAACGTTAAAATGGTCAAAACTTCGATAGTCTGTGAGTTAACTATCGAAGAAAAAAAGTGTGCAAACAACGATATTATTTCCAATTGGAAATAACATCGATCAAACATTATTTACCATTTATCTCCTTGGTATATTAATTTACTCATCTCCTGTTTCCCTATATCTAACTTTTGCTATTTTCTAGATTTAGAAAATATTCGTTATTAACAGTGGAAAACATTTCCATTTACTTGTTTTCTAGATTAGAAAACATTTCTGATTTCTTGGCTGGAAAACATTTCCAAAACTCCTACATTGGACTTAGACAGATGTTTAAACAAACCATCGCGATGCCAAATCAAACCATCTCCTTTATTAACTAAATTCACTTAATCATCCTTTACTACCGAACCATACCCATTTCTTAGTTAAAAACGAAGCCAGTCAAGTTTGGGTAGAATTACCTCTCAGACCTTAACTGAACAACATTTCTAACCTTGAAATAGGCAAAGCTCACTTTACATTCCTTTAACTACCTCCGTACTTAGCTTTTCCCTTTCGAATAACTATATTCAATTATCTATTTCACTTAACATTATTGGACTGACCCTATTGGATTAACTCTATTTGCTTAACTCTATTTGATTAACCTTATTCACTTAACTCCTATCGAATAAACTATATTCGATAACTCCTCTAACACTATTCGAATAAACTATATTCGATTAACTCCTCCAACACTATTCGAATAAACTATATTCGATTAACTCATTCGACTAACTCTATTGGATTAACTCTTCGACTAACTCCTGGATTAACTCTTCGACTAACTCCTTGGTTTAACTTCGACTAACCCTTTGGTTTAACTTCGACTAACCCTTTGGTTTAACTTCGACTAACCCTTTGGTTTAACTTTTCGACTAACTCTTGGATTAACTTCGACTAACTCCTTCGGATAACCTAACTTCGACCATCTCCTTTGGAATTAACTACGACTAACTCCTTTTGATTTACTACGACTAACTCCTTTGGGTTAACTACTTCGACTAACTAATATCGATTAACTCCTTCGAATATAAACTATATTCGATTAACTCTTTTCCATTTAACTCTAGTGGACTGACCCTAATGGATTAACTCTATTTGATTAACTTTAATCGACTTACTTTATTTGATTAACTCAACCAAATCACTTTGATTAACTCACGCCATCCACTTTGATTAACTCAACCAAATCACTTTGATTAACTCACGCCATCCACTTTGATTAACTCAACCAAATCACTTTGATTAACTCAACCAAATCTCTTTGATTAACTCATGCCATCCACTTTGATTAACTCGCTTTGGCTAACTCGACTTGACGAACTCACTTGGGTTAACTCGCTTTGGCTAACTTAACCTATTTGGTTAACTCGACTAACTTAGCCTATATGGTTAATCTGGTTTAACTAACTTGATCAACTTGGTTTGACCAACTCCATTGACTTGGTTTGACTATCTCAATCAACTTGGTCTGATTAACCCATTTGACTAATTCAAATCGATTAACTCCTTTACTTCTATTTAACAAATAAATAATCCATTTTATTTTATTTATTTAACCAATAAATATCTCCTTTGGATATCCTATTTATTTCCTAAATAAATACCTTGTAATCTCATTTATTTTACTAAATAAATAAGTCCTTTATACTTTTATTTATTTTCTAAATAAATCCTTTCATCTTTATTTATTTTACTAATAAATATCCCTTTTCTCATCTTATTCATCATGTTCTACGAACATTCCTCTTTTTATTTGTTTTGACAAATAAGTTCCTTTATATTTACTTTACAAATATATCTCCTTGTATTTTAATTTCAAGTATATCTCCTTGTATTTGAATTACAAATATATCTCCTTGGTATTCGAATTACAAATATATCTCCTTGGTATTCGAATTACAAATATATCTCCTTTTATTCGAATTGCAAATATATCTCCTTTATATTTGAATTACAAATATATCTCCTTTATATTTGAATTTCAAATATATCTCCTTTTATTTGAATTGCAAATATATCTCCTTTATATTTGAATTACAAATATATCTCCTTTTATTTGAATTGCGAATATATCTCCTTTATATTTGAATTACAAATATATCTCCTTTATATTTGAATTACAAATATATCTCCTTTTATTTGAATTGCAAATATATCTCCTTTATATTTGAATTCCAAATATATCTCCTTTATATTTGAATTACAAATATATCTCCTTTATATTTGAATTACAAATATATCTCCTTTATATTTGGATTACAAATATATCTCCTTTATATTTAAACCCTTTTTCTTATGTATATAAAATCCAATGATTTTATATAATTAATTTATTTTCAAATAAATACTTTGAGAATCCTCTTTCTACATTCTGGTATTTCTTATGGTATTTAACACATCATCCAACAACGATGAATATCGTCCAACCACACATAATCAGCATCAGATTATATATCACATTTATATATCACAATATATAAATCACAGTTAAATAACTGTTGAGGAATCCAGTTGGATTCCACCAACCTGTTTCCCTGCACCACAGATGTTAGACAACACGATTAACATCGATTATACTTTGATATGAGTTATTATGATAGCAGAATCACATATAAACATTTAAAAGTTTATATATATATACACACAAATATATATATAATTTCTACTAACTGACTAGCAGTTCAATCAAACAGTCAACACACAGTCAAACAGACAATATTTAACAGTCCTAAGAATACGTTGTAAAAATAGAACTGTACAGAGTTGGTGAGTTTTACTCACATTTGGACGATCATCCTCAATGACGATAACCATCGCTTGATTCAGACTATTTATTTTGCTATAAATTGTGACGGACTCCAATTGACTCGCGGTCAGTTCCATTGTGAAGTGCTCGTCCATACGATCCTGTCGGATCTTGTTTCGCTGAATTCCGTCTACGTATGACCAAGTTATAGCATTACGAAGTTTATACGTTTTTAAAACAAATTTAAACTAAGAATTTGTGTTAAACGGGCCTCACCACACTTTTAACTAGCCCATCGCCATCACCGCCCAAAACCCGTATTCTCCTTCTTCCTCCTCCACATACACGCGACTCCAGTAAAAATGAACCATATTCAAAAACTCAAACTCCACTCCCACACTTGTTTTCTCACGATTGTACAAACCGACAAAAGCATTAGACTCCCCTCCGAAATCTCTTCATCTTCATCACTGAAAGGAAACACTCGCACCCATCATGTATACCGCGACTTTCGCTCCTCCCAGTAAACACAGTGACGTCGCACAACCTAGATGACCACCGGAAAACCCAAAAAGACCCTGTGCAGATGCCATGTAGTTTCCTGATCTCAAATATGAACTCCAATTTCACCATCGATCACCACAAAAGCCTTGAAGCTAAACCCTAGACGATCGCTGAAAAAATATGGAGCTCGGCAAATGGGAATCGCACCCATGAATGAGGACATCGAATTGAAGCTCTTTACCCATTGATTCTACCTACAAAACTTTTGGAATTTATAGGAATTTCTATGATTTGATTTTGATTTTCCCTCTCCAAGTTTTTACTGTGAACAAACATGAGAAAGTGGCGGCTGAAGAAACGTTGACTTTGGTGGGAATTAGGTAGGAGGGTGGGTATTTATAGATATTCAAAATATCTAGATATTTTCTTTCTTTATTATTTTATTTTTTTCGTTTTCCCCTTCTAAAAATCCGTACGATCGCATACGGTACCCAAAAATCACCAAACTGGACATGTAGCTAGAGCTCGACATTACGGTCCCAATGAAACTGGTTTCGTCGAATTCCGAGTCCGTATGCTTACACAACGTATTTTTGACCATCTAAATACCGACTATTTTTCACTCTAAAAATCCATACGGTCACACACTGACTCTAAAAATCACGAAACTTGGAATCTAACAACTATTTGATATTGCGGATCCAACAAAATTGGTTTCGTCGAATTCCAACTTCATATGCAAAAGTGGCCATTTTAACGCTCTAAATAGTCTATTTAAATATATAAATATATTTAAATATAATTGAATAAATTATTTAAAATTAAATATTATTGTATATATACACAGTGGCATACCATACAACCCCAGAATATTCTTGTATGTATTTACAACTTGATATTGCATCGTCAGAGTTATATCGACGCTCGATTTCTATTTAAATCCTTATTTAAAATATAATTAAATCGTTATGGTCAGGGCGCTGCATTCTTGAGAATTTGATTTGAACGTAACTCAAAATCTACACGACGAAATCCCGATATTTCTCTTCCACTAGAAAGATACGCTCCACCAGCTCCACATATTTCTTGATTCACAGAAATCCGATTTAAAACGGACCTTGTATACTCAGTTGAAGTCTAAATCGCCAAATAGCGAACTGCCATGTCGTTACGCGCTCTATTTTAATTATATTATAATTCTACGCTTCAAACTGATGTCGATTGAATATATTCGTCAATATAATTCAAGTCTAAGCTGAACTAAAATCTCGGGGACAACCCCGTTCACCTTATATTGCCAATTCACTATTTTTGGTTATTCCTCAATTAAATATATTATTTTATTATTTAATTTAATTAAATATTCCAAGTTATTTAATTAAACGACGATTTAATTCACTATCTCACTATATATATAATTAAATAAATTAATTATACCCCTGGAAAATGCGGGTCATTACATTAATCAATAGTACGAATCAAATTTTACTTACTAAATCTAGTAGTCAACATGAATTCTAAATCAACTTATTAAACTCCATAAATTGATTTTCTTCAATCTAACCCATTTCTCCAACTCAAGTTATATTTTTCGCAACACAAATTTCCTCTTAACTCCTCCTCGCACTAACTTATAAATTTTTCCCAAGTCGAGAGCTGTCACTCACATAACCCATCCTAATCTTCCAATTATTTAAGTTGATTTCAGTTGAATTTCATTTTGCTGTTGATTTCAATTTTTATCCAACACCTTTATCGACCAAAATTTGAATTGGTTTTAAAACTTTATTATCCCTCTTGCCCAAGCATTTCTACGACCATTCCTTTTCTCTTAATTCTTATGTCCATTTCCTCGTTCCAAAATCTAAAACTCCAATAAATCGAGTTACCTTAGTACCTAAATCAATATTTTCAGTAAAATGAACTTAAATGCCTGATTCTGGGTTTATAACCAAGTTTAAAATAACACACATATATATATATATACTTACACTATTTTATAGAAAAATTCATGTCATAAAATTTTAAATTCAAATCTTAATTAACACAGAACATAGAAATTTCAGTTATGGTTAAATCTTAAACTCAACCTTACATATCATTGGAAATTAAATCCAAACTCCTTTTCCAAACAAGTTATGAAAGTACGGAGTGGTCTCCCCCACTTAGACGCTTCAGAATAAACGTCGATAATGCGTGCACTCATTACCGAAGCCATTTCTGATGTCCGAGAAGGGATTACACACTTATTTCTTTAAAAATCCTTCAAACCATTTCTTTCGAAAATACTTATAATACGATATTATTTCAAATCTGAAAAAACTATTTCAAAAGTACACCAGGATCAGTTTCAAGTCCCTTTCTATTTCAATCACATATCTTTCTCACCCAATTATACTTAATGGTATCATTTCATTTTCAAATTACTTAGACCATTTAAATTTTCCTTATTAAATTTATTATCGAACCAACCGTAATAGGTATTAACTTAATATTATTACCAACCAAGGACCAATGCTTATATACTTAAAACCAATAATAATATATATATATAAATATAATCGAAAACCATAATATGTCATTTCATTCCATTCGATTATTTAGGAATTCCTATCGATTCTATGGCGTCCCATATATCGACCAGAACCCATAAATATTCAACAGAATAAGTCAACACAACATAAATCACATTATATCAAAATACAAGTACGCTCTCTCGTATATACCTTCAAACTCATTCAAGGGCATTACTAACACTATCTCTAATGAGTTTATTCCCAAACAGAGCCAAGGTTATCGCTAACCATCGCTCCGATACCAAATGTAACGACCCATATTTTTTGACCGTTTAAAATCGACAATAAACCACACATGTCGACCCAAACAAATTGCAAATATAGGTAGTTATTGGAGAAAAGAAGAAAAGAAAGAAAGAAGAGGAAAACAATAACAGAACCTCAAAGCGGAAGGACTATATATAATAATTAAATAGCAGTTTAGTTATTTGAAAGGTATATATAATAGGTTATGACATCAATGGTTATCAGAGTTACACATATACAGATTTCAAACAAAGCAGCGGAAAATATTTATATATAATAGATGTATACCAAATCTTTGTCTTCACTCTCCGAGGTAAAGGAATCTTCTCTAACTGCAATCATCTGCTGACCCGAGCGTATCGCATAAAAGAAAACACAACAAACACTCGGATCAGCACTAAATCATTCTCATATTAGTCAAATCAAAATACGAAATAACATCAGTTTCATGGGTGTAGTAACTGAAGAGATGTTACGGGATTTTTCCATCTCTCAAGGAGCCGTTAAACTAATACATAGATAATATAATACGCTATTACGATAGTGTCTACTCAGTAAAGTATAAATACTGAAAATAGCATAAGCGGGATTACATTTTTAGCCTTACACCGCTTGTAATACCGTAATCTATACAGTACCATAAACCCACCATAAACGATGGCATTAGCGGGCACTCCATTGGTACGATACAAATCAAAATCTTATGGGGCTCGATAAGGAAAATATGACAAGGCACTCGAGGCAATGCCCAGGGTAGGATTCTACAAATTGCACTTGTAACGACCCAAGGTTTTCGGCCCCGAAAATCGACATAAATACCATCACCGTAACTTATGCCGATCCTCCAAACAGTGAGAACACTGGAACGTTTTAAAGAAAGAAGTTAGAGGGTGAGATAAGAGAGAAAGAAATATCAGCATAGAAGAAGAAGAAGAATCATCACATCACAGAGTCTCACATCGTAGCGGAACAAAATATAATATAGAAATAAATCCTTGTTGAGAGCTTTGGAAAACACTTACAATATCAGAGTACACAGTCACACCTGGACAGTTATAACTATATGCCCTTATATAAAACACAGCAGAATAAATCTAATTATGACTGGTCTTCTCCAGCATACCTATCCAATAAAACCTGCAAACCCGGGCTAACCTGAGCATTTACAAAATACCGGGTCAGTCTGGTGAAACAGAGTGAGATAAACTTGCACATTATTAAGGGTAAATCATCCAATCATGAATTTAAAGTTCGAAATCCTTTCAAAGAAAAGGCTTTATCGTAAGACCAAATCCACACATTACGACGGATGGTTTTTACCATACGATCACCCAAAAACAATTTGAAAAACCAATATCTTTCCTGATATTATAATAATGTCTAAATACAAGTAAATATCAAACTAGCGGAACGATTGCATCTCACGTTCCACGTATATAGCATATAATCAAAACCGCAGACGCTTATTGGAGATTGGATTTCCAACTCTGACAAGGTATGGGACCACCGGCCGATCGCGTATCTCTAGAGACGAATACACTAGGTTCAACAAGAACGTCTTACAACCCGGCCCACACATGGCCGACCACTCATTTTGCGAGTGTAGCAAATGTATATCACCGACAGTTGGGATCAGCAACCGCCTCCCGAAAAGGGACAACATCGACATAGATTAAAGAAGTAATACGAATTTCTCTAGATAGGTGATCATACATCCTAATGGGAGCGACCCACATAGCCATGCTGCCTGCCTGATTTCTGTCATCTACCGGTTGTGAGGGTTGAGGTCAAAATTCTTTTACAGCACCTGGCCACTATTCACTTTGAATGCCACATCGTCAGATCCGTCAGATATCACTAACTGACATCCACAAAAATACCCTAGTAGTTCAGAGAACCGTCGTCCTCCGTACATCCATGGTACATTTGAAGAAATCAACGTACGTAATTCCTTCGGAAGAACTTTGTCAGACCTTCATCCATACAAGTCATCGAGGAATAGGATGAACCGAAGGTTCCCTCCTACTACATCCTAGGAATCACCCTACAGATCATTAGCGAGAAACCCTTGCAATCCATAGATTCCGATCACGACAGAATCACTGTTGAAATATCTCTGGCCGCTAAACCAGAGAAATTCAAACAGTAGCCCTTCCGCTCACGAAGATCAATGGTCTTCCATTTCTCCATCTTCGAGAATCTTCTTCCACATATTCGATGGTCATAATAGTTTTCGAATATGAATTCGATCCCGGTCTTTCCATACCAATGATCATATGGTCGGGTTTGATAGTCGGTGATTTAACTATCAAATAAAAACAGGTGTGCAAACAAATATATTATTTCCAGATGGGAATCCTATCGACCAAACATCATCCAATGTTTATTTCTCTTTAGATTAAATTATCCTTGACTTAGACATCTGCCCGTTTATATACATATACATAAATTCTTATTTCCTACATTTAGAAATATATACTTTATTACGTTGGGACATTCCCAAAATTTACTCCTTTGCTTATTTCTCTATATATATTAAAACACTTCTGATCTTTATTTGGAAAACATTTCTCTACTTCTTTTTTTGATTTAATCCGATGTTTAAATAAAACATCACTCAGCCAATTCAACTCCTTTCACTCATTGGCTTGATTTACTTGGCCAATCTTCACCATCGAACTTTGCCCATCCCTTAGTTAAAAATGAAGCGAATCAAGTTGGGGTATAATTACCTCTAAGACCTTAACTGAACAACATTTCCAACCTCGAAATAGACAAAGTTTATTCTTGAAATCTTTAACCACTTCCTTTCGAATAACCATATTCGATTACCCTTCTATCGAATACATCTATATTCGACAATTTCTCTTGCGAATAACTACATCCAGTTAACTATCTCTTCGAATAACTTGTATTCAATTTAACTCATTCTAGTATAAACTATATTTGATAACTCTACTCCGAATAAGTGATATTCGATTAATTCCCCTTTTTACTAACTCTGTTCAATTTACTACTACTCGATTAACTCAAACCTGATTAACCCCAAATGAATAACTCCAATTCAATTTAATTCCAATTGACTTACTTTAATCGATTAACCATAACTGGTTAATTCTACCTGACTAACTCTACCTGATTTACACTAACTGGTTACTCTAGCTGATTTACTCTAACCGGTCAACTCTAACTGATCAACTTTAACTGGTCAACTTTAACTGATGAATTCTAACTGGTGAACTCTAACTGGTCAATTATAACTGGTTAACTCTAGCTGGTCAACTCTAATTGGTTAACTCTAACTGGTTAACTTAATTTGGCCAACTTGACTTGATTAACTCACTTCGACTAAGTTGACTTAATTAACTTACTTTGACTAACTCGACTTAATTAACTTACTTTGACTTGCTACTATTTGATTTAACACCATTCGCTTGACTCTAGATCGCAGCGATCACAATGGTTACGCCTGATTCCCTCAGGAAACATCCGACCGCCGTAGGCTATCTGCAGCCCTGCGAATTACGCTAGCAGTATTACGTAATGCTACTCATCTTGAATAACTATGTTTGACTAACTTGGTCTCGGATAACTGTATTCGATCAATTCAAACAAATATCCAATATCCAATTTAAAGCCTAACTCGATTAACTGGATAATAATAATCCTTATTTCTCTTTAAAATTGCCGTATTCAAAATAATATACTTAAACTTATTTTAATTATAAAATAAATTATAATATCATAAGGTCGACCCACTTGATTTTAAATTCATGATTCTCTGATAAAGTGATACCAAATTCCTCAACCAATATTGTCATTGGTTAAAACAAATCAAGTTTGAATTTTAATTCCAACATTTATCGATTAACTCAGCTGTCAAATCAGAACTGTGCTATTTCAACAAACATATCACCCAAACAATCCAACCCATTTCACAACACATTTATTTTATCGAGGTGATAAATAAAGGAAATCACCCTTTATTTGATTTTAATCGTTAAAAATAACGATTTTATATTTCACTGAAATTAAACGACGTTTAATTTCATCAGTGCACCAATATATGAATACATATATATTAACAACGAGTCAAACACTAGCAATCATAACACACAAAAATAAAAACCGAACTTATAACATATAAGCGGGAATAACTGAGTGAGTTTAACTCACCTTTGATTCTCACTGTCTCCAGCTTTATCCTGGTTTTGTTCTGCTTGTAGTCACGATCATAACACGAGTCGTTTTGCCCCATCTCTGCCCATATATGAACGAGTTACAATTATTTGAATATTAACGCCTTTGTTAAATTAATGTAATCCTTAGTTATAAATTAAATAAAATAATTCTATCTATTTAAACTAATCACCTTTTTATACATATCCTAATTAATCTCCTTTAATCCCTATACTTTAATTAAATTAATTACATCAATTAAAACGATAAACCATAATCACATCTGTTAATAATTAAATTATATTAAACAAATAGCTAATTATGTTTTAAAATTGATTAACGTAAGTAACACGACCCATTTGGGATAAACAACTAATGGTATGAAATGTTTTTAAATCCTAACAAGTAGATTAACTAATGTTAATAAAAATCCGTTAATTAATCAAATAATGTACTAAATTAAACCTTCCCTTTTAACATAAACTAAACTAATATATACCCAGTTCTGTTACTACCTTGAACATTTCAATTTCCATTTGCTCTAACCTTATTTTGAACTTTAGGCAAGCCATTTATATTGAGTAAACTTTTAATTAAAAACTTGGGCTTAAAAATAAAGGAAACCAAAACAAAAACTTAGGCTTACCCTAGAACCCGTTCGGCCCAATACACGATAGCCCGCACCCATCGCTCCTTCAATCAAAACCATCGGATTCATTTTTTTTCCTCCATCAAACCCTCTTCAAAAATTACACGCCGCCACCAATTTCCAGAGAAAACGGAACCCTCCATCTCCTTTATTCCCTTGTCGCCGCCATCTACTATCGCCGGACCCCACATCCCTGACTTCACCTGCGATGCCGCCATCCAGGCTCCAAATCCGACCCTCCTTTGCCTCCAACCAGTGACCGTAAGTTCCACCCACCCTCTCGATTCACTTCCGTAACTCATGTCACCACAACCCTGTTGATCCACCTTCCGTCGCTCTGCCAAATCGAAGGCATCCGTGTCAAACTTCTGCGCAACCACTTCCAGTCGCCCCTTGTCTTCTAGCTTCTGCCGCTCCGCTCCTCTAACTCCTTGATCCCTTCTAATAACCCTCGTGTAACCCCAAACTCGAGTGGATCCCCGAACCCAAATGTTCAGCGTCGAACAAGTACAAATCAGATAAGTATTTTTTTATCAAATTTTAATTTGAGGTATTTTGTTTCAGATTTTTTTTCTTTCTTGGGTTGAATTCGGGTTTTTCCCCCTTGCTGTGTTGATCTGTGGTGCGTGGTTGCCTATTTATAGTTGAATTGGTTCTAGCTAAGATCAAATGTCACTACTTGAGTTGTAAAATCTTAGATTTGATACTAGTTCTTAGGTGCTATTTCCTTTCCTTCCAGCTGCGTTGTGTAGTCGAACTGTGTGGTGATAGAAATGATGTTTATCAGAGAAATGGTGCGGATTTGTGGTTGGTTTCCATGTGAAATCCCAGGAAGATTTGGTTGTAATATCCATTTGTGTTTCACATGTTCTGTGTACATCAACCATTGAATGGTTCATTTCGGATTGTCAATTCATATTGAACCTCAGCAGATTTTCTGCTCGTATGGTCTTGCCTTATGCATATACAGCTATTGATATGGTTTGTTCACATGGTCTTGTCTGCTATTATTTTGATTTGGTTTCAGATCTGTAATAGGATGTGATTTTCTGACTATATATATATACACATATATTATCCGTTCTGATAGTATAAAGATTTGGTGGTACATGTTATATGTTTTCCTTGCTGTTCGAATTGTCTTCATGGATTGGATGGTGTAAAATATGTTCATTTTACTATTTTGCATAGCTGTTATGTTATTGTTCTTACCTGTTTTCATGTGGTATTTTCCTTTTTCAAAATCTATATATATTTATATACATATACTACTAGCTATTTATAGCTGTTCCTCATTTTCCTTAGGTTGATTTTTTGATGGACAGTGGAGATGGCGATGGCTGCGCAACAAATAGTGAAGATTTAGTTGGATTCAAGTATCCTTTATTCACATGATCTGTTCGAGATTTCTTGTTCAAGTGGTCTGTGTACACAAATCTTTTAATTTGTTTATTCATATTATCAATTTGTTTTGTGTATTCATTTGAAGATTTGCACTGATGTATGTATATAAGACAGACATGATTTTGTACATAAGATTTTCTGATTTTAATGTATATTCGCTGTTTCAATTCGATGTTATAGATATATTCATTTGTTTACTTCAATTGTTTCCTGTCAATGATTTTTCTTTTGTTGAATTCACTCTTTTTAGCTTCTTTAGCCGTCTGTGTACCACTTCTAGTTGTTCACTAATGTATATAAAAAAAACATGCCTATATTATTATTACCCTCGAGTAAAATGTTGCACTTTCAATGAAATGCCAATTGAACATGTTTTAAACTTTCAATAAATTTTAGTCAAACAACCAACACCACCACCAAACCTTATGTTCCAAAGAAACACACCACGTCATCATTCAAACGCTGAACACAAATAAATCATGGAATCAAGTGGAGAAGGAAAGGAAAGGAAACGACCTAGAGGTGCAAATACAGACATGTCTCTTGACGTAAAAAAAAAATCAAAGTGCGGATAGCACAAAGTATGAACAAGACCAATCAAAACTCGGCGATATCGACCCCACACTCGTTTTGACCACACGCGTAGGACAATGTGAATTTGTACACCTTTTTGTGGTCATAAATAATACCATATAATTTGAGTTTTCCACTAGAAACTAACATGGTAGGAATTCAGGAACTTAATAAAATATGATCATGAACAACTGAAATTAAGAACAGAAGAAGGTTGAAAAGAAATATAAAACTGTGTACCCTATTGTCCCTTGAGTCATTGAATCACTGTTGTATTATATATATATACGTCTTATAAAGTGGTCAACCCCATTAATAAAATTCAAATCAATAATTTAAATAAATAAAATATTTCAAATAAATGGTCAGAAAAAATACGGGACATTACATTCCTTCCCCCTTAAAATAATTTCGTCCTCGAAATTGCTAAGGTAAGAAAGATGTTGCAAACCCTATTAACTTTGAAAATATATTTCAAAGCAAAACTAATTTATTTTGATAAAACAAAATTTTCAAAAATTATCAAAAATATTTTAATACATTAATTCTTAGAAAAAATTTAGTAGTGTCTCCCCTGCACGGACGAAGTTCTGAGATATCGCAGAAACAAAGAATATCGACCCTTATGTTCGAAAAACAAAACTCAAAACCACATTTTTTTCTGGATTTCTGCTTATTTAACTCTTTATCAACCCATGGATTTATCTACTAAACAATCAACAATGGCACCACAACTTAATCGGATCACACTCCATTTTTACCATTTAATTTAATTCCACATATTTGAACACCAACCGATTTGTATTTGATTTATCTCTATTTGATTATTCTTTAAATTCCAAACTCAAATAAACTTTATTTAAATTCAACATTATTTCTTAATTAATTCCAAATTAATTATTAAGGATTCAATTTGATTTCACTTAACCTGGTTAAATTCCAATTCAAATTCTTAACCCCATTTGAATTTATTCAAAATCAACTAACACACCAAATCTAAATACTTTGAGAAAATTATTTCTTCTCTATACAAAATAAATTTTGGGTAAAGTTATTTCATTTATCCTCTTTACAAAACAATATTGTGCTCCGTACCAATTCAACGTTTTTCAACACTTGAACCGACCCACAACACAATACAAAACATTTGTATATAAAAATTACAAATATGCTCTCATATATATATATATATATATACACTCAAACTCGATCTAGGGTGTTACTAACTCCATCTCTATCGAGTTACGTCATAGAGCCAAGGTTATCACTAAACCAATAGCTCTGATACAAATATAACGACCCAAGGTTTTCGGCCCCGAAAATCGACATAAATACCATCACCGTAACTTATGCCGATCCTCCAAACACCGAGAACAGTTGAACGTTTTAAAGAAAGAAGTTAGAGGGTGAGATAAGAGAGAAAGAAATATTAGCATAGAAGAAGAAGAAGAAGAATCATCACATCACAGAGTCTCACATCGCAGCAGAACAAAATATAATATAAAAATAAATCCTTGTTGAGAGCTTTGGAAAACACTTACAATATCAGAGTACATAGTCACACCTGGACAGTTATAACTATCTGCCCTTATATACAACACAGCGGAATAACTCTAATTATGACTGGCCTTCTCCAGCATACCTGTCCAATAGAACCTGCAAACCCGGGCTAACCCGAGCATTTATAAAATACCGGGTCAGTCTGGTGAACCAAAGTGAGATAAACTCGCACAACATTAAGGGTAAATCGTCCAATCATGAATTTAAAGTTCGAAATCCTTTCAAAGAAAAGGCTATATCGTAAGACCAAATCCACACATAACCACAGACGGTTTTTATCTTACGATCACCCAAAAACAGTTCGAAAAACCAATATCTTTCCTGATATTATAATAATGTCTAAATACAAGAGAATATCAAACTAGCGGAACGCTTGCATCTCACGTTCAATATATATAGTATATAATCAAAACCGCAGACGCTTATTGGAGATTGGATTTCCAACTCTGACAAGGTATGGGACCACCGGCTGATCGTGTATCTCTAGAGACGAATACACTGGGTTCAACAAAAACGTCTTACAACCCGGCCCATACATGACTGACCACTCATTTCGCTTGAGTGTATCGAATGTATATCACCGACGGTTGGGATCAGCAACCGCCTCCCAAAAAGGGATAGCATCGACATAGATTAAAGAAGCAATAGGAATTTCTCTAGATAAGTGATCATACATCCTAATGGGAGCAACCCACATAGCCATGCTGCCTGTCCGATTTCTGTCATCTACTGGTTGTGAGGCTTGAGGTCAAAATTCTTTTACAGCACCTGGCCACTATTTACTTTGAATGCCACATCGTTAGATCCGTCATATATCATTAATTGACGTCCACAAAAATACCCTTGTAGTTCAGATAACCGTGTCCTCCGTACATCTATGGTACATTTGAAGAAATCAACGTACGTAATTCCTTCGGAAATACTTTGTCAGACCTTCGTCCATACAAGTCATCCAGGAATAGGATGAACCGAAGGTTCCCTCCTACTACATCCTAGGAATCACCCTACAGATCAGTAGCGAGAAGCCCTTACAATCCGTAGATTCCGATCACGATAGAATCACTGTTGAAATATCTCTGGCCGCTAAACCAGAGAAATTCAAACAGTAGCCCTTCCGCTCACGAAGATCAACGTTCTTCCATTTTTCCATCTTGGAGAATCTTCTTCCACGTATTCGATGGTCAGAATAGCTTTCGAATATGAATTCGATCCCGGTCTTTCCGTACCAACGATCGTATGGTCGGGTTTGATAGTCGGTGATTTAACTATCAAATAAAAACGGGTGTGCAAACAATGATATTATTTCCAGATGGGAATCCTATCGACCAAACATAATCCAATGTTTATTTCTCTTTAGATTAAATTATCCTTGACTTAGACATCTGCCCGTTTATATACATATACATAAATTCTTATTTCCTACATTTAGAAATATATACTTTATTACATTGGGACATTCCCAGAATTTACTCCTTTGCTTATTTCTCTATATATATTAAAACACTTCTGATCATTATTTGGAAAACATTTCTCTACTTCTTTATTTGATTTAATCCGATGTTTAAATAAAACATCACTCAGCCAATTCAACTCCTTTCACTCATTGGCTCGATTTACTTGGCCAATCTTCACCAATGAACTTTGCCCATCCCTTAGTTAAAAACGAAGCCAATCAAGTTGGGGTATAATTACCTCTCAGACCTTAACTGAACAACATTTCCAACCTCTAAATAGACAAAGTTCATTCTTGAAATCTTTAACCACTTCCTTTCGAATAACCATATTCGATTACCCTTCTATCAAATACAACTATATTCGACAATTTCTCTTGCAAATAACTACATCCAGTTAACTATCTCTTCGAATAACTTGTATTCGATTTAACTCACTTCTAGAATAAACTATATTTGATAACTCTACTCCGAATAAGTGATATTCGATTAATTCCTCTTTTTACTAACTCTGTTCAATTTACTACTACTCGATTAACTCAAACCTGATTAACTCCAAATGAATAACTCCAATTCAATTTAATTCCAGTTGACATACTTTAACCGATTAACCATAACTGGTTAATTCTACCTGACTAACTCCACCTGATTTACACTAACTGGTTACTCTAACTGATTAACTCTAACCGGTCAACTCTAACTGATCAACATTAACTGGTCAACTTTAACTGACGAATTCTAACTGGTCAACTCTAACTGGTCAATTCTAACTAGTCAACTCTAGCTGGTCAACTCTAACTGGTTAACTTAATTTGGCCAACTTGACTTGATTAACTCACTTCGACTAACTTGACTTAATTAACTTACTTTGACTAACTCGACTTAATTAACTTACTTTGACTTGCTACTATTTGATTTAACACCATTCGCTTGACTCTAGATCGCAGCGATCACAATGGTTACGCCTGATTCCCTCAGGAAACATTCGACCGCCGTAGGCTATCTGAAGCCTTGCGAATTACGCTAGCAGTCTTATGCAATGGTACTCATCTTGAATAACTATGTTTGACTAACTTGGTCTCGAATAACTACATTCGATCAATTCAAACAAATATCCAATATCCAATTTAAAGCCTAACTCGATTAACTGGATAATAATAATTCTTATTTCTCTTTAAAATTGCCTTATTCAAAATAATATACTTAAACTTATTTTAATTATAAAATAAATTATAATATCATAAGGGTCGATCCACTTGATTTAAAATCCATGATTCTCTGATAAAGTGATACCAAATTCCTCAACCAATATTGTCATTTGTTAAAACAAATCAAGTTTGAATTTTAATTCCAAGATTTATCGATTAACTCAGCTATCAAATCAGAACTGTGCTATTTATCTGATAATACATGACAACCATCAGTCAACAAACATATCACCCAAACAATCCAACCCATTTCAAAACACGTTTATTTTATCGTGGTGATAAATAAGGGAAATCATCCTTTATTTGATTTTAATCGTTAAAAATAACGATTTTATATTTCATTAAAATTAAACGACGTTTAATTTCATCAGTGCACCAATATATGAATATATATATATATATATATATATATATATATATATATATATATATTAACAACCAGTCAAACACTAGCAATCATAACACACAAAAATAAAAACCCAACTTATAACGTATAAGCGGGAATAACTAAGTGAGTTTAACTCACCTTTGATTCTCACTGTCTCCAGCTTTATCCTGGTTTTGTTCTGCTTGTAGTCACGATCATAACACGAGCCGTTTTTCCCCACCTCTGCCCATATATGAACGAGTTATAATTATTTGAATACTAACGCCTTTGTTAAATTAATTTAATCCTTAGTTATAAATTAAATAAACTAATTCTATCTATTTAAAGTAATCACCTTATTATACATATCCTAATTAATCTCCTTTAATCCCTATACTTTAATTAAATTAATTACGTCAATTAAAACGATAAACCCTAATCACATCTGTTAATAATTAAATTATATTAAACAAATAACTAATTATGTTTTAAAATTGATTAACGTAAGTAACACGACTCATTTGGGATAACCAACTAATGGTATGAAATGTTTTTAAATCCCAACAAGTAGATTAACTAATGTTAATAAAAATCCGTTAATTAATCAAATAATGTACTAATTAAACCTTCCCTTTTAACATAAACTAAACTAATATATACCCGGTTCTATTACTACCTTGAACATTACAATTTCCATTTGCTCTAACCTCATTTTGAACTTTAGGCAAGCCATTTATATTGAGTAAACTTTTAATTAAAAACTTGGGCTTAAAAATAAAGAAAAACAAAACAAAAACTTAGGCTTACCCCAGAACTTGTTCGGCCTAATACACGATATCCCACACCCATCCCTCCTTAAATCAAAACCATCGGATTCATTTTTTTTTCTTCCATCAAACCCGCTTCAAAAATTACGCGCCGCCACCAGTTTCCAAAGAAAACGAAACCCTCCATCTCCTTTATGCCCTTGCTGCCGCCATCTACTACGCTGGACCCCACATCCCCGACTTCACTAGCGACGCCGCCATCCAGGCTCCAAATCCGACCCTCCTTTGCCTCCAACCAGTGACCGTAAGTTCCACCCACCCTCTCGATTCACTTCTGCAACTCATGTCACCACAACCCTGTTGACCCACCTTCCGTCGCTCTTCCAAATCGAAGGCATTCGTGTCGAACTTCTGCATAACAACTTCCAGTCACCCCTTGTCTTCTAGCTTCTGCCGCTCCGCTCCTCTAACTCCCCGATCCCTTCCAATAACCCTCATGTAACCCCAAACCAGAGTGGATCCCCGAACCCAAATGTTCAGCGTCGAACAAACACAAATCAGATAAGTATTTTTTTTATCAAATTTTAATTTGAGGTATTTTGTTTCAGATTTTTTTCTTTCTTGGGTTGAATTCGGGTTTTTCCCCTTGCTGTGTTGATATGTGGTGCGTGGTTACCTATTTATAGTTGAATTGGTTCTAGCTAAGGTCAAATGTCACTACTTGAGTTGTAAAATCTTAGATTTGATACTAGTTCTTAGGTGCTATTTCCTTTCCTTTCAGCTGCGTTGTGTAGTCGAACTGTGTGGTGATAGAAATGATGTTTATCAGAGAAATGGTGCGGATTTGTGGTTGGTTTCCATGTGAAATTCTAGGAAGATTTGGTTGTAATGTCCATTTGTGTTTCACATGTTCTGTGTACATCAACCATTGAATGGTTCATTTCGGATTGTCAATTCATATTGAACCTCAGCAGATTTTCTGCTCGTATGGTCTTGCCTTATGCATATACAGCTATTGATATGGTTTGTTCCCATGGTCTTGTCAGCTATTATTTTAATTTGGTTTCAGATCTGAATTAGGATATGATTTTCTGTCTATATATATAAATATATTATCAGTTCTTATAGTATAAAGATTTGGTGGTACATGTTATATGTTTTCCTTGCTGTTCGAATTGTCTTCATGGATTGGATGGTGTAAAATATGTTCATTTTACTGTTTTGCTTAGCTGTTATGTTACTGTTCTTACCTATTTTCATGTGGTATTTTCCCCTTACAAAATCTATATATATTTATATACATATACTACTAGCTATTTATAGCTGTTCCTCATTTTCCTTAGGTTGGTTTTCTGATGGACAGTGGAGATGGCGACGGCTGCGCAACAAATAGTGAAGATTTGGTTGGATTCATGTATCCTTTATTCACATGATCTGTTCGAGATTTTTTGTTCAAGTGGTCTGTGTACACAAATCTTTTAATTTGTTTATTCATGTTATCAATTTGTTTTGTGTATTCATTTGAAGATTTGCACTGATGTATGTATATAAGACAGACATGATTTTGTATATAAGATTTTCTGATTTTAATGTATATTCGCTATTTCAATTCGATGGTATAGATATATTCATTTGTTTACTTTAATTATTTCTTACCACTGATTTTTCTTTTGTTGAATTCACTCCTTTTAGCTTCTTTAGCCGTCTGTGTACCACTTCTAGTTGTTCACTAATGTATATAAAAAAAACATGCCTATATTATTATTACCCTCGAGTAAAATGTTGCACTTTCGATGAAATGCCAATTGAACATGTTTTAAACTTTCAATAAATTTTAGTTAAATAACCAACACCACCACCAAACCTTATGTTCCAAAGAAACGCACATCATCATCATTCAAACGCTGAACACAAATAAATCATGGAATCAAGTGGAGAAGGAAAGGAAAAAAATGGTCTAGAGGTGCAAGTACAGACATGTCTCTTGACGTAAAAAAAGAAAAAATCAAAGTGCGGATAGCACAAAGTATGAACAAGACCATTCAAAACTCGGCGATACCGACCCCACACTCGTTTTGACCACACGCGTAGGACATTTTGAATTTGTACAGCTTTTTGTTGTCAGAAATAATACCATATAATTTGAGTTTTCCACTAGAAACTAGCATGGCAGGAATTCAGGAACTCAATAAAATATGATCATGAACAACTGAAATTAAGAACAGAAGAAGGTTGAAAAGAAATATAAAACTGTGCACCCTATTGTCCCTTAAGTCGTTGAATCACTGTTGTATTATATATATATATATGTCTTATAAAATGGTCAACCCCATTATTAAAATTCAAATCAATAATTTAAATAAATAAAATATTTCAAATAAATGGTCAGAAAAAATACGGGACATTATAGCACTCCCGGACCGGTGGTAAGGCATAGCAGCCACTACTGCCCACCTCGGAACACACTCCCAAAAATCATAAATGGGCCCAAATCATCATCATCATAGTCATAGAAATAGTATAGAAGAAGTGTGTCCGATCTATTAGTCACGGTATAGCTCCTGTTTTAGTCATTTCAATTCTGACCTGAAGATCAGGGCTATTTCGTCATCGATCATCTCCTTCGATCCAATAATCGCCTCTAAGTCATTATACTCATTCTGGATACGTCATAACGTTCACAGTTGTCAAAGTGGTATCGACACTGACTGAGAGTGTGCCTTATGTCGACTCCGGTCTCTTTAACAACCGACGCTCACAAATTTCACATCGGTAGGTTCTTTTACATTCACAAAGGTTCGTTTCATATCAGAATATCATATTTGTTTTGAACCAAATTTTATACCCAAATAGAATGTAATCTCGTATCAAATATTATAATCATTCCAAACTGATTATATTCTAAACTAAAATATATATTTCCGTATCAATATATTATAACCATATAATATTTTCACAAATCAACTTATATTCAAGTCGAATATATTTTATCCAAGGTTATAATTATTTCAAACGATTTATGTCCAAAACCCATTCATGTTCAAATAGAATGTACAAGTTCGTTTCAGCTCATTCAACTCATTTTGGAGATCCATTTATATTCAAGTAGAATATAATTTATATTCCGTTTTAAATCGGTTTAAAAATCAACTCACATTCATATAACTTTATTCCAACTCCGTTGAACCAACGGTCAAAATCCAAACACTTTCACTCGGAAGAAATATTCAATTCATAAAATAAAAATATAATTATGAAGAATAGACACTTATAAGAAAATCTTTATATAAATAAAATAACAATACAATATAAAAATAAAATAAAATAGGATAGTTTAAAACATTATATATCAAAAGTTATACTAAATAGTTTTAAGAAATAAATTTTTAGGAAGGAATAATTATTTGAAATCAAACAGTGTAAAAATATATATAATAAAATTCTTTAACTATAATCGTTCCTTTCTTCCGAACTTCAAATACTTGGATTTAAACTCCAGTCTTAATGGAGTTTACATGGCTCAATATCTTATTCCGAACACCATTTCAAACCCAGCTTTCAATTTAAAGAATTCCAACCCTACTCGTATTAAGTTTTAAACAACTCCGAATATTCTTGATTATTCACATTCCAAAATTAAATTCAATAAGAATTTATTTAATTCGATTCAACCCAATTATTGGTGTTATTCCAAATCATATTAAATTCTAATTCAAAATTCCAAATTGTTATGGAAAATTTCTTAACCAATTCAAATAACATTCAAAAATCCCAATCTTTAAAGGAAGAATAAAATTTATCGAGAATCTACATATTTCCTTTAAATCAACTTTTCATCAAATAGAATTTCGAATATTAAAACCATTTAACCAACCGATGTCCATATATAATTTGCTACCCTATGGCCAAGTGATTTTAATTTTAATTTCTCGATATTCAGGGATGAATCTATCATTTCAATCCAAATCAGGGTCACAGATATTTATCATTTCAATTTGTGTTCTTAATTTATTTTAATCGTTAAATCCCGGTTTATTAGATGCCCGTAACATCAAGGGTAAAATTGGGATTCATCGTCAAAATCAACATGCAATACAATATACTGAGTATGGAGCATTAGCAGTGTCAACATCAATTCAGTAATAAATTCAACCAAACGTCCATCACAAAAATTTCATCAAATTAATCAGTATTGAACTGTTCACGGGTTTGCAAGGATCAGAATTTCCACAAGTAATAAATTTAATTTATTAACTGATTATTGGCCTAAATATTTCAGATTACCATACTTGCATGTCGGTTTTAAGTCAACACACCATCAATCATACACAACCATGCAACCAAACTTATTTCACACTTTAATTTTATTGGAATTATTCAGTATTTCATGAGCGAAGAATCACTCACCTTTGGGTCTAAATTGGATCGGACGTCCAAAAGAAGCACAAAATTTCATAGTCTTGGAATGCAATGAAACCTCTGCCAAAACGTCCGTAATCTCACCACGATCCCAATGCAACAAACCGCACTCAAATCCGAGTTAAAACGCAAAAGTTATCAGCATTTTTCTATTTGAATTTGAAATATATAAAAAATAAGTCAACTAATTTCTCACCCAATCTCCCCTTGATACGTCAACCCCCCGTAACCCGTTCTTTTCGCTCCTCCTATGAAATTCTACAGTAACCAACGCCCAAAAGAACCCATCATCGAAAACTTTGACCACCGATAACTCTCAGTTTCGACCACCTGAAAGCATGAGACCACCACCAAACGAAAGCTCACACCGAGAGGCACCCAACAGTGGCCGCGGCATCAACTCCGACGCAACCAATTGGCTGCACCATCCAACCCTAAAACCGCCATTTCTGACCTTTAAACCCCCAATTCTCTCACCTTCGACCAAAATACTTCCTGCGACCACCTCCATTCAACTCCTATCAGCCTCCTCTTCAAAACCCAAGTCTCGATTTCCTCGATTGGTTGCCAGATTGTAAACCCCCAATTTTGGCTTATGGGTTTCAAAAACAGCAACTTTGACTGTCAATTTCTGGCGACTCCGGCCATTGCATGTCGAAATAAACCATACCAGAACCTTCGTATCATCGAGAGCTTCAAATTGATGTATAATTTGCTATGGTTTGAAGAGATTTGAATTTCAAAGCTTGGATTTCTATTTCTAGGGTTTTGAAAATATTATTTCTGCCATTAACGATGAAGTTTTGGTGGAGAAAACTATACGTAATAGAGAATGGGCTGATAAGTGAAGGAAGGGATTTTTATTTATATAAATGGGAGGCCCAAACACTAGAGACAACAAATTATCATATTACATTGACTTCTTTCACATTTCCTCACGTACGATCAAACGGTAAGTCGGATCGTAACGCAAATTGGAATCCTACCATAATTCACCGTTTCGGTTCCGATGGCACCAGTTTCGTTGAATTCCGAGACAGTCGCCAAAACAGTTAAATTTCACAGTTAATTAAATAAATAAAATATTCAAAATTCAATAACTATTTTAATTCAAATTAAATATTCATTAAATTCAAATTAAATCAAATTATAACTTAGATCAATTCTATAACTAAATTTCACACACATTTCGTTTTCTTCTTAATTTGATTGTTTACAAATTTGAATTGAAATTTCAAGTTTAACTTAAACAGCTTAAATCCCATCGTTTAACAAATCAACTTTGAATTCTCCTTTAATTCAAACACAGCTTAAATAAATTTGCTTCACAATTTTTTATGTGCCCTGATCTTGATTATTTCTTAAATAAAAAACTGAACTGCAAATCCAAATAAATGAATTCGCTTTTATCTTAAGTTATTTAATATCAAATCCAAAATTCCAAAATTTCCAATTTAAAATTTTGAACTTCACTTTTAAATTAACCCACTCAAATTAATATAATTATTTACATATTAAATTCTAATTACAGCCTTTCTAATAAAACTACATTTGAAAAATCTATTTATACTCAATTCAAACAATCACTATCATTAAAAATTAACAAAATTTGATTTTCCCCAATATATTCCATTTTATTTATTTTAACTTGAAATTTAAATATATTGAAAATTATGGGATGTTACAACAAAAATATTCTTTTTTATTGAATTTAGAAACATGTGAAAGGTTATGATTTGGTTTATAATAAAATATTTTGTTTATTGTAATAAGGAACATTAGATTGGTCAATAAAAAGATTAGAATAGAAAGAACATATTTTTATTGTCACTTTGTTTCAATAAAAACATGAGAATAGAAAGAATATATTTTTATTGTCATTTAGTTTCAATAAAAAGATTAGAAAATAAAGATCATATTTTTATTGTCATTTAGTTTCAATAAAAAGATTAGAAAATAAAGATCATATTTTTATTGTCAATTAGTTTCAATAAAATGATTAGACAATAAAGATCATATTTTTGTTGTCATTTAGTTTCAATAAAAGGGTTAGAAAATAAAGATCATATTTTTATTGTCATTTAGTTTCAATAAAAAGAATAGAAAATAAGGATCATATTTTTATTGTCATTTAGTTTCAATAAAAAAGATTAGAAAATAAAGATCATATTTTTATTGTCATTTAGTTTCAATATGAAGATTAGAAATTAAAAATGTCGTTTTTATTGTAGGTTGTTTTCCATTAAAAAGATTAAACAATAAAAACTTCATTTTTATTATAAGTTGTTTTCATCAAAAAGATTTAACAATGAAAATTATATTTTCATTGTATGATTGTTGCATTAAAAAGAAGTAGACATTAAAATATGATTTATCATGGAATCGTCACTTTTATCATGTATGTTAATAAAAAAATTAGATATTAAAATGTGATTCGATGTGAATTTGTCATATTTTTTTTGCGATAAATATCACCTTTTTATTGTCATATGGAAACACTGAAAATTTATCTTTCATTTACATTTAGGAACATGTAAACGAACATATGTTCATTACAGTTAAAATTTATCTTTTATTTACATTTAGAAACATGTAAATGAACATATGTTGATTAGCGTTAAAATTTATCTTTTATTTACATTTAGGAGCATGTAAATGAACATATGTTGATTAGCGTTAAAAAAATTATCTTTTATTTAAATTTAGGAACATGTAAATGAACATATGTTGATTAGCGTTAAATTTTTTCTTTTATTTACATTTAGGGACATGTAAATGAACATATGTTGATTAGCGTTAAAAAAATTATCTTTTATTTACATTTAGGAACATGCAAATGACATATTTTGATATGCAATGAAAATTATCTTTTTATTTACATGTAGAAACACTGAAATGACATATTTTTGTATGCGATGAAAGTTATCTTTTTATTTACATGTAGAAACACTGAAAATGTCATATTTTGGAATTACAATAAAAATTTATATTTTTATTTTCATATGAGAATATGGAAAGGATTTGTAATAAAAATTTATGTTTTTATTATCGTGTATGAACAGGAAATATGACATAGAGTCGTTGACGCTAAAATTTATATTTTTATTATCATGTATGAATAGGAAATATGACATAGAGTTGTTGACGCTAAAATTTAGTCTTTTATTATCATGTATGAACATGAAATATGACATAGAGTTGTTGATGCTAAAAATTATATTTTTGTTATCATATATGAACATGAAATATGTCAAAATTAAATTTTTATTATCATGTATGAACATGAAACATGACATAGAGTTGTTGATGCTAAAAATTCGTATTTTTATTGTCATTTAGGAACATGAAAATGATTTGTAATAAAAATTCATATTTTTATTGTCATGTTGGAACATGAAATGATTTATAATAAAAATTCGTATTTTCATTGTCATGTAGAAACATGAACAGGATTTATAATAAAAAAATAATCTTTTTATTCTTAAATTAATATGTTTATTATAAATTGTTTATACATTTAAAATGATATGTTTAGGGTACGTTAGATTAACATGTTTTATTATTAAAATGACATTTTAACTTGTTAGTTAGAATAAAATGATTACATGTAGATATATATTGTAGGATAAAAATGCCACTTTTAACATGTATGTGAAGTGTATAAAATTTACATGTCTTAAAATATATTTTTGTTCATTAAAAATAAAATGTTGACATGTACATGAAGTGTATAAAAATTTACATGTAATAGAATTGATGGTGTCGAAATCGTTTAATGATTTATATATATATATATTTAAATTAAACGAATCACATACGGTAGTTCGCGTTTCGAAATCGTAACTTTAAACGATTATACCCAAAAGATCCGACTGTCGGATACTTCCAAAACTGGAACCGTTAGGTTCGTTTTGGAAGGATCCTTTCATCGATATTAATTTTGTTAAGATCCAACGACTAGATTTCGAGAAATGTTAAATTCAGATCTGAATGAAAACAGCGCCAGGCCTCGTAATGACCTGAAACGTCGTTCGAATTAAAAAGGGTATTTTTATATGAATAAAATAGAGATAAATCATTATAAATAATATTAATGATATGAAATGGTTTGAATTATATATATTCAAGAATTATTTGAAAAGACCGAGTTCATTCTCGTTTCGAATAAAACAAAATACGTTGATGACGGTGGTTGAAGGCTGACGATCTTCACATCGAATGGATGACTGCTGATGCCTTGGATTGGGTAGCTCCCAAGAAAGGGTTAAAGTGGTAGTTGTCCGGACGTATTTGTTGATTGTCCGGATATGCGAGAAACTCACTTCCGTATTGGACATACGGTACGAGGAATAAGGTGTCTTCGATTTTGTTCCGACCCAGAACAGACTTGTAAATGGATGTGTGTCTAACATTGGATTTCGTTCTGTGTTAATTGATTTCTATTAAATATATATCTGTTTGGTGGTGGGGAATTTAATCTCTTTTCACCCTTCACTGAGACATACTGTAATAACCCGGAAATCTGGGCCTATTTAAATTTTTTAATTTGGCTATTTTAACGTATTTTGGCTATTTAAAATAGGATATTTTAAATAAATATGACAGAAAATTTATTTTCGACGAAGATAAAACGAACAAATTTATTTTAAATAAATTACGAGCCTGAAATGGCGCGGTAGTTTGAGAATTCGGTTTTAAACTTCGATTCAATATATTTAATTCAATTTAAAGTGTAAAGGGGACGACCCTAGAAAATTTAACTCTGTTTAACCAAATCTCTCAAACGGACGTGGAGAACTGAACCGTCACAGTGTAGAGAAAATGTTAGGCTTGGCCGACAGTTTAAAATAGTCGCAGGGCTGTCCATACAAGGCTGTATACATTTAAAGGTATTTTAAATATATATTTGGCCCTTAAAAATAGCCATTTTGCAAACGACCTCGGAATTCGACGAAACCACTTACGTTGGATCCGGGACGTCAAATTATGGCTAGGTTTCAAGTTTCGTAATTTTTGGACTTAATATGTGAGCGTGGCGCAGTTAAACGTGTTTGACCAAATTAAGTTGATATTAATCGACAGGAAATTGGCCATTTTTCAAACGGTCTCAGAATTCGACGAAATTAGTTTTGTTAGGACCGTATCGTCGACACGATGCTAGAAAATATTTTTCTGGAATTTTTAGAATTCATATGTGACCCCGGTAATTTAAAATGTGCGTTAAAATTAAATATATATTGATTTATAATTTGATTTTGAGCAAAACCTATCGAAACAACCAAATTGTCCTACGATACATATCCCAATGTGTCCGGGATGGGGGTATTACGCTAGGGGCAACAGTCGTTGGGTTCAATTTGGACTTCGAATTAAAAAGTACCTTTTCCAAAATTTAATTAAAATAATATATATATATATACTTATATAGGCCCCTCCCCCAATTTTCTCTCACCCTCCCGTTGACAAATCAGAAGAGGAAAAAAAAACCCCGATCGATCCCTGCTCCCTGTCGCCCGCCTACAACGCCGCCGCCCAGGCCAAGGCCGCCGTCGCTCGCTCCGCCCTTCCCCCTCCACCTCGCCAGACCCTCTTCTCCCTCCTCCCCCTTCTCTTTCCTCCCCCAATCCGAACGAAATCACCCCAGCCTCCTTCGCAAACCTAGCTGCGCCACCCGCGAACCCCGTTGACCACCGCAGAGGCCCCCCTCCTCCCGCGAGCTCAGACGCCCCTACCCCTCTTCTCTCCTCCTCCTTAAACCTCCAACCCGCAAACATCTCTTAACCCACCACCGCCGTTCGGTCTGAGCCCACCTCACCTCAGATTCGCCACCTCCTGCTTGAAGCCGCCGTAAATCCTCCCACCACCTCCAGGGAACGATGTAGCTCCCCACCTCCTTCAATTCTCCAACAGTAATGCGACTTTCTTCAAAGAAAAAGTAAGTTTTTATTAACATTTATTTTGATTTTCAGTTTAAGTATAAACAACATGCAAAGTTAGAATTTTTATAGCAGGAAAAGGTGGGATTTTTAATGCAAGAAAGGCGAGATTTTTACGATGCTAAAAGTCTAGATTTTCATGAATAAAAGATGGGATTTTTAATTGGTTAAAGATCGAATTTTTGTTAGTTAAAAGTTAAGATTTTTGTTAGTTAAAAGTTAAGATTTTTGTTAGCAAAAAGTTAAGATTTTTGTTAGTAAAAATTTAAGATTTTTATTAGTAAAAAGTTAAGATTTTTGTTAGTAAAAAGATAAGATTTTCAAAGCAAAAAGATAAGATTTTTTAAAAATAAAAAGGCGTTGTAAAAGTATTTTCTTTTATGTAAAAATAGCGTTATAAAAATATAATCTCTTATATAATAGTAGCGTTGTTAAAAATATAATTTTTAACAAACGGTGTTGAACAGATCTCGTTGGAAGCACGACGAAGATGTTCTACATCAGAAGAGTCGTGGTGTGTGGTTTAGCTATTGGTGAGAATTCTCGCTCTATTTTAATTTCTAGTTAAAATATATACTAGGATGTTTGACGGTGTTTAGTAGCACCTGACACCCGTCGTCCACAAACCATAGACGACTTGTTTGCTTGGTTGCTATATTTGTGGTTGTGAGAATAATTATTTGAATTTAGTTTGTGATGTGAAAAGCGAATCGATATATTTGGTTAGGATTAGACGTGCGCCGAGATAAGGTAAGGGTGTAGGGCTAGGTTAGACCTTACCCCAGTTTGTGCTTTGAATAATGAATCGAAAATTTTGTTAGGATTAGACTGCGCCGTGATAAGGCGAAGGAGCAAGGCTAGGTTAGACCTTATTCCAATTTTGGTATAGCGCCGTTGTGCTGCCGAAATTTTCTAAAAAGTGTTAGAAAAATTTGACTAGCGAAATTAAATATCCATATTCAAACCAGACGGTTTGTCTATGTACACCTATTTGATTGACGTTGATTTGGGTTGATATATTTTACATGTCGCCCAACTGCACGAGTGAAAATGTGTGTTTGCTGGTTGAAACCCCACACGGGTGTTGGGATGAAATTGACGTACACTAATCCCAATTGTTTAGTTGTATGTCAATCGATCGATTGACAGGCTGTTGTAAGCATTGATTAGTGATATCTAATGCTTATGCAGTTGTGTAGTGCACTTTGGATGATGGTTGATTATATACATGGGTTGTATGTGAATCCATATAAGTGAAATTATATGGTATGTGTTTGGGCCTCATTCCAATTTGGTGAAATCAAAAATATTTGAAATAGAATATTTAGAGCAGAAATATTTGAAATAGAATATTTAAAGCAGAAATATTTGAAATAAAATGTTTGAAGTGTAAATATTTGAAATAGAATATTTAGAGCAGAAATATTTGAAATAGAATATTCAAAGTGAATATATTTGAAATAAAATATATTAAGCCGTGTTGATTAGAGTTGCGCCACTTGGACGCGAGCGATATTTGAATCGATTTTATTCATTTAAAAATAAATATCGAGTAGGGAATTATTTCAAATTCAAATATTTTGGAAATAATATCGTTTATAGCACGATGTAGAATATTAAATTTTTGGCTAAAAATTAAAAGTGAAATGGGAATCGATTTTTAAATGGTGTATAAAATATGTTTAGGCTTAAATCGACGAAATATATATAATATATATTATATATATATTTAATGGCCTGAATAGAACGCGCCGCGCCGCGGCAGTTCGCGAATTTCGACCATTAAACTTCGTGTGGACGTTGCAGGAGATCCGACCGGCGGATTCCCCTAAAACCGGAACCGTTGGGTTCGTGTCGAAAAGAGCTTTCCAGCGAATATAAGAAATTTGAAATCTAACAGTTGGATTTGGAATTATGTCCAAATCAAATTTGAAAAAGGTCGCTATGGATGCAGTTCGATGACCGTTAGTGGAAATCGACTGTACGGGCCTTGATAAAATTATTAAAAATAGTGATAATTTGTGTAAAATCAAAATAAGTGATTTCGGAGGAGTTGGGGTGAAAAACTCCATACTTGTGAAGATAAAAATGTGTTTTATCGAATTGAACTAGTTTTAACTAGAATTAAAGTCTAGTTATTTTCAAATAAATAAACTGGTTTGGAAATGGTTTTAAAAATAACCATAATTTCTAATGTGTGAATTAGAATGTGATTTTGGATTCGTCGTGAATGGTGTCTTAAATAACACTGTTCTTGAATCCAGTTCAGAAAAGAATAAATCTTTTAATAAGATTTGGTGAAAGTGTTCAGTTAGTTAATATTTAACTGGAATAGAATTTGAATTGGAATTTGGGTTTATCGTGAACAGTGTTTTAAATAACACTTGCTCTTTAACCCGATTAACAATTGGATGTGATTTGGGGTTTATCGTGAATCGTGTTTTAAGGGACATCGATTCTTTAACCTAGTTAAAGATTAAAACTAAGTGGAGTTTTAATGAATCTTTAATTAGATTGAAGTGATATCCAAAAGAAGATTAAAGTATAAATTTAAAAGAATTTATCTTTGATAAAATTAATGGGAACCTTACCTTGAGAATGTGAATATTTGAATAAAAGAATATTCTAAATTGGAATGAGGCGTATGTTGTGTTTGTGTAACACTTATTTATAATATACGCGGGTTATTCAGAAAGGCCGGGTTTATACCCATTCTGGATAACCGATTCGACTATATGTTGAAGGTGAAGACGATGGTTGAAGACCGAGCGTCTTCACATCGTTTGGATAATTACTGACCATCTTGATTGGGCTGTACACCCAAGAGGAGAGAATCAGTTGGTGATCGTCCAGACGTGCCTGGAGATCGACGGATATGCGAGTCCGGTTTCGTTCAGACCCAGAACGGACTTGTAAATGGTCGGTGTGTCTGACATTAGATTTTGGCGCTGTGTTGATTGGTCTTTATTAAATATACATCTTCCTGGAGAAAGGGAATTTATTCTCTTACTTCACCCCTCTCTAAGTCGCTCGAATCAGAGGTTGTATATCGATAGACATCAGTCGCATGGAGCGGATTGCCTGTGTGGCATGCCTAAGTGGCAATTGATCAAGGCTTCTGTTGAAAAGCAAAGTCTTGTGGTGATGATCAAAGCATGGCCTGTGTGGCGTAGCTTTGTGTATTAGCGTTGACTCGTGAGTTTCACACCCCAGGTGGACCAAAAACTGGAGATGGACATCATGGAGGGCATGCGTTATCTTCTAGTTAGAAGTGGTGTCAGTGCTTGAACTGGCTGGCACTGCTTATGTTGTTGTTGCTGTTGCTGTTGCGAGGCGCCTCAGATATATCTGTCGTTCTCGAACCGAAAGAGTCAGTGGACTCATTTCGCCCCATAGGGCAGGAAAACGTAGTGGTCCTGGGTTTAGGTTTAATCCACATCGGTGGACCGGCCCTGATGATCCAAGGCTTGCCTGCGCGCTTGCCTGAGACGTTGTATACTAGATCGTCTCGAAGCGGTGGAGGACTATCTTTTGCCTCGGTTCACAGACGGAAATCCAACTTCCAATACGTGACAATTACGATTTTGATTGTATAGTCTAGTATTGGCGACATAGTGGGATGGGGCATTTATGTCGTCTAGGATTGATACATTTATATTTGAGGCTATTTTGACACTATACACTTATTATAGTATAAAATAACTTGTTTTAAACGTATCAAGCATGCTTTGGCTATTATAAGGTAAAACCCTATCCTCCGGTTTGTGTTGCATTATGTGATGGGACCTGTGTCTTATAATAGCTTCATCGTTCTTTATTTAGCATTGCGCTGTTTGTTTTATGCACTGGTATTCTTGGGGTGAAACCCGTTCCGATTTACCGGCGTGGTCCCTTGATTTACCTAACTTTAAGAATAAAGAATAATAATTGTATCTTTGCTTCGGAACAAAACAATTCGAATTAGGCTCGGTGCTCCCTATTTAGTGCTATGCATGGTTCCTTCCTTCGGGCGCAATTACCTGGCTGCTTATAGCTGGGGAGTAGCTTATTCATTTTTATTCCATCTTCCCGGAGTCCATTCTCCGGGGAATTCCCTTTTGGGCCGGTTGTGGGCGAGGAGGGATTCGAACCCCCGACACCGCAAATATAGGTTCGATCAAGATTTGTTTTTCCGGAGTACCAAAAGCGAGCATGACGTCATTATGAACATAAAGACCCACAGTCTAAAAAATCGACTATTCAAGCTTTACCTTTACGAAGGGGAACACCCTATGCTGCGCAAGCAGCCGCCTTAGATGCTATTCGTACTGTAGTAGATCAAGGTATGCAACGAGCAGAAGTTATGATAAAAGGTCCTGGTCTCGGAAGAGACGCAGCATTACGGGCTATTCGTAGAAGTGGTATACAGCATAAGCAATAAGGAAGCCAAGGACCCACTGGTTTAGGTAAATATCTAATGCGTTCCCCTACGGGAGAGGTTATTTTTGGAGGAAAAACTATGCGTTTTTGGGATCTCCGTGCTCGTTGTGCCCGGACTTCAAACAGTTTAGCTTTAACCATGTTAATGGTGCTCCTCCTACTCACACACTTTATATTATCTGTTTCATTGTGGTAAGGATTGCAATTTTCCATGAATTTCCCATTTTTCACTCAACAGTTTCTATTAACCGGAAGCTCTTTATTATTTATATATCATTTATTATTTATATATCAATCGATACAATATTAAACAATAAATATTAAAACAATATAAAATTAATGCTTTATTACATTGCCTTTTATTTATATTATGATAGAATCTTTTGGTCAATTTAAAATATAAAGAGAAAAGTCCCAATCCTCAGTTTTTATTTGTAGAGTCTCTATTCCTCGACAATCGAAACCCTTGGCTCAGAAAAAGTCAGCTCGAATATTGCCTCAGCTACGCTTCTCACACCAGTCACATGACTGACCTGGAGTTTTTTGTTTTAACCTAAACTCTGGGTGCCCTTATTTTCCGCACGGGCAGCTAGTAGTTTTGGTTTTGCAAATTATATTCACAGGATCCTGTTTTACAGCAGGAACTATACTCGGAAAGCTTTGTATCCGCGTATTCTTTTCAGTTGTGTCTTGTATTATCTTCCGCTGTTATGTAATGTATTTAAATCTCTGATATTTGTATAATGCATATTATTTGAATTATACTCTGTATATCCTTGTACTCTGATGTAATTGTTGTAATAAGCAATGAAATGTTCTTCCGTTTGCGTTATATCGTGTCGTGTTCTCAACTCTATCCGCGCTTTCCTTAACCGGGAAGTTCGGGTCGTTTCAGCTTTATATCAGAGCTTTGGTTTACAAATCTCGAGAACAAGACACTTTAGAACCAAACGAAAGAATACATCAGAGATTGGATTAGTAATATCCAATGTGGATGACTCGTTAGAGATGGGATCAGTAGTGTCCTAGAACGAGTGTGAAGAGTGTTGTTTTTGAAAATAAAAGTGAAAAATCAACTTTGGTTTGGAAATTCAAATTTTAAGTATTCGTATTTGAATAGTTTATTTAAATTGAATTTGGGCAATCGAGTATATAAAGATTTTGCATATACGCTTAGCGGCTTATATTCGAGGTTTCAATATACTTGATAGATATAGTATTAAAGTCTTGACGCCGGAGGCGATTCTGACGATGAGGCCTCGTCATCAGTGATTGAGTCCAAGTGTCGAGATTGGAGTTCCTATATATTTCCATCAGATTGGTGTGAGAACCAAAACTAGATATGGCTTATTTGTTGTGATTTGGCATCAAAAATGTGATTTTTGACTATATATCAACCTTATGTGTTTGAAAACTTTAACCAACAAATTGATTGCTGATTGTGTAGTGTGATTTGTTGTTTAAACTTAATATGTACATGTAAGGCAAATTTTGCCAAATAGACCAAAATTTGAACTAACGTGAAAATTTCTTGTATTTGCATATATGTGCATGTTTGTATAACTTGAACAGGTCATAGCAGGGATGCTAAGCGAAGGAATAAAATTGTTTTGCCCTACAAATAGGTACATGTTTACCATATTTACTCTTTTTGTTTGGGTGATGATGATTTTATGAGCCGTATCGGCTAGCCGCTTGGCTTTTCTTTTTCTTTTTGAGATCTGAGGGCCCCTGGGAGGCTATTTGAAATATCCCGTTGCTCCCGGTGCAGCGGAGGTTATGGAGAAATTTTTCAAAAATTTAGGGTGTTAGCCAAATTTTTGAGGAATTTGAAAAGTTTTCAGAAACTGTAAGGTTGGAAAACTTAAGCCATAATTAAAATAGCGAAAGTTGAGTTGATTAGAAAACAACTTTCGGCATCGTTCCTTTTCGAGGACGAAAAGTTTTTAAATGGGGGAGATTGTAATAACCCGGAAATCTGGGCCAATTTAAAATTTTTAATTTGGCTATTTTAACGTATTTTGGCTATTTAAAATAGGATATTTTAAATAAATATGACAGAAAATTTATTTTCGACGAAGATAAAACGAACAAATTTATTTTAAATAAATTACAAGCCTGAAATGGCGCGGTAGTTTGAGATTCGGTTTTAAACTTCGATTAAATATATTTAATTCAATTTAAAGTATAAAGGGGACGACCCTAGAAAATTTAACTCTGTTTAACCAAATCTCTCAAACGGACGTGGAGAACTGAACTGTCACAGTGTAGAGAAAATGTTAGGGCTTGGCCGACATTTTAAAATAGTCGTAGGGCTGTCCATACAAGGCTGTATACATTTAAAGGTATTTTAAATATATATTTGGCCCTTAAAAATAGACATTTTGCAAACGACCTCGGAATTCGACGAAACCACTTTTGTTGGATCCGAGACGTCAAATTATTGCTAGGTTTCAAGTTTCGTAATTTTTGGAGTTAATATGTGAGTGTGGCGCAGTTAAACGTGTTTGACCAAATTCAGTTGATTTTAATCGACTGGAAATTGGCCATTTTTCAAACGGTCTCAGAATTCGACGAAATTAGTTTTATTAGGACCGTATCATCGACACGATGCTAGAAAATATTTTTCCGGAATTTTTAGAGTTCGTATGTGACCCCGGTAATTTAAAATGTGCGTTAAAATTAAATATATATTGATTTATAATTTGATTTTGAGCAAAACCTATCGAAACAGCCAAATTGGCCTACGATACATATCCCATTTTGTCCGGGATGAGGGTATTACGCTAGGGGCGACAGTCATTGGGTTCAATTTGGACTTCGAATTAAAAAGTACCTTTTTCAAAATTTAATTAAAATAATATATATTTTTTTTTATATAGGCCCCTCCCCCAATTTTCTCTCACCCTCCCGTTGACAAATCAGAAGAGGAAAAAAAAAACCCCGATCGATCCCTGCTCCCTGTCGCCCGCCTACAACGCCGCAGCCCAGGCCAAGGCCGCCGTCGCTCGCTCCGCCCTTCCCCCTCCACCTCGCCAGACCCTCTTCTCCCTCCTCCCCCCTTTCCCCTTCTCTTTCCTCCCCCAATCCGAACGAAATCACCCCAGCCTCCTTCGCAACCCTAGCTGCGCCACCAACAAACCCCGTTGATCACAGCAGAGGCCCCGCTCCTCCCGCGAGCTCAGACGCCCCTACCCCTCTTCTCTCCTCCTCCTTAAACCTCCAACTCGCAAACACCTCTTAACCCACCACCGCCGTTCGGTTTGAGCCCACCTCACCTCAGATTCGCGACCTCCTGCTTGAAGCCGCCGTGAATCCTCCCACCACCTCCAGGGAACGACGTAGCTCCCCACCTCCTTCAATTCTCCAACAGTAATGCGACTTTCTTCAAAGAAAAAGTAAGTTTTTATTAACATTTATTTTGATTTTCAGTTTATGTATAAACAACATGCAAAGTTAGAATTTTTATAGCAAGAAAAGGTGGGATTTTTAACGCAAGAAAGGCGAGATTTTTATGATGCTAAAAGTCTAGATTTTCATAAATAAAAGATGGGATTTTTAATTGGTTAAAGATCGAATTTTTCTTAGTTAAAAATTAAGATTTTTGTTAGTTAAAAGTTAAGATTTTTGTTAGTTAAAAGTTAAGATTTTTGTTAGTAAAAAGTTAAGATTTTTGTTAGCAAAAAGATAAGATTTTTAAAAGCAAAAAGATAAGATTTTTAAAAAATAAAAAGGGCGTTGTAAAAGTATTTTCTTTTATGTAAAAATAGCGTTATAAAAATATAATCTCTTATATAATAGTAGGTTGTTAAAAGTATAATTTTTAACAAACGGTGTTGAACAAATCTCGTTGGAAGCACGACGAAGATGTTCTACATCAGAAGAGTCGTGGTGTATGGTTTAGCTATTGGTGAGAATTCTCACTCTATTTTAATTTCTAGTTAAAATATATACTAGGATGTTTGTCGGTGTTTAGTAGCACCTGACACCCGTCATCCACAAACCATGGACGACTTGTTTGCTTGGTTGCTATATTTGTGGTTGTAAGAATAATTATTTGAATTTGGTTTGTGATGTGAAAAGCGAATCGATATAAATGGTTAGGATTAGACGGGCGCCAAGATAAGGCGAGGGTGTAAGGCTAGGTTAGACCTTACCCTAGTTTGTGGTTTGAATAACGAATCGAAAAATTTGTTAGGACTAGACGTGCGCCGAGATAAGGCGAAGGAGTAAGGCTAAGTTAGACCTTACTCCAATTTTGGTATAGCGCCGTTGTGCTGCCGAAAGTTTCTAAAAAGTGTTAGAAAAATTTGACTAGTGAAATTAAATATCCATATTCAAACCAGACGGTTTGTCTATGTACACCTATTTGATTGACGTTGATTTGGGTCGATATATTTTACACGTCGTCCAATTGCACGAGTTAAAATGTGTGTTTGCTGGTTGAAACCCCACACAGGTGTTGGGATGAAATTGACGTACACTAATCCCAATTGTTTAGTTGTATGTCAATTGATTGATTGACAGGCTGTTGTAAGCGTTGATTAGTGATATCTAATGCTTATGCAGTTGTGTAGTGCACTTTGGATGATGGTTGATTATATACATGGGTTGTATGTGAATCCATATAAGTGAAATTATATGGTATGTGTTTGGGCCTCATTCCTATTTGGTGAAATCAAAAATATTTGAAATAGAATATTTAGAGCAGAAATATTTGAAATAGAATATTTAAAGTAGAAATATTTGAAATAAAATGTTTGAAGTGTAAATATTTGAAATAGAATATTTAGAGCAGAAATATTTGAAATAGAATATTCAAAGTGAATATATTTGAAATAAAATATATTAAGCCATGTTTATTAGAGTTGCGCAATTTGGACGCGAGCGATATTTGAATCGATTTTATTCGTTTAAAAATAAATATCGAGTAGGGAATTATTTCAAATTCAAATATTTTGGAAATAATATCGTTTATAGCACAACGATGTAGAATATTTAATTTTTGGCTAAAAATTAAAAGTGAAGTGGAAATCGATTTTTAAACGGTGTATAAAATATGCTTAGGCTTAAAATCGACGAAATATATATAATATATATTATATATATATTTAATGGCCTGAATTGAACGCGCCGCGCCGCGGCAGTTCGCGAATTTCGACCATTAAACTTTGTATGGACGTTGCGGGAGATCCGACCGTCGGATTCTCCTAAAGTCGGAACCATTGGGTTCATGTCGAAAAGAGCTTTCCAACGAATATAAGAAATTTGAAATCTAACGGTTGGATTTGGAATTATGTCCAAATCAAATTAGAAAAAGGTCTCTATGGATGCAGTTCGATGACCGTTAGTGGAAATCGACTGTACGGGCCTTGATAAAATTATTAAAAATAGTGATAATTTGCGTAAAATCAAAATAAGTGATTTCGGAAGAGTTGGGGTGAAAAACTCCATACTTGTGAAGATAAAAATGTGTTTTATCAAATTGAACTAGTTTTAACTAGAATTAAAGTCTAGTTATTTTCAAATAAATAAACTGGTTTGGAAATGGTTTAAAAAATAACCATAATGTCTAATGTGTGAATTAGAATGTGATTTTGGATTCGTCGTGAATGGTGTCTTAAATAACGCTGTTCTTGAATCCAGTTTAGAAAAGAATAAATCTTTTAATTAAGATTTGGTGAAAGTGATCAGTTAATTAATTTTTAACTGGAATAGAATTTGAATTGGAATTTGGGTTTATCGTGAGCAGTGTTTTAAATAACACTTGCTCTTTAACCCGATTAACAATTGGATGTGATTTGGGGTTTATCGTGAATCGTGTTTTAAAGGACATCGATTCTTTAACCCAGTTAAAGATTAAAACTAAGTGGAGTTTTAATGAATCTTTAATTAGATTGAAGTGATATCCAAAGGAAGATTAAAGTATAAATTTAGAAGAAATTATCTTTGATAAAAATTAATGGGAACCTTTCCCTGAGAATGTGAATATTTGAATAAAAGAATATTCTAAATTGGAATGAGGCGTATGTTGTGTTTGTGTAACACTTATTTATAATATACGCGGGTTATTCAAAAAGGCCGGGTTTATACGCATTTTGGATAACCGATTCGACTATATGCTGAAGGTGAAGGCGATGGTTGAAGACCGAGGGTCTTCACATCGTTTGAATAATTACTGACCATCTTGATTGGGCTGTACACCCAAGAGGAGAGAATCAGTTGGTGATCGTCCAGACGTGCCTGGAGATCGACGGATATGCGAGGAAAGTTCCTCCGGTTTCATTCAGACCCAGAACGGACTTGTAAATGGTCGGTGTGTCTGACATTGGATTTTGGCGCTGTGTTGATTGGTCTTTATTAAATATACATTTTCCAGGAGAAAGGGAATTTATTCTCTTACTTCTCCCCTCTCTAAGTCGCTCGGATCAGAGGTTGTATATTGATAGACATCAGTCGCATGGAGCGGATTTACTGTTTGGCATGCCTAAGTGGCAATTGATCAAGGCTTCTGTTAAAAAGCAAAGTCTTGTGGTGATGATCAAAGCACGGCCTGTGTGGCGTAGCTTTGTGTATTAGCGTTGACTCGCGAGTTTCACACCCCCGGTGGACCAAAAACTGGAGACGGACATCAGGGAGGGCATGTGTTTTCTTCTAGTTAGAAGTGGTGTCAGTGCTTGAACTGGCCGGCACTGCTTATGTGGTTGTTGCAGTTGCGAGGCGCCTTGGATATATCGGTCGTTCTCGAACCGATAGAGTCAGTGGACTCATTTCGCCCCATAGGGTAGGAAAACGTAGTGGTCCAGGGTTTAAGTTTAATCCACATCGGTGGACCGGCCCTGATGATCCAAGGCTTGCCTGCGCGCTTGCCTGAGACATTGTAGACTAGATCGTCTCGAAGCGGTGGAGGACTATCTTTTGCCTCGGTTCACAGACGGAAATCCAACTTCCAATACGTGACAATTGCGATTTTGACTATATAGCCTAGTATTGGCGACATAGTGGGATGGGGCATTTATGTCGTCTAGGATTGATACATTTATATTTGAGGCTATTTTGACACTATACACTTATTATAGTATAAAATAACTTGTTTTAAACGTATCAAGCATGCTTTGGCTATTATAAGGTAAAACCCTATCCTCCGGTTTGTGTTGCATTGTGTGATGGGACCTGGGTCTTATAATAGCTTCATCGTTCTTTATTTAGCATTGCGCTGTTTGTTTTATGCACTGGTATTCTTGGGGTGAAGCCCGTTCCGCGTTAGCGGCGTGGTCCCTTGATTTACCTAACTTTAAGAATAAAGAATAATAACTGTTTTAGTTCTCACACCAGTCACATGACTGACCTGGAGTTTATTGTTTTAACCTAAACTCTGGGTGCCCTTATTTTCCGCACGGGCAGCTAGTAGTTTTGATTTTGCAAATTATATTCACAGGATCCTGGTTTACAGTAGGAACTATACTCGGAAAGCTTTGTATCCGCGTATTCTTTTCAGTTGTGCCTTATATTATCTACCGCTGTTATGTAATGTATTTAAATCTCTGATATTTGTGTAATTTATATTATTTGAATTATACTCTGTATATCCTTGTACTCTGATGTAATTGTTGTAATAAGCAATGAAATGTTCTTCCGTTTGCGTTATATCGTGTCGTGTTCTCAACTCTATCCGCGCTTTCCTTAACCGGGAAGTTCGGGTCGTTTCACATACGAGCTTAGAGGTTATATATTTTTAACGACCCACACTTTCCCGATCCCCGAACAGACAGAAAATGGCGGATTGAGCTGAGAACACGACGCACTAGAACACAAACAGAAAAACAATTCATTGCTATTACAACAATTTACATCTGAGTACAAGAATATCAGAGTATAAATGAATAAATAATATACATCAGAAAATATCAGAGATTAAAATACGAAACAGCGGAAATAAGAATGTATAAATACAGCGCGTAGCGGAAAATATAGCAACTGACACAACTGAAAATAGTACACGGGTACAAATCTTCCCGTATGTAGCTCCAGCTATAAACCAGGATCCTGTGAAATATAAATCAGTAAAACCGAAACTACTAGCTACCCGTGCGGAAAATAGGGCCCACCAGAGTTTAGGTTAAAACAATAAACTCTGAGTCAGTCATGTGACTGGTGTGAGAACAAAAACAGTTATTAAACTGGATTTTTAATAATTGGGTAAATCAAGGGACTACGCCTTATAACACGGAACGTGTTTCCTCCCAAGGATACCGTAAAACAATTCATAAACAACGCGATGCTTTTTAAAAAATGAAGCCATTATAAGACTCAAGTCCTATCACACAATGCAAGCACAAACCAGAGGATATAGTTTTACCTTATAATGGCCAAATATGCTTGGTACATTTAAAACAAATCATTTTGATATTATTACTATAAGTGAAGAAATCAGCTTTAAATATAAATGTATCAATCATAGATGGTATAGGTTCCATATATCGTGTCGCCATACTAGGCTCTACAACTAAAACCGAAAGTTGCGTATTGGAAATTCGATTCCATCGTGAGTCAAGGCTAGGGATCATCCCTATTGATTCGAGACATTCTAGCACATGTCTCAGGATTCCCCCGTAGTGAACCCTTGGAGCGTCAAGGCCGGTCCTCACATATGTTAGAGGATTAATTATTCCTGAACACCCGTTTGTCGGTCCTATCGGACCTATGTCTGAGTCACTAGGGACTCGATATCCGAGGCGCCTCGCATCATCAAAATAAGTAAAAATGTCTGGGCTCCATACCATGACACCACTTCTAGCTAGAAAGAAACGACATGTTCTCCCTGATGTCCCTCAACCTGTTTTTGAATTATACCGAGGTGTGAGGCTTGCGAATTAACGCTACAACACGAAGCTATGCTACTTAAAGTCGTGCTTCGATCATCAACCACAAGACTTTGCTTTTCAAAAAAAGCCTTGATCCGTGCAACTTAACATGCCATAATGGGATATGTTTCCTAAACCAATTCGACTGTTTCGATCAGTTTTTATCAAAACTAAAATATAAATTAATATAACGTTCAAATTGTAATTCAACGTACATTTTAATTTATCGGGGCCACCTACTGATTCCAAAAATTGCAGAAAAATAAATCTAGCTATGTTTTGATGATACAGTCCTAATAAAACTAATTTCATCGAATTTCGAGGCCGTTTGAAAAATGGACCTTTTTCAGTCGATTAAATTCAAACTGAATTTCCAAACCCGTTTAAATCTGCCACGCTCACATATTAACTCCAACAATTATGAAATTTGAAACCTAACAATAAATTGACGTTCCAAATCCAAAAAAGTGGTTTCATTGGATTCGGAGGTCGTTTCCAAAATCTCAAATTTTAAGGGCTTATATATAAATTAAATTAATATATATTCCATAGCGACCATTCTGAATTTTTAACTAGTCATAACTTATCATTTATAATGTGAAATCTTAGTTTCTTACATTCGTTAGAAAGATATGATTAATCCAATTCTAATATTTCTGGTTTCATTCAATTCTGATTTATACTGAATTTTGTATATCAATTCAAAGTTTAAAATCGAATTTTCGAACTACAGCGCCATTTTGAATTCTTTTTAATTACATTATAAATATATAATTTTGAGCTTCGATTAAAATAAATTTTTAGTCGTTATTATTTAAAATAAATCATTTTAATTATTCAAAATGCATTAAAATATCTAAAATAAAAATTTTAAATTGGCTCCAAAATTCCGGGTTGTTACAATCTCCCCCACTTAAAATCTTTTCGCCCTCAAAAAGGAATGGAGCTGAAAGTTGTTTAACGAACTAGCTCAACTTTCATTCTGGCTCAAGTTCTCCAACTTTTCAGTTTCTAAGAAATTTCTAATTTTTCAAAAATTTGGCTAACACCTTAAATTTTTGAAAAATTTCGCCATAACCTCATTTGTACAGGTTGATATTTAAAACCACAACTTGCCTCACAGGGCCCTCATCAATCGATAAGAAAAAGAAAAAGCCTAGCGGCTAGCCAATCGGCTCATAAAATCTCCAAACCCAAGAAATACAGTAAATATGTACCTATTTGTCGGGCATATAATTTTATTCCTGTTCTATACCCTCCTTGCTATGAACTGTTCACATATATACATGTATATGTATGCAACGACAAACAATTTTCAATTCAGTGCAAATTTGACTTGATTTGGCTTAATTTTCCTTTCATGCTTATATTGGTTCTATTATTTCAATACGTTTATTAGTTAGACTAATAATCACACAACACAATCATCAATCAATTAGTTGATTAAATTTCTAAATACATAGCTTTTATATATATATATATATATAAACTCAAAGATCCAATTTCAAATCACAAACAATAAATTTTAATTAAGTTTGGTTCTCACACCAGTCAGTTGGAAATATATAGATATCCCACTTTCGATTACTCGAAAATAAACTACTAATGCTACGTAGTCATCAATAGAATCATCCCCGGGCGACTAGAGTGTGATTGTGTACCTATCTAGTATATTGAGGCTTCATATACACGCTAGCTAGGCATATATATGCAAAATCTACTAATACTCGATAGTCCAAATCATTTAAAATAAAATACTCAAATACGTATAATATGATTTAAATTTCAAAACTAAATTAGTTTTAATTAAAAACACTCTTCAAACTCATTCGAGGGTATTACTAATCCTATCTCTAACGAGTCATTCTTATAGGATGTTACTAATCCTATCTCTGATGAATTCTTTCGTTCGGTTCTAATGTGCCTTGTTTTCCGAGCTCTGTAAACCAAAGCTCCGATACCAACTTTAACGATCCACACTTCCCCGATCCCCGAAGAGATGGAAAATGGCGGATTGAGTTGAGAGCACGATGCACTAGAACACAAACAGAAGAACATTTCATTGCTATTACAACAATTTACATTAGAGTACAAGAGTATCAGAGTATAAATAAATAAATAATATACATAAGAAAATGTAAAGACCCGAAAATTCCCGCCCTTTGAATCGACCATAAACCACACAGGTCTGACCCAAAGGTTGGAAATCTTCGAATACTTTAACTTTGGGAATACAATACATTCGAACAATAACAGCAGACTTTTATTACATTACAATAATGTTACATCAGAGTACAAAATATCAGAGTACAAATAAAGTAAACTACAGCGGAAGATAAATTACAATAGGTTTAATATATTAAACAGCGGAAGACTTCTATGCTCTGAACACAGCTTTAGGCTTCGATCCAGAATCCTGCTAAAGAGATAGACATCTGCAAAAGCTACTCGACTGCCCGTGTGGAAAAGAGGGCACCCGAGTTTGCAAAGTGAAACAAACTACGAGTCAGTCAGGGGACTGGTGTGAGAATTCTAAACTAATATAACTAATAAGAAGGCTAATCACAGGACCACGCCACTTTCGCCGAACGCGTTTACTCTTATGGATTGCCAGTGCATAAACTAAAGTAAATTGAGAAATAACGCAATGCCTTTTTGGAAAAATGAAACCATTATAAGACCCAAGTCCCATCACACAATGCAACGCACACCAGCGGATAGGGTTTTACCTTATAATGGTCAAAAGATGATAAATACGTAAAACGGATTACTACTAGCGTGTATATGTTTTAATGAAAACATTTCAATCATAAGTATTAATCCTAGACGGCATAGAACCCCATCCTACTATGTCGCCAATACTAGTTCTACAATCAAAACCGCAAGGTCGTATTGGAGATTTGGATTCCATCATAAGTCGAGGCTAGGGGCAAGCTCCTCTCCGATTCGAGACACTCTAGCAAATGCCTCAGGATCCCCCGCAGTGAACCCTTGGAAGCGGTAGGGTCGGTCCCCGCCTATGGGCAGTGGATTGGTTATGCCTGAACACACGTTTCCCAGTCCCTTTGGACCTATAGTATGACCACCAACGGCCTATAAAAACACGAGGTACCTCAAAATCCATCATCCACATAAGTAAAATGTCAGCGCTGGTAGGTCCTTGACACCACTCTAGCTAGAAAGAAACGTGTGCACTCCCTACGGTCCGTATCCCGTTTTTGACTCATACCGGGGTGTGAGGCTCGCGAAGTCAAGTTACACAAAGCTACGCCTAAACAGGCCGTGCTTTGATCATCAACCACAAGGCCTTCTTTTCAACAAAAGCCTAGATTTATGCATCTTGGCATGCCACATTGTCAGTCCATACTATACCATTGATTTCTGCCAATATATAACCTCTAAGCTCGTATGTCTCAGAGAAGGGTGTTAACCACCAAACAGATATATATTAACAGAGATCAACGAATGTAGTATAAAGGACTACAACGTCAGACATACATTCCATTTATAAACTTATGCTCTGGGTCTGAGCAAAAGTCAAATCCGTACAAATCAACACTACGTCCGAATGGCTACCACTGAAGCCCTATCAAGGTAGCTACTCCTCTCATGGGTCTCAGTAGCAACACACCCATTCGATGTGAAGATCGTCGGTCTTCAATCACCGTCTTCAACTCTTCGACTTAGATCGTCATATAATCATTTGAAATGAGATTGAACTCGGACTTTTCAAATGATTCTCGCATATATATAACTTGAAATCATTTCATATCGTTATTGGTATTTAATAACGACCTATTTCTATTTTTATTTAAATAAAAATAGCTTAAATTAATATAACGACGCTTCAGGTCAATGGGCGACCCTGGCGCTGTTTTCAACCAAATTTGATTTACACTTATCTCGAAATCTAACCGTTGGATTTTGACGAAGTCTATATCGTTGGAAAGATCTTCCCAAAGCGGTCCTAACGGTTCTAGTTTTGGGAAAATCCGACGGCCTGAACTTTCGGTATAACTATTTAAAGTTACGATTGTCGATACGCGAACTGTCGCATGCGTGTCATTAAGTTTATAATTTATATCTATATATATATAAATATAAATCATTTGGCGATTTTAACTATTAACGTCTATTCTTTTATCGCATTTAAAATGACGATAAAAATATCACTTTTATTTTACTCTGTTTTTATTTACATTTAAAATGTAAATAAAATGTGCTTTTTAAATTCACTTTAATTCATGCTTTATTTACACCAAGTATAAATAGATATTCTTTTTCTATCTTTGGTTTATTTACACTAAATGTAAATAAATAATTAAATAATCTTTTTCTATCTTTTGATTTATTTACTCTAAATGTAAATAAATATTCTTTCTTACCATTTATTTATTTACCTAGATATAAATAAATGTTTTCATTTTCCTTTTCTTATTTCTTTACCCAAATGTAAATAAATGGTTTTTCTACTTCTACTTTTTCTTATTTATTTACACTATTTGTAAATAAATGTTTTTACTTTTCTTTTATCTTATTTATTTACACTATTTATAAATAAATGTTTTACTTTTACTTTTGCTATATTTATTTACATTAATCGTAAATAAATGTATCTAATTTCTTATTCATATTTATTTACGCTATTTGTAAATAAATGGTTTCAATTTCCTTGCCAATCCTATTTACATAGTAAATGTAAATAAATGTATTTCTTTAATTCTTTTCCAATATTTCTTTTTAACATAAAAAGAATATCTTATGTTAATTCTTTTCTAACATTTCTTTTTATTATTTTTATTTACATAAGAAAATGTAAATAATTACCATCCACATTTTGGTTCTTTTTATTCCTCTTTTTTTTATTTACATAAGAAAATGTAAATAAATTCTAATTCACATGTTTAATCTTATAATCGTAATTACATAGAAATGTAATTTTATTTACAATGTAAAAACATGTTCTTTAATTATATAAAAGTATAATTTTATTTAATCTTTTATTTATCTAATGTAAATAAATGTCTTACTTTTTCTATGTTTTATTTTATTTACACTAAATAGTTTACATATGCTTTAACCTCCCACATTGGATAGGTATTGTTGTGATCACTGGACAGCCGGGCGGGTCCGGGCAGGTTTACATCACAACGCAATCCAACCTCGGGTTAAGCATACTAATTCATATTAAGAAAAATGGAATAAATGTTTTTATCCTTTTTATTTTCTTTTCTCATTTATTTACCTATTTGTAAATGAATGTCTAAATTACTTTACCTTATTTATTTACCTAAACGTAAATAAATGTTTCAATTACTTCATCTTAAGTATTTACATAAGAAATGTAAATGCTTAATCCCTACTCTTTTACATTGAAAAATGTAAATACTTAATCCTTTTTATTATTTCTTCTTAACAAAATGTTTATTTTGTTTTTATCCTTTTATCTACTTTAAACAAAAATGCGAGTTTTGACGCTACTAATTTATATTGATAAACATGTGAATTTTTGTCGCAACTAATTTATATTGACAAATAGTATATTTTTAACGCTACTAATTTATATTGACAAAATTGTTAACTTTAATCCAACTATCATAATTTAACAAATATGTCAATTCTAATTCAACTACTATAATTTGACAAAAATGTCAATTTTAATCCCACTATCATAGTTTGATAAATAGGTCAATTCTAAAGGTAAAAAGCGACATTTCTATTTATCATGCACAAATCCTATGTAATTGACATTTTTATTTATCACAACACCTTTAACTAAAATGACATGTTTATATTAGCATAACATGATTAACTAAATGACATGTTTAACAATACTAATATCAGAATAAAAATAAGTATTTTTATTCACATGACATGACATTATTATAACATAAATGGTATTTTTATTCTAATGTCATATTTGCATTGTGAAAGTATAATCATTTCGCTAATTCACTCTTAATATACAAAATGTCCACGTTGTCTAATTCACTTTTAATATACAAAAATGTATATTTTGTCTAATTCACTTTTAATACATAAAAATGTATATTTTGTCTAATTCTTCTCAATGCAAACAAAATGCTAATTTTGTTTATTCATTCAATGCAAACAAAAATGCTAATTTTGTTTATGCTATTCAATGCAAACAAAAATGCTAATTTTGTTTATGCTATTCAATGCAAACAAAAATGCTAATTTTGTTTATGCTATTCAATGCAAACAAAAATGCTAATTTTGTTTATGCTATTCAATGCAAACAAAAATGAGGCTTTGTTCTTTGCTTACATTTCACAAAAATGTAGTCTTTCCTTCTTGATTTCATTTAAACAAAAAAAATGATGATTTCAATTTAACAAAAAGGTAATATTTTGTTTGATCTATTTTAATTCAACAAAAATGTGAATCTTGTTTTGTCTCATTCAATTCAACAACAAGGTGAATTTTGTTTTATCTATTTCAATTCAACAACAAGGTTACTCTTATTTAATAATCAAGTTTAACCAAAATTGTACATTTTATTCATATATTCAAGTTCTAATAAGGATGTGATTTTTATCATGTTTCATATTTAATTGGCAAACCTATTTCAATCCAATGAAATGACAAAACAATATGTGATATTGAATTGATAATAGAATTCAATTCAACAAAAATGACCAAAATAATATTCTTTTATTGATTTGATAATATAATTCAATCCAACAAAAATGACCAAAATAATATTCTTTTATTGAATTGATAATATAATTCAATTCAATAAATATGAAAAAAATATTTTTAATATATATATTTGAACAAAATATGAACAAACATGATTTATTCTAACCAACGCATACAGATTTATATTTTAACGAACAAATCTATGTTCGTACATCACAAACAAACAGACAATCACCCACAATATCATCTCAAAGCAGATTCTGAATTATACACATCCAATCATCACATAGCAAATAATTAAATAAATAAATTAATTATTAAAAAGAAGAAATCTCACTTTGATTTATTTTCAGAAATCGTTCGTGTTCAGATTTGGCTGAATTTCCAAGTGTCCGGTTTCATCTCTAGTCAGTGCCATAAGGTAGTGTTTTATGAAAAGAATCCAACGCGACTGATTTCGCGAAATTCCGACGCTGTTTGAAAAAGTTACATCAATTTAAAGATTAATAACTAATTAAATAATTTATTAAAATTAATTATATTTAATAACACTTAGATAACGCTGCCTTTCCTCTTGTCTACTCCTTCTTCTTCGTTCATTGATCCTTCACAGAGCCGCAGCCTAGGTCTTCGTCGCGCCGCCCAAACTTCTGACCGGACATCCATCCAATGTCGGCGATCGGAGCGCCATGCCATCCTCCTCCAACGCCTGGAGGTTGGGCGAACTCGGTGGGCCCCCTTCGGTGAAAACCGTGCCCAAAGCCGGTGCCTTTCTGGCCAAAATACGATCTCCGTACTCCACGATACCCCCATCAAATCCGTACTAAGTTGAAGAGCTCAGAACATAGTTTGATTTTTGCTTTGAATTGTTGAAAATCATCAAAGGGATTAGGAGATTTTGTTGAATCAAATTCGGTGTTTTCTGGCCTTCGATCGCAGGCAGTGGCGGCTGGTCTAACTGTGTATTAGGGTTGCGCAGGAATACGTGTATTTATACTAGTATTTTATTTATTTATTTATTTAATTCTATTTAATTCTATTTAATTCAAATAAGGCTCATTCGTTCATACGAACTCCGATTCAAACCCAACAAGTGTCGCCCCTAGCTAATAACCCCCATCCCGGACACAATGGAACATGTTTCGTAACCTAATTCGGATGTTATGATATGTTTTTCCATAATTTAATATATAAATCAATTTATATTTAATTTGAACGTACATTTTAAATTACCGGGGCCACATACGAACTCTAAAAATTCCAAAAAAATTATTTCTGGTTATGTTTTGACGATACGGTTCTAACAAGACTAATTTCGTCGAATTCTGAGACCGTTTGAAAAATGGCTATTTTTAAGTCGATTAAATTTATCTGTAATTGACAAAACACAGTTTCTCTCGCCACGCTCACATATTAATTTTAAAAATTCTGGAAAATTAAACTTAGCAATTACTCGACATTCCGGTTCCAACAAAAGTGGTTTCGTCGAAAACCGAGTTAAACAGAGTTAGATTTTCATGGGTCATTCCCGATCTGCTTTTAAAGTGAATTATATATATTTAATTAAAGTTTAGAAATCAAGATTTCAAACTACAGTGCTATATTAACCTCCCTATATAATTAAATAAATTTATTTGTTTATTTTTGATTAAAAATAAATTCTTAGCCATTATCATTTAAAATAGATTATTTTAAATATCCAATTTCCTTTAAAATTTCTAAATTAAAAATTTTAAATTGGCCCCAAAATTCCGGGTTGTTACAGAAAATATCAGAGATTAAAATACATAGCAGCGGAAATAAGAATGTATAAATACAGTGTGTAGCGGAAAATATAGCAACTGACACAACCGAAAATAATATGCGGGTACAAAGCTTCCTGAATATAGCTCTAGCTGTAAACCAGGATCTTGTGAAATGTAAATCTGCAAAACCAAAACTACTAGTTGTCCATGCGGAAAAAGGGGCACCTAGAGTTTAGGTTAAAATAATAAACTCCGAGTCAGTCATGTGACCGGTGTGAGAACTAATCCAGTTATTAAACTTGATTTTTAATAATTGGGTAAATCAAGGGACCACGCCGTATAACACAGAACGGATTTCCTTTTAAGGGTACCGTAAAACAATTTATAAACAACACGATGCTTTTCGAAAAATGAAGCCATTATAAGACTCAGGTCCTATCACACAACGCAAATACAAACCAGAGGAAAAGTTTTACCTTATAATGGCCAAATATGTTTGGTACGTTTAAAACAAATCATTTTGATATTTTTACTATAAGTGAAGAAATCAGCTTCAAATATAAATGTATCAATCATAGACGGCATGGGTACCATATATCATGTCGCCATACTACGCTCTACAACTAAAACCGAAAGTCACATATTGGAAATTGGATTCCATCATGAGTCAGGGCTAGGGATCATCCCTACTGATTCGAGACATTCTAGCACATGTCTCAGGATTCCCCCGCAATGGACCCTAGGAGCGTCAAGGCCGGTCCTCACATATGTTAGAGGATTAATTATTCCTAAACACCCATCTCCCTGTCCTATCAGACCTATGTCTGAGTCACTAGGGACTCGATATCCGAGACGCCTCGCGTCATCCACATAAGTAAAAACATTTGGGATCCATACCATTACACCACTTCTAGCTAGAAAGAAACGACATGTCCTCCCAGAGGTCCTTCAACCCGTTTTTGACTCATACCGAGGTGTGAGGCTCGCGAATTAATGCTACAACACGAAGTTGTGCTACTTAAAGCCATGCTTAGATCATCAACCACAAGACTTTGCTTTTCAACAAAAGCCTTGATCCATGCAACTTAGCATGCCACACTGTCAATCCATACCATATCATCGATCATCCACCAACATATAACCTCTAAGCTCGTACGTCTCAGAGAAGGGTGTTAAGCGAGGAATAAATTCTTCAAAACCAAATAGATATATATTTAGCAGAGGTCAAGGAATACAGCATAAAGGAATCCAATGTTAGACATACAATCCATATATAAGTCTGTTCTAGGTCTTGACGAAACCGGAGGCACCTTATTCCTCATCCCATATGTCCAATACATGAGAGAGATCCTCGCATATCCGAACAATCAACAAGTACGTACGGACTACTACCACTATAACCGCTCAAGGCAGCAACTCGAATCAAGGCATATGTAGTAATCCATTCGATGTGAAGAATGTCGATCTTGCACCGTCTTCAATATCTTCGACTTTCAATCGTTGAATCTGTTATTCAGAATGGGCATAAATCCGGTCTTTCCGAATAACTGGCGCATCTTTATAATCATGTGATAAATAAAGATAACAACCACACATCTCATTCCAATCCTGAATATTTTCTAATTAAAATATTCATATCATTCGGGAAAGGTTCCCGTTAATTTTATCAAAGATAAAATCATTTCAACAACTTGTTTAATCTTCCTTTGAATATTATTTCAAAAGATTTCCTCTTATCTGTTCACAATTTCAAACCAATAAAGGTTTGTCAAACTAGTCGGGATTATCGAGCCTTACCGAAGTAATCATTTATTTTATTAATCCAATCACAACCAATTCATTCCATGGAGAAAAACTGGTAGTATTCCATATCTAACACCACTGTGTTATCGGTAAATTTAATTATCGTTCCTCGTTTCAAATCTAATTAAAGATTTAACTATCGTTTGGAGCGAAACTGGTATTCTCGATTATTCCACATATTTGATAATTTAAATTATCACTTTCCTATTTCAATCTAATTAAAGATTCATTAAAACTCCAATTCAGTTTTAATATAAAAAATCATTACTTAATGATTATTCAATTTTCGGAAATTAATCCTACCTTTAATTGGATTAAAGAACGAATGCCACTTAAAACACCGTTCACGATAAATCCAAAATCATATTCCATTTTCTATGGAATCATCATTGAAATCAGATCAGTAAATAATTGATATAAATTTCGGTATCGGACTAGTATTATAAATGGAATAACGGCAAAGCCTTTTTAAATTCCATATATATTAGTGGTCTTCCTTTACAGAAGCTTATCTCGATTATAAAATCAAATTCCATTCAATTCCAATTTAATATATTAAATCGAAAAACGTTACTTTGGAAATTTTCCATTAAATCTCAATAAAAGATTTATAAATTCCAAATTATCTTTTCACTGTTTTTTGGGTTTTTAGAAATAGTGTTGTTTAAAACATTGTTCACGATCAACCCACAATTAACTTCCATTTAAATCCAATTTATAATTATAAACTGGAAAACTTCATAAATCTTAATTAAATGATTCATTCCTTTTTCAACTGGGTTTAAGAACGATGTTATTTAAAACACCATTCACGACAAACCCAAAATCCAAATCAATATTCTTAGAATAGAGATTATATCGGCTTATATTCAATATCGAATTCTGAAACCAATACATATCGTATTGGGAATAACGATATATATATCTTCCAAATTCCCAAAATAATATTCGTATAATCATGGAATCCAATATCGAAATATCCGAAGATAATTTTCATTCAAATCCATTCCAATTTATATATTGGAAAATTCTGGTTAATAAAAACCATTCACAAATCCAATTTATTTATTTAAAAATATTGGATTATGATTCTAACTAGTTCATTCTGATAAAATATATTTTATCTTTTCAAATGTGGAATTTTTCATCCAAATCCTTTCCAAATCATTTATTATGATTTTACAAAAATTATTAATATTTTTAATAATTTTAATATCGCTAATTCAATCGATTTCCATATATGGTAATCGAACTGCATCTGTGGCGACCTTTTCCAAAACTTATTCGGACATATTTTATAGTCTGTCCGTTAGATTTAAAATCTCTTATATACATTGAAAGCTCTTTTCGGTACGAACCCAACGGTTTCGGTTTCCAGAGAATCCGACGGTCAGATCTCCCGTTACGTCCATTCGAAGTCAATGGTTGAAATTCGCGAATGGTCGTGGCGCGACTCGTTCTATTCAAGCCATTTAATTATATATAATATATATATATTGTCTATTTCCATTCAAATCGTATTTTATAAAATCATTATTAAGTTAGTTTTAAAACGATTTCCATTTCATTGCAAAATTTAAATCCAAATTGAACGTTCTTTATCATTAAAATATTAAAATGATAATTATTTCAAAATGTCTTAATTTAAAATCCATTTCTTTTCAATATTCATTATAAAATGAATAAAATCGATTTAAAAATCTGTTTTCATATCAAAATAGCAATTTCTAACCAACTCGGCTTCAAATACTTATATTTTGTGTCCATCCAAAATCGGATATCAAAATCAGTTATAAATTTCCTTTGAATATTATTTTGTAAAAATATTCGTATTAATTCCAGATTGGAATAAAATCACAACCAATATCCATATAAATAAATTTATATGGATCACATACATCATAAACATCCAACGGTAGTTGTGAACAACTATCAACATGTGACAGCCCGCCCCGCACCAGCCGACATTTTCCATAAAATGCGTCGCACCGATGACCAACCAGAACAGGACGGTCGTCAAAGGAAAAGGAATTTGAGGCAATGAACTAACAAAGATCCTGTAGTATATCTCATAGCGCATGGAATAAAATATAATAGTAACATATCTTGACATAAAACAGGAGAGACAGAGCATCAGCAGAAAACTAGATCATCATAGCAGCCAAAATCCAAATACAGCTTATGTTTCACATCATCATTATTACAACTTTTGAAAACTGTCTCTAAAGGAAAATAAGGAAGGTACACTACTAATGCCCAAAGTAGTGACCAGCTGCGACACATGGAGAATATATATATATATATATATATATATATATATAATAGTACGTGTAAGCCTCCTGATGATCTCTGGACAACTACTCGTGCAAAACCAGCTAACCTGTCTCCAGTCTACCCGTTTAAGAGAACCCAGAGTAATAAGAAGAGACATAAAACTCTAGGTCAGACAAAAGTCTGGTATGAGCGATAAGCCGTAAAACAGAACAATAATAGGTAAAACAGAACCATACCTGAACCTGGACCTGTAACCAAAGAGTCAACACCATAAGATGTACAATACTCTAAGGTATCACAAACATATGGTGAAGTACAGGGGAGGGAGTGTTTGTGTCATAGTGATAGCAAACAGTCAAGCATAGAAACCATCCTCACATCTCTCACTCAGTGCATAAAGCATACGATATCCACCGCTTTGACCACCCAAATCCTTTGCTATGATCACTCTACCCCATAGTGTCATGATGACTCTACCGCACTGATCCATAGCCACTAATCCTTTGCTATGTCCACTCTGCCCCATGAAGTCATGACAACGCCACTACACTAGCTCATAGCCATGCTACAATCACTCTGCCCCATGGAGTAATGACTACCCACTGCAATGATTCGTAGCCTAACATCCGTACCTCGGTGGTGAATCAAAGTTATGGACGTTGATAACTCCTTAGCACGCATCCCGCAACAAAGTCCAATCATGAAGTTAACTCGTTGGTTGGCATCTGGATCCTGAGTACAAACTTCCCATTTAGACTACCTTTGCATCTCGGGTTTTTGGTCATCATCTCCATTCGTGATTCTTCAGTTTGTTTCGTTCGCTGTCCAGACTCAAAAATTGGATCGCGATTTCCCCCTGGCCGTCGGCTCGTGGCCCCTCCTTCAGCTTGTGGCTCGTGACATCATGCTCCAACATCGGTTCTCACCTCCTGCTCATGACCGATGGTCGATTCGTGATTCATGGTCTGCCTTTTCCAGCTCGTGGTAATCGGTTCGACTCGTGCAACATCTAGGTGGTTCATCCTATTCCTCACGGTCGGCGTGTGAGGGTTCGCCATCTTCCTCGCGGTCAGGGTATGAGGATTCGTGATCTTCCGCACGGTCAAGTATGAGGGTTCGTGATCTTCCTCACGGTCTTGGTATGAGGGTTCGTGATCTTCCTCACGATTGGGGTATGAGGGTTCGTGGTCTGGCGGTGCTTCACGAACGGGCATGACCAATTTCCTGCAACTCTTTCCAGCAAGCAATTTATGCCATACGGCGGCGTTTTCAACCATTCTAACTGTTCTAAACAACCACAAAACATTCCAAACAGTCATAGCAACATGTATAATCAACAATAAACATCAAAAAAACAAATAATCATGTCAATATGGATCAAACATACCCAAAACCCATGTTTTTCCCCTTAATCATACTTAAGCATGACTAATGATAGGATTAGCAAAACATATCCAAATTAACCCAAATTTCTAACAGAGGTTTAAAATAATATTTAAGAATTTCTAAACATTTTTCTTGAATTTAATCATGTATAATTTCGCTAATTAACACTAATCATCCCTAATTAGCCGTAATTAGTTAAAAATGATGCAAATCACTCACCTTAGCCACAAATAAAATACTAAATCTAAAAACTACACTGTTTGGGTCGAATTCAAAGGCAACACAACTTCTCCAACTCTGATTTGGTACTAATCACCCTTGATTTGACGTAGCTTGGATTAATCTTCGTTTAGAAAGCGATTAGGAGTGATTTGGGATGAAATTAGATGGTGGAGGCCATGCCTAGGGTTACAGAAATATTTTAGGCGGCTGAAAAATGAGATAAAATTCATTTCCTAACTGTTCTCAACCTTCCCATAATCCTAATCCTGAAATGGGTTATGGGCCCTCTTGCTAATCACCCTAATTAGGCCCGATTAAACTGTTTTTCACTTTCTAGACCTTGTTTCAACCATATCTCCCAAACGGTGTGTCCGTTTGGCTAATTGACCACTCTACGGAAAGGTAAACCATCATTCGAATTGAATGAAAGTGGTTTCAGTTCAGAACTCCTTACCAATCAAAAGTTATGGATGAAACAAAATCAGCTAGGGGCAAAACGGTCATTTAAAATTCGGCAAAAATCATGAACATGGGAAATCACCCCAACAGTCGCTTCCCAAAGTTACACGACCGTACGACTCCGTATAAGAAAGAAATCAATATTCTTTGATCCTTCTATACGTAGAATGCAGGTCGTTTCATTCTCCCCCCTTAAGAAATTTCGCCCCCAAAATTCCTTAACTAAGAAAACAACAAAGGGTCTTGCATGACTATCAACCATTTACAAACAATCAAACATGCATAACAAGCAAAACAAGCCTATCATAGCATTCGGAACAACTAAATCGTAATTAAAACGTTATCGGGCAAAGAGTTCTTGATACGTCTTCCTAATGTTCTCCTCTGTCTCACAAGTACAGTCATTCTCATTCTCACCCCACTAAACCTTGACTAGATTCGCCGCTTTCCTTCGAAATTGCTTCGTATCATGCTCGACAATACGAATCGGCTAGTGGTTCCCAACCGCCTCAGGTTCTACTTCAATATAATCCAACTGTTCAGGTGAAATAGCCATATCGGAGTCGTGTACGAATTTCCTTAATTGGGAAACATGAAATATGTTATGAACTCCTGCCGTCTTCTCTGTTAATTCAGCTTTATAAGCTAGATTCCCAACTTGCTCGAGAATTGAGAATGGACCAACAAATCTTGGTGCCAATTTGCCTCCCCTACCGGATAGAATCATTTTCTTTAGTGGAGAAACCTTGACGAGTACTAAGTCTCCAATGGAGAATTTCAAGTCTCTTCTCCTTCTATCAACATAGCTCTTCTGCCTATCTTGGGCAGCCTTCATTCGTTGTTGAATAGTCTTGATCTTGTCTGAAGTCTCTCTTATCAAATCTGGTCCAAGCACAAACTTCTCCCAGTCTCTAACCAACACGATGGTGAGTTGCACAGTCTTCCGTACAAAGCTTCAAACGGACACATACCAATACTGGGCTGATAACTATTGTTGCATGCAAACTCAACCAGATGCAAATGGTCATCCCATGATCCACCAAATCCCAATATACAAGCTCTCAAGAGATCTTCTATTATACGGTTCACTCTCTCTGTTTGACCATCGGTCTTAGGATGGTACGCGGTGCTGGGGTATAATTCTGATCCTAATGCCTCTTGTAACCTCTTCCAAATCCTGCTAGTGAACAATGGATCCCTGTCACTCACAATGCTTTTAGGTACTCCATGAAATCTTACCACCCACTTCATATATAGCTCTGCTAACTTAGCTGCCGTTCTATTAGATTTGATCGGTATGAACCTTGCACTTTTGGTCAATCGATCCACAATCACCCAAATACTATCATGACCCGATCTAGTCCTGTGCAACCCGTCGATGAAATCCATCGAAACTTGCTCCCGTTTCCATCCGGGAATTTCCAATGGTTGTAACCAACCACTAGCCTTCCTCTGTTCGGCTTTAACTAACTGGCAGTTCATGCACTTAGATATAAGCTTCCCAACGTCTCTCTTCATCCCATCCCAGTAGTAAGTCTGCTTCATGTCTCGATACATCTTATTACCACCAGGGTATATAGTCAGTTTTGAGTGATGACATTCTCTGAGCACTTCATCTCTCAAGCCATTGACATCGGGTACAACAATCTTCCATTCTTTCGAAGCCATCCTTCTCGATCAAGCCCATACTTGTTCATCTCCTCGTTGCTGATACACATCTCTAACTTGGAGATGATTTCTAATAGATTAGGATCGTCCCTTTGATTGGAACCAATCCTCTCAATCAAAGTCGGTCTGATCGTCAAGCTAGCTAACATCTCTGGTTCCAATTCACACTTAGGTCTGAAATCAAATCCTACGATATACTCTAGTTGCTTCCATTCTAGAAACATAGCCCCTAAATTGACATGTCTTCTACTCAATGCATCAGCTACCGCATTGCCCTTTCCTGTCGTATATGCAATATCAAATCATACGAAGCGAAGAATTCCAACCATCTCTGCTGACGGAGATTTAGATCCTTCTAAGAGAAAAGATACTTTAGTGACTTATGATCAGTAAACAACTCGAATCTTTCTCCCAAGAGATAATGTCTCCACATCTTCAAGGCGAACACAATCGCTGCCAATTTTAAATCATGGGTAGGATATCTTTTCTCGTGCGGTTTCAATTGACGACTAGCATAAGCTACAACCCTACCTCCTTGCATCAATACACCACCTAGTCCGGTACCACAGGCATCCGTGTATACCATTATCTCTTCGTTCCCCTTAGGAATGACTAACACTGGCACACACATCAACTTCTCCTCTAGACCCTTAAATGCATTCTCACACTTTTCGCCCTAGACGAAAGCTTGATTTTTCTTGGTCAACTGTGTTAACGGTGCTTCTATCTTTGAGAAGTCGTGGATAAACTTGTGATAATATCCAGCTAACCTCAAGAAACTTCTTGCATCTGTTGCATTCTTGGGCGTAGACCAATCTTTTATCGTAGCCACCTTCGCAGTATCCACGGCAATACCATTCTCTGAAACAAGGTGGCCCAAGAATCTCACTTCCCTTCTTCAGAAGTGACACTTAGAAATTTTGCTTTCAATTGGTGTTTTCTCAACACCTCCATCACAGTCCTCAAATGTTCCTTGTGTTCTTCTTCTGTCCTCGAGTAAACCAAGATATCGTCTATGAAAAAAAGAACAAACTTATTCAATTGATCCCTGAATACCCTATTCATAAGATCCACAAAATATGCTGGTGCATTGGTCAACCCGAATGCCATGACCAACCACTCATAAAATCCAGACGGCGTTTGAAAAGTCGTTTTAGCTATGCTCCCAACTACTACTCCGAGCTAATGAAATCCTGTCGCGAGATCCAACTAGGAGAACACTCTTGCTCCACTCAACTGATCAAACAAATAATCTATCCATGGGAGAGGATACTTATTCTTCCTTGTCACCTTATTCAACTCGCGATAGTCTACACACAGTCGAAGGGAACCATCTGCCTTAGTAGCAAACACAGGTGGTGCTCCGTACTCGGAAACACTTCTTCGAATAAATCCCTTCTTCAAAAGATAACTTACTTGCAATTTGAGCTCTCGCTACTTCTTTGGCGCCATACGACGAAGTGGCATCACTATAGGCTTGGCATCTTTCACTAAATCAATACGAAACTCGATCTCTCGGTGTGGTAGAAGTCCAGTCACTTCCACAAAGATGTCTGGATACTCGCTAGCAATAGGCATCTCCGTCAACTCATCATGCGGGATGTCAAGGGAATTTAGAAAACTAGCCATCACCCCATCACTAGGTAGGCAACCAAGCAATACCCTCCGCCCATCATCCGCTCTAATGGTCACCGAAGACCCCTCACAGTCCGCCGCCACCCCATACCTTTGGAGCCAATCGACTCCCAAAAATAATGCCATACCCAGTAAAGCCGAAAACAAAGCAACCACAAGCAAACATACATCCATAACTCGATAAGACCAGATTACGACAAATCATACCAAGGTTAGTCGAACCACCAATTGGGCTCGTCATAGCTAAAAGTCTATCGACTATCTCGGGTTCCAATCCCAACCTATCTACCAGGTTACTAGATATGAAGGAATGGGAAGTCCCGGTATCAAACATTACCCGAACAAAAACATCATAAATGGAAAGCATACCTTGAATAAAGACGTTCTTTCCTTTCTCCGCCCCAGTTGAGGCATTCTACGAAGAAGGAACATCATTGATAGCATATGCTTTCACAATTTGCTTCTCTTTCGGAGGTTGTGGACACTTATCCTTTTGATGTCCAACTTGGCCACAATTGAAGCACTTCCTGTCTGTTGGCTTTGCTCGACTTTCTTTAGCATAATCTACCTTCTTGCCACAGCTAAAGCACTCCACATCTTTCTTATTCTTCTTCTGCTGGCCATCCTTAATCTAATTATGCTTCCTCTTATTCTGAGAACCATTCTTGCCTCCACCGCTTGCTTGCAGTTTTGGCTCTTATGCAGATGCAACCTCAGTCTTCGACTTAGGGTAAAGACTCTCTGACCTCAATGCTTTCCTCACAATCGATTCAAACGTCTCATCGATGTGGTTAATAAGCCTTTCCCCAAGTATCCATCCAAACCATTTATGAACTTCGCGTTCTTCTTCTCGGCAGTATCAATTGGGGATAATCCGTATTTCGATAAAGTATCGAACTCAGCAATATACTCCGAGACAGCACTACCATTCTGTTTTAGCTCCAAGAACCTCTTAAACAATACTGACTTCTGAGCAGCTGGAATAAACTTGTCGCTAAAGTGAGTCTTAAACTGTTCCCAAGTAATCTGATCCTCAGGAGTAGCTTCCTTAATAGCATTCCACTAATTCATAGCCCGTCCTTGCAGCTGATGGGATGCTAGCTTCCTTTTCACAGCATCCTCGATACCCAAGTCTTCGAAGATACGCACACAGCTATCCAACCAATCTTTAAATTCTGTAGCCGACTCCGTTCCGTGGAATGACTTCCCACCAAGACTAGTGTAATCCTTACAGAGCTTGGCGAAATCGGCAGGTGCCTGCACCGCTGCACCACCACCATTAGCAGCATTAGGAGCTGCCCTTCGCACATCCCTAAGCATCTCTCTCATGAAGTTAGTGAATATCGTCCTCATATCAGGGGCATTCCAATCGTTATCCCTTGTCTCCGTGTTCCTCAAGTTTTGACTCATCGTCTTATCTGTGAAGGGAAAATGATTAACCATCTCTATAGTGGTGCTAGTGCAGTGCGACTTCATCCTTAATATACTAATAGTATATATATATATATAGCATTTGAAAACCAAAATATCACAAATACACGCTCTCATATACATATACTATCCCTCCCCGGTGTCTTCCTCTAGGTTAAATACGCAACCTAGAGCTGTGATACCAAATGTGACGGCCCGCCCCGCACCAGCCGACATTTTCCATAAAATGCGCCGCACCGATGTCCAACCAGCATATGACGATCGTCGAAGGAAAAGGAATTTGAGGCAATAAACTAACAAAGAACCTGTAGTATATCTCACAGCGCATGGAATAAAATATAATAGTAACATATCTTGACGTAAAATAGGCGAGATAGCGCATTAGCCGAAAACTAGATAATCATATCAGCGGAAATCCAAATACAACTTATGTTCCACACCATCATTATTACAACTTTTGAAAACTGTCTCTAATGCAAAATAAGGAAGGTACACTACTAGTGCCCAAAGTAGTCACTAGCTACGACACAGGGAGAATATATATATATATATATAATAGTACGTGTAAGCCTCCTTCTCGTCTCCGGACAGCTACTCGTGCACAACCAGCTAACATGTCTCTAGTCTGCCCGATTAAGAGCACCCAGAGTAATAAGAAGAGACATAAAACTTTGGGTCAGACAAAAGTCTGGTATGAGTGATAAGCAGCAAAACAGAACAATAACAGGTATAACTAAACCATACCTAAACCTGGACCTGCAACCAAAGAGTCAACACCACAAGATGTACAATACTCTAAGGTAACACAAACATATGGTGAAGTACGGGGGAGGGGGTGTGTATGTCCTAGTAATACCAAACAGTCAAGCATAGTAACCATCCTCACATCTCTCACTCAGTGCATAAAGCATAATATATCCACTGCTTTGACCACCCAAATCCTTTGCTATGATCACTCTGCCCCTTGGAGTCCTGATGACTTCACTGCACTGATCCATATACACTAATCCTTTGCTATGTCCACCCTACCCCATGAAGTCATGACAACTCCACTGCACTGGCTCATAGCCATGCTACGATCACTCTGCCCCATGGAGTAATGACTACCCCACTAAACTGATCCATAGCCTAACATCCATCCCTCGGTGGTGAATCAAAGTATGGATGTTAATAACTCATCAGCACGCGTCCCGCAGCAAAGTCCAATCATGAAGTTAACTCGTTGGTTCCTGTCTGGATCCTGAGTACAAACTTCTCATTTGCACTACCTTTGCATCTCGGGTTTTCGGTCATCATCTCCATTCATGATTCTTCAGTTCGGTTCGTGCGTTGTCCAGACTCAAAGATTGGATTGTGATTTCCCCCTGGCCATCGGCTCGTGGCCCCTCCTTCAGCTCGTGGCTCGTTACATCATGCTCCAACATCGGTTCTCGGCTCCTGCTCGTGACCAACGGTCGGTTCTTGGTTCATGGTCTGCCTCCTCCATCTCGTGGTGACCGGTTCGACTCGTGCAACATCTAGGTGGTACGTCCTATTCCTCACGGTCGGGGTGTGAGGGTTCTCCATCTTCCTCATGGTCAGGGTATGAGGGTTTATGATCTTCCTCACGGTCGGGGTATGAGGGTTTGTGATCTTCCTTACGGCCCCGGTAAAAGGGTTCGTGATCTTCCTCACGATCTGGGTATGAGGGTTCGTGATCTTCCTCACGGTCAGGGTATGTGGGTTCGTGATCTTCCTCACGATCGGGGTATAAGGGTTCGTGATCTGGGGGAGCTTCACGAACGGGTATGACCAATTTCCTACAACTCTTTCCATCAAGCTATTTACGCCATACGACGACGTTTTCGACCATTTTAATTGTTCTAAACAACCAAAAAACATTCCAAACAGTCATAGTAACATGTATAATCAAGCATAAACACCAAAACAACAAATAATCATGTCAATATGTATCAAACATACCCAAAACCCATGTTTTTCCCCTTAATCATACTTAAGCATAACTAATGATAGGATTAGCAAAACATATCAAAATTTACCAAAATTTCTAATAGAGGTTTAAAATAATATTTAAGAATTTCTAAACATTTTTCCAGAATTTAATCATGTATAATTTCGCTAATTAACACTAATCATCCCTAATTAGCCATAATTAGGGAAAACGGTGCAAATCAGTCACCTTAGCCACAAATAAAATACTAGATCTGATAACTCTACTGTTTGGGTCGAATTATAAGGCAACGCAGCAGCTCCAACACTGATTTGGTGCTAATCTCCCTTGATTAGATGTAGCTTTGCATAAATTAGGAGTGATCTAGGATGAAATTAGAAGGTGGAGGACATGGCTAGGGTTAGAGAAATGTTTTAGGCGGCTGGAAAATGAGATAAAATTCGTTTCCTAACTGTTCTCAGCCTCCCTATAACCTTATCCCGAAATGGGATATGGGCCCTCTTGCTAATCACGCTAATTAGGCCCGATTAAGCTGTTTTTCACCTTCTAGACCTAGTTTCGGCCATATCTCCCAAACCGTGAGCCCGTTTGACTAATGTGACCACTCTACGGAAAGGTAAACCATCATTCGGTTGCAACGGATTTGGTTGCAGGTCAAAACTCCTTACCAATCCAAAGTTAAGGACGAAAAAAGATCAGCTAGGGGCAAAACGGTCATTTAAAAATCAGCAAAAATCATGAACATTGGAAATGACCCTAATAGTCGCTTCCAAAGTTACACGACTATACGACTCCGTATAAGAAAGAAATAAATATTCTACGATCCTTCAATACGTAGAATGTGGGTCGTTACACAACATCCGAAATGACATCCAGTGTGCATTTTATATCTACATAAGCTTCAGATAAATTTCTGACGCCTATCTCGTCTGTTAACCGGTCGATTAACATACGAATAAAAATACCAGGGAGACGTGTAAGCAAATATCATCCCATGACCCGTGTGGGATTTTCAGCCAACAATAGTCAATTTAAATAAATCACTGGTTAATAAATTTAACTAGTTCTAATTCAGTTACTTATCTAGCTAAACAGTAAATTATTGGTTAATAATTTAACCAATTCTAATTGGGTTTGAATTATTTTTCTAACTAGACATTTTCACTGTTCAATATAAATAAATGAATAATTTTTGTCCATTTTACTCATCACAATGATTTTATAATTATTTTTCTAGTACATCAAACAATTCACAATTTACATTCAATCAATACAATCAAATCACAAATATCATCCATGGTCTGTACAGAAAGTAGTGTAGGGGGCTACTAAGCCCCGTCTGCAACCTAGGATATATTTTACATAATATAGGTTGAGTGAGAAGAAATTCTCACATTGGTTTCCACTCCGTCAATCTTTATTGGACGGTTTCAATTCAAAATTGGCTGAAAATTTAACTTGCTCTAAATTAGACGCGGTCAGTTTCGAGTTCGTCGCCACGATCCCAGCGTGACTGAGTTTGCAATTTTCCGACCTCATATGGAAAAGATATGTTATTATTTGTATTAATTACATAATTAATATAGTTAAATAAATAATTAAACACTAATTACATTGTCACCACCGTTTCCCTCTTCTATACAAAAACCGAACCCAACCCTCGGCCATTACGGCTTGCCGCCGCGCCTCCACCGCCGCACCGGACCCTCATCGCCGGCCATCTCCTCAATGTCGCCGTCCAACCCCAGTCACCCCATGAAGCTCGATGCCCTCCCCAGCCCAAAAAACCCTCACAAAACTCGAAGCATTCGAGCTTGATTCCACCCAATACACATAACTAAAATCGATCATAGCCGCATTATCTTGAAGCCCTTGCATCCCTCTTTAATTTTGCTTTTACACATTTTGAATTTTATTGTTTTGATTTCGAGAAAAAGGGGAAAATCGGTTGGAGCAATTTCCGTCGTTGGGAAGCTAGAGCCGATGTTGAAAACGAAAATGGTTCACAACACCAAGGATGCAAATGTGCACTTCACCAATTATGTTTTGAATTAGAATATGAGGCCATAAACGCAAAATAAGACTATAAAAATGAAGATAAGGAGCTTTTTATTGTGGTTCGATTCAATATGAATCTACGTCCACTTTTAACTAATTCTCATTATTATATTTGAGTTTACAACACATGAATTTCCCCTCATTACCTTCATTTCTCTCTTTTCACTCTCTGCATGATCTAATTCACTTGAATTTGACAAGGAATTGATAGGATCTCTAACTTTGTGATGGTAGAAGTATGGATCTTCAATCTCTTAAGTGCTTGGATCCTTTTCCATAATTTGATAGGAGTTTTGTGTTAGATCCGGATTCGGAGAGGATAGAGGAAGAAATGAAATTTCTTTAGAGTGACTTATCATGTAACTTGGATGAGATTCAAGGTTCTTGGCTTTAATTGGAGAGAGCTTTAACCATCATTGAAATGGATTTGAGCCACTTGAAGTTGGAGAAGTGTTGTTGGATCCTTAGAAGCCATTAGAGAAGTTGTAGGTGAGCATTGAATTTGGTGGCACCTCCTTGCAGGAATGAAATTCCGCGTGCCCCCTCAATGATGGAGAAGAGGGGTATTTATAGTTAGTACTTAGACCGAGTGGCGGAGTCGTAATTATGTGGTGTGCCCTGAACTGGTACAGTTGTACAACGATCTAAGGGTGGAACGTACTGAATTCAAGCCATTACTTAAAACCAATTGAACTTCTAAGAATTCCAAATGCTTTAACACGTGTTCCCATCACTGCTGTGACCCTTTCTTCTCATGTGATTACAACTGTCAAAGCTTCGGCTGATAGCAATTTACATATGCAAGTGCGACCTAACACGACATCATGACCCAATGTTAAGAAATGGAACCGACCAGCTCCCAACCGATTAAACCAAATTCCTATTTTAGAACCTACTACCCGTCGTCCTATTAGCGCGGAAATGACCTGGCACTCCTTCACAATGTGTATGGCCTAATCATTTGGACTGACGAGTTGACCTTCTCCAAATTCACGTTGACAACTTAAGAAACGAACACTAGAACGAGCTAAGCACCCAACAATGGCGCGACACAAGAACCATCCAACGTCTTAACTATTGGTCTAACAACGACTTAAGAGCTACTGTAGTGGTCGTTCCTAATGTCTTGATGATGACGAGTTCATGTGTTCTTCCATTGTATGCCACACGTTTTCCTGGATATTTACCTTAGCTTACGGCTTATATATTCTTGTGTACACATTCGTGCTTGAGAACTTGTATAGCCACGTGTACTTCATTCACAGCTAGCTCCTACTCTTATATCATCTCCATGCATTGTTAATATGCTACCATGTTGTATAGTGTCCGTGGCACAACTCACAACAGGTGGCCCCCTTCTCCTTTATATAGCTTACAACGATCTAAAAGTGCTTCTGATTGGTCTCCAAATCATTTCACGGTCTAAAATCCGCTTTCAGGAGTGACCCTGTATACATTCCTTGTGATCTAAAATATGGGGGAGCGATCTAAAATGCATGGATCTCGCGGTCTAAAAGGGTGCTAGTTTCCTTATTTCACTTTACACGTTTACTGTAAAAACAGTGATCACTATCTACAACTTTGCCACCGGTGCCTTTATTGCCACATGGCTTTATATGATACATTCTACGAAACAGAGCATTGATTTTCCACAATCTTTATATTTGAACTAAGTCCAATAAGCTATCACGTGCTTAACATGCCTTTCTACCAAGAAACGATCTAAATGTGTATATTGGTGTCAACGAATTGATTAACATCTAACGGTCCAAGGGCAAATGATGGTGATGACCTGCTTTATTAGAGGCTCCATAGAACCATATGAAAGTAACCGTATTATTACTAACGTGCATTTCCTGATACACGCATATAACATACACTTTTGTAAGTCTGCGCTATCCATACATAACGAGATAAACAACTTGATTATGGAAACTGTTCGTGTCCTGATCCCAGAAGAGTAAGCAACTACCTAAAACATGTTGATGGTCTAAAGGTGGTTCCATGAGATAAACCAGAATAACATCATTAATGAGCTAAGCAAGTTTGGTGGTGACGACCTAACGCTCATATGCATGTTGAACTCACCTCAGCTCATAAGTTGCTGACTCCTTAATGCCATCTTTTATAGTATCTTATGCCACGCCACACCTTGACAAAACACGGAACGAGCTAAATGTCTTGTGTCATCCTAATGAGCTAAATACATATATGTTGAAGGGTCTAAAATCTTTATACAACAACGACCTGAGTACAAATGACAGTTTACATTCCATAGCCGGCACACGGCATTAACCCGCTACTATATGCACCATTGTCATGTACGACGACCTAGGAATGGTCATCACGACCTAAGGACATTGTCAACAGCTGGACCACCGTGCCAATGTGGCGACTTATAATTCATGCTGTGCCATTCCAAAGTTGAAATAAAATCTTGCACCGTTCCTTTTGTGATCGTCCTGTGTACGGCCTTCACATGTAAATGATCCAACATACTATCATTTGAACCACTCCTTTCCTTTCATCTTATGCGTCACACAAGTTTTGTACGCATTTGTAAACAAGCCACACTTCTCCATTTTATGCTATCGCATCCTAACATATGGACGTGAGGGACCTGTCAGCACGTATGCATGGAAACGTTCTAAACACATTTCTTTCCACCGGAGAAACAAGCTAAATCCAATGACAGGCTGATGAGCTTTATGCAATGTGACGAGCTAGAATGATGAACACGAGCTAAACGGTGAACACGAGCTAAGAGATGAACGCGAGATGAAACATGTGAGCAGGCTAGCGGACTAATGAGATGAGCGAGTTAACCAAATGCACAGACTAAAGGTAGCTGCGAACCAAACTGGAACATGTGCTAACCGAAATTGCGAACTAAATGAAATCGCGTGCCAACGTTCTTACACACTTCATTATTTTGAACTGCGTTTTTACAACGGGGTTAACATTTGCCCCTCGAAGCTTGAATTTTCTATTTGTGGAAAATGCGGGCTTCGAAACAAACTTTGGCATTGATGTATTTGGCTCATTTAATCTAATATGAGATTTGCATCTGCTATTTGTTGATGTTGCACTAGCATACAAATGCTTCAACTTTGAATTTCAGAGTCCGTTGTTTGACAACTTTGTGCCTGGGCTTAATTTCCCCTGTTTTCAGTCGGGCTGGTTTCCATTACTACAATCTTTTTCTTCTTCTTTGAGAAGCTCTGGGTATTCATGCCCCGCCTAAGAGGTTGTCTCTAGTCTTCAATGTGGAAAATTTTCCGTTGGTCAAAGATTACTCAGTAGATTCAGTGCTTTAACTTGAAACTCCATGAGTCCATTTCATTGTTGAATGACTTACGCCATTACATTCGGAAGCACCTCAAGCTTTAAGGTCGTAGAAACCATAATAGGCTTTAGATCGTGACTGCAAGCTTGGATCTTAGTCGCTAAACAGCCGAAGACTTTAGATCGCTGCTGCGATATTGAGCCTTAGATCGCTGAAAAGTCTGAGCTATTATGTTGTTAAAACATACACGAATTTTGGGTCGTTATTGCATCCTGAGGTTAATTTTTTTTAGGTCATGGTCGCGTCGTTCGCTCTAAGTCATTAGTGCCTTGAAGCTCTACCTTGCCGATATGACCTAAATCCTTGGAGCACAAAACTTGCAATTTATGACGGTCAGGATGATTTAAGTTCGTGGATCATTAAGATAACCCAGATATTTTGAACCGCGGGATGACCCAAACTTCTAAACCATGGTGCAAACCAAGCCTTTGAGTGATTCGAGCCCCTTGCACGGACCACGATATGTGGCTTTGAGGTGATTGAACGACCAATGCGCTTAAAATGTCGCAACGTCCTAAGCCCTTTGGCCGTTGAGCGATCTATCCTTTGAGTGGCCAAAGCTTTTAAGTTGTTGAACGACGCAACCCCTGTAGGTAGTTGAGAGATCTGGGCTTTAAGGTGTAGAGAAACGTAATCGTTAAGTCTTTGGGGGACTTATTTGATACTTGAAGCCTATTTTGAAGTATGTCATATTTGAGCACTCCAGAACTTGAACAATCCACACATATCTTGAGAAATAAGCATCTCATGCCCTATCTCCTGTCAACAACGAACACTTCAGCAATTTCGAACTTATACTCACCATTGACTGTCTATATCGATAGTGGATTAGTTCATCACCAAAAAATGAATTATAGCGAATTTATTCCGGATTGAATAAAGTGTCTGTACATAATTGTTCTTCTCAATGATTTATAAATCATTGAATATTGTCTGTACAAATACGACATTCGAATCTAACTTTGCATTAAATACTCAAAATCAGCTAATCGACTAGAGCCGACTGCCGGTTTCAAACATTATCGTCTTATAACTTATATGACGGTATACGATATTTCTCATTTGGTAAATATGTATCGGCAATACATTCTCTGCCTCCCTTTGGAGAAGTTCCGATTATTCCTACCCCGGTTTAGGAGATCGTCACCGATCATCATTATGGAAAGAATTTTACTGCTCAATACTTTTTTTTGCTTTTATTGATCATTTTTGATGTTGGAGACTCTATTGGATGTCCTCTGTTTTAAAGAGGTTGTTTCAATCCAACGTTTTGTCTTCCTTTGTCGACTGAGTCAACATGATAGAATTCATTGAGTGTTGCTGATTTTTCTGTGCAGGAATTGCTTTCTCTACGGAAATGATTCTTAGCTGTCGTATCATTTCGCAGTGCGAACTCCAACGGTGTTTAAATGAGGTTGCATTGCTTCACGCTACGAATTTCAGCGAACCTTTTGGGTGAACTCGCCTCCGCTATGGGAGGACAAGATTTTTGATTTCGCCTCTGTTATTGAGGGACGAAATTTTCCCTTGCTATGGAGGGACTTGCCTCTGTTATGGGAGGACAAGATTTTTGATTTCGCCTCTGTTATTGAGGGACGAAATTTTCCCTTGCTATGGAGGGACTTGCCTCTATTATGGGAGGACAAGATTTTTGATTTCGCCTCTGCTATTGAGGGATGAAATTTTCCCTTGCTATGGAGGGACTTGCCTCTGTTATGGGAGGACAAGATTTTTGATTTTTCCTCTGCTATGGGAGGACAAAATTTTCCCTTGCTATGGAGGGACTTGCCTCTGTTATGGGAGGACAAGATTTTTGATTTCACCTCTGCTATGGAAGGACGAAATTTTCCCTTTCTATGGAGGGACATGCCTCTGCTATGGGAGGGATTTATTTTGTATATTCAATCATTTTCTCACTAGCTTGGCAATCCTGGCCCTTCGGAGATTTGATTTGAACATATGCCCCCGGAGAGGTCTTACTTTTCGTTCTTCTTAAGAAGTATTTGTAAACCCGTTATTCGTTGTGACGGGATGACTCAACCACTAGTAGAATCTGTAGGGCGCTTCCGAGAAGGTGTTTGGGTCCATCACTTAGCGAATTTGGAAGACCCGACTTATGACTGGATGCCCCCAAAGGGGTCTTTAAAGTCCGTCAGTAACTGGATTTGGGAGACCCAGAATCAATAGTTGGATTTGGAAGACTCAACATCCGATCGGATTCGCCCGAACAGGACTTTTGAAGTCCAGGGTTTCTCGTAATCGGGCTATGTATTAGTGGCACTGACGATCGACTGGATGCCCCTCCGGGGGGTCTTGGGTTTATAGCCCATTTGTTTTCGTAATCGGGCCATGTACTCATGGAACTGACGATCGACTGAGTGCCCCTCGGGGAGGTCTTTGGTTTATAAGCCAATTGTGTGTCGCAATCCGGTTATGTATTAATGACGTCGGCGATTGACTAGGTGCCCCTCTGGGAGGTCTTTGGTTTAATATTGCATCGTTTCACGGGGAAGACGCTAGTTCATTTATCAGGATTTACCACGATTTGCTAGAACTTGGGCCAGGGACCTTGCAATTAAGAAGGTGCCCCTTTGGTGAAACTTACAACTTTTTTTGCAATTCAAACACTACATCATTTGGCCGTTCAGCTCCTGGTTTCCCTTATTTGTCAGGTTGTGCTCCATACTATCGTATTTGTTGCGAAAGACATTTTGAGCATTGAGCGATGGGCGCTTGAGCTATCCCAGTTGGGATGCACTTTAATGGTCACCAGGCTCTGCTAGGTTACAGATGCATTAACGTTCTTTTAGAAGACAATTGCTTCAACTGGTTCTTCCTTCCTTCCCCCTTTATTGGTGAACTCAGCGATAAAATTAGCTAAAGCCTGCCCATTTATACCTCTTTGAGGATGGTAAGTGATGTCATATTGGCTAAGCTCAATATTCCACTTTAATAATCCCCCTGAAGCTTATGGGCTGAAGATAACTTGCTTTAGTGACCGACCGATAAATTTTTTAATAAAGTGGGCTTGGAAGTATGGCCTTAGCTTCACTGAGGCGAGGAGCAGACAATGTGCTAACTTTTCTGACATAGGATAGTTCAGTTTTGCCTTGGTAAGTTTTTTTTTGCTAATGTAGTATGTTAGCCATGGAACCTTTTCTCGAAGAATTGCCCTTTTAGTGGAGCTTATAGTTTTTTAGTTCGTTTGCTGAGGCACTTGCTCATTATTTGACCCTTCATGACTTCTCCCAATCACTTTTCGAGGCAGTGTTTTTCATCTCTATATTTGAGTATATTCGACACTTGGACTAGTGCTATTGGGGGTCATGAAGTATCGTCGATTTTCAATAGAACAAGTGCTCGTCAGGCATCATTTTTTTCAATCAAGCTGAGGAAAATTTGGCTTTGGTGATCTTGATGAGTGCACTGCTCGCCTCCTTCCTTGTCACGGGGCCTTAAGTGACTCCCCTTTTTGATTTTCAAGATGGTGCATTACATCTTTGCTTTACATGCAAAATGATGCTTGTTCCACCTGACACTTGAAATATCATCGTCGATGCGTGTTGTGAGTATCACTCCGGCTGGCTAAACTACAAGGAAGCGAACATTCCTTATATTTCCTGCAATATTAAATCAATTTTAGAACCATGCAGTTTTAAGCTAGCAATAGAACTTTGTAGGGAACTGTAAAATATGATTGAATACAAGTTTCCTCGATAACGAAGATAATAAATGTCCGGATACAATGCCCCAGTCATGGCGGATTTATCCTTGGGATGAGGAATGTTCTCATCAAAGAGTTGATATGAATGGTTATTATTCAAGACTTTGAATAGAGATTAGCTCGTTCTGTTGCAGCCAGATGTGGTAAAAATTTGATGATCTCGGCTAAATTGCATGCTGTAGTAGAAGCATGGACCCGATACAAACTTGGCTCTGGCCTAAACGAGCTGAATCATTGTGGTGCGACGGCAGTAAGTATTACAATCTTGTTCGAAGTTTAAAGTAATCGAAGTTCTTCAAAAGTTGATATTGGATTGGTTAATCTTTGAGAGCTGATTCCCATGCGAGTGTGATTCCCTTTTTACAGTTTCTTGCTTGTCAGTTTTGTCCAACAATTACATTCAAAATGGGATCGGTTTTGGATGAAGCTGAGCTGCAAGTGCATGGAGGTGGTGACGCCTTACCCTGCATACCCGTAGAATGCCAATAAAGATGATGCCGGATTGAGAGAATGATAAGCTAAAGTGAATCCCTTTCAACTTTGAATCATATTTGAACCATGACACCATGCCACGAGGACTTAGTTCTTGGTTATGCTTGAAAATACAAATGATATTGGACTAAATTGCAGAATAATGTATTCTTCATTTTCATGTCAAACGATGGTGATTTAGCTTTGTCGTTTCATCCTCGAGATGTTGTCGCAGCCTTTTTGAAAGCATGCCTTTTGTTCGTATGAAAATAGTATACGGCGGTTTGTTCTCCATGGTAAATATAAGTTGAAACAATAAAACTATGAATCATGATATTATTGTAAAACACTTGGAAGAGTCCATGTGTCCAATGGAACATTTCTATATACACATACAAGCTTAGGTGGTGACGGCTTGCGATCACATTGTAATATAATATGGGTGTAAGGCGGTTTAAGTAGAGACGCAGACTCCACGATCTAATGCAATATCCTTTGTCAACGACATGAACGTCATGAATTATGCGACATGAGACGGATGACATGGATGCCCTCATATGAGGCCGCGACTTGGTGATTCCTTGACAATATGAATGGTTTGTTCGTCCTCGCGTTTTGGTCCTCCATGACCTAAGTCTGCTCTGTGATCTGAATGATGTTTGAGGCAAGGACCGACGCAACACATTCAATCTGTGCACAACGTTCATACCCATCCTTGAGTTATATCATGTCACCACCGCAAAGTGCCAGTTATACTCCTGCATTTAAATCTTATCATTCTATAGAAAAATTTGATCCATGTTGTCTTAACAACTCTATGCCATGTCGCAACTATAGCCACTCCACGTTGTGCTTTGAACAACGACATCATGCATGTCATGGGTGATGACTTGACTTATATCGCTATCTGATGACATGGATTGCGCTCATCTAAACTTCAGTGTATGTAATGAGCTGAGCATGACATGGAGATGTTAGGATTTCAATATATATTAATCAGCAGACAGACATGAAACCCTAGATCCAAATATGTAACCCATATTGATTTAATTGAGAACAAATCAGAAATAGATTAGCGGAAGTGTACCTGAATCCGTAGTTAATCATGACAATACCTGAATCCATATTTGGTTGCTAAGAAGAAGATAGAATTTGGTTTGGTCTTCCAAATTGACACAAACCCTAGATTTTAAATCAGCTCTCCGTAGAAGAGGTTAAAGAGATGCTAAGGCTTGTGTAATTCGGGGACCATAACCCCTTATTTATAGAGTTGGCATTTTGTAATTCGGCCCTTCAACAAATTATAAAATGCCCCGGTATCTACACATTAGGCCCATGATAACTTAAACTTTAAGCCTATTAATTCTAATCTAAAATTAGACCACTTCAATTAGGCTTTACACCAAAATAGCACAATACATTTTATTTTACATATGTGACCCAATTGTCGAAATATTCCAACAATCTCCCCCTGGGTCACATATGAAATAACCTTAAAATGTGTTTAACTTTATGAGCTCCAAAATTTGCTATTTATAACATATGGTGTATCTGAAACAATCTCGTCCATTAATTGGGTTGACAAAGGATCAAAGCGGCATTCGTTACATTTATCGTAACTAAACCCATCAATGGTCACATATATCAATACAATCAAACGACATAGATCAATCATGGATGCGTAGCATGGAAATTACATGAAATGTGATCTATAAATGTCTATTTCCAACTGGTCCTTCTTTAGTGAGATCAAATGTTTAATATTTAAACAACCTGAGTGCAAAGAAAGAAGTCATTACTTTATTTCTAATCCGAAAAAAAACTTGATATACATATAACTGTAACTGAAACATAGAGCAATGAGTCATACGATAATACCAAATACAAACTCCCCCTGAACCAAAATATCCTTACATAAAAGTCACACTAATTGAGCTATATGCTCATGAAAGACCTTAGGTGATAAACTTTTGGTAAGCGGATCCGCCATAATGGAGTTTTCTAAATATGCTCTATGAATTACAATATATTTTGCACTCTTCCCTTATTGGAAAATAATATATTCTTTACTATCACAATATTACTTAGTCTTTCAATTCTTTAGATATAACTGGAGTCCTGTGACAAAATTTCATTATTATTTTCCATATTTGGATGTCTTATAAAACCAAAGATGATATTTTCAGAGTGGTGAAAACTACAAGTGCCTAAATGACACTTTTCCCATATATAATTTCACCCATGAAATATATTATCATTGCTAGAAGTGGATCTTTTACAGTAGTGACATCCAAAATATTCGGATCGTAATTCTTCATGATCTCCACCCGATTCGATCTTTTATCTATGAGCATATAATCTTTTATTTTGTCTTTTAAAGATATCATATATATCATAACCATTTTGGCTACTAAATCATTGATCCACTTTTAATATCAGTAAAGTATCTGCCAAATAATACACGCATATCCATATGTGTATATACATTAGTATGCATTAGAATTCACACTGCAAATGCATGAGAAATCTTTTGCATTTCTTTAGTCTCAAGGATGGTAGCATTTATCTGTTTTGGTAAAATAAAATCAATTGAATCGTAGTTTACGTACCAAACTTTTTTAAGCATTCATCTTCCTAATTCTTTTGTAATAATCCAAATATCACTCTCATGAACAATAATGGTGTATTTGAATCCCAAATACAAAAGACTAATCCATAAATGGGCTTCTTATATAGTTTCACAATGTCTCCACTGAGAAACATAACTTTAATCTTCATCAGATAATGCTCAAAAGTATAAAATGTAGTAAGTTCCAAAGTGATCAATTCTAAAGAATTGTTTAGTAAGTCCAAAATGAAACACACTTCTAAAGAAAATAAAATTTCCTTTTAATAATAGTGATTTCAATGAAAATGCCTTATAAAATTCAATATTACTCACTTGATCCCTTTTGGCTTTGAATTGTTATTCATAACCAATGATCTTATTACCTTAATTAGATGGAAACTTCAAACTTTATTATCCATATAGATTTTTACTATATGTTCATTTCTTAAATCCACATTTTAAATTAGTACCTTACATGGATTGATGTAAGTCCATAGCATCATCTTTATCAATCCATTATTTATCTTTATGAAGAAATACCACACAATCATCTGAAATAATATTTCTTCCCATTTAGGTGGATTTTCTTAGTGATCTTGCATTTTGAGATTGTTGAGTTTGTTTTTCTTGAAGTAGTAATCTTATCTTAAAGGAAGATTTTCTTTAACATTGTCTTATTATGGTTCTTAATTTGCTTCTTCTAATGAAATAAAACAAATCCTAAACTTTAGCCGAAGAAGCAACCGTAGTTGAATCAAAAATTATGATTCTCTCTAAAGACAATGATTATACTTTATTTCTCCCCCCAAACTCAACGTCCTCAAAATCTATTGCATTTCCCATGTTAAAATTTTCCTTAGTGTGGGTTCATAAATAGATGTAAACTTTAAATCGCTTAGAATATCAATAATGTATTTTCTATATCTTTATGATATCTCAATCTATAATTCCTTAGTAAACTGAAACAAATAATTATATTAGTCACCAAAACAAGATTTGAGATATCATTATACAAGCTACTTAGCATAAGTAGTCATAACATATATATCAGACATTAAGAGCTTCAATTACATAAGATTTTGAATTTATTCATAAATCAACATTACTATTTTTAGATGAATAATATTAACCTAATATGTTCATATTAGAAATATAAAACCGAAATATGTCTAAATGACAACATTAAAAAAAAATATCAAATAAATTCAAACAGTATAACTGAAAACTTAATGTGACTTTGAAACATCTAGTATACTTTACTTTATATGACTGTATATCTTATTAAAGAAACAACTATAAACATATCTGTATGTTATTTCTTTTCTTGTAGATCCTTAGCGACTTATTAATCCTTATTCATACATTTAATGTATATCAAATGAGTAATTTCAGTCTTATAAGCTTCAATCTCTGCTTTATTTACCAAAACGCTAAATTAGCCCAATAAGATGACATCTTATTCTTAAAATAATGGTAATCTTTATATGAATATACTGAAGATAACACCAGAAATAACAATAACTTGAGCATCTTTAGCTTTTGAAGCAATATCTTTTTCTGTATAGTACTCACTTAGATTTCTTTTTCTTTGAATTTATGGAATCAAGCACCACAAAAAATGCTAGTTTCCCCTTATTGTTTTCACATAATCGATTTAATTCTCAGTAGATAACCTATCAAAAATAGGTACAATTACATATAGTCCATCCTTGAAAAGCTTCTGAAATGTTTACTTAATGATTCTTTAACTCTTGCATTCTTAAATTATACTACCTTTCAATATTCTTCATAACATTATAAGAATATCCAACCGTAGTAGGATTGGCTGTAACCCTCCTACTTACAAGAGTTAAATCTATAAAGTCAAGAACAAATAACATGCCTTTTTACAAATCCTTATATTTATCCCAAAATAAGATGAGAATATTCTAAAGTTTGGCAGACACTTTAGCCAAATTAACTGAAAAATGAACAAAATAAAATCAAGATTGACCGAATATGCTCATAGCCAAATATAAACCATAGTAAATTCGAATAATTGGTAGAACTCTTTTACAAGATACCTAGTACACATTAATATCAAGTCTTTGGACAGTAATATTAATTGCAAGTGATACTCTTGTTGCAACGATCAAATACTGACAATAAATAAAAGTCGAATAACAACCTTCCTTTGGGCCGATTAATTATTCACTCTTAAATCCTTATAATTGTCACGTATTTATCATCACACATGTGTAAGTGATTCGGCCAAACATTAGCCTTTCTTTAGGCCGACTAATATTCCATGAATAACTACACACAAATATCAAACATTTTCATGAATCACCAAAATATAGAGGTCACTTTGGTGACATATTATTTTAAAGTTAATTCACTACTAATGTATAATATTTACAACTGTAAAGAGACACAAAAAAAAAATTGAATTTGTTTCTTTATGTAATGTACTGTGAGTGCTACAAAACACTCTTCAAAATACTTTAGCTTATATGACACTTGAAAATTGTAACCAATGTCACAATATGATTTAATCATACCTATAATAATTCTTTTCTTTAGATGTGTAGTTACATTCATGACATTCCTTAGATAAATATGATATAAGATATCATAAACATATCACATAATAAATGTCATAAATGAATATCAGAATTAAGTGTCACATAAAAGAAAAATGTACTTACAAACGATATAATTGATGCACTGAATAAAATGAATGAATTAATTGCTATGATAAACATATACAATCCTTAATATAGCTACAGAATGCCACTGTGTCACTTTACCTTTAGCTCATTCACAATTCATGAGGACAGTAAGCACGTTACTGTATAACTTAAATTCATGTTTATTGATATTTGAATTGTCCTTAAAAAAAATCTGAATATGATGGCCTGGATAAACTAAAACGATGAGAAGCTGAAAGCTATAGTTTCCGAATTCAAAATTCTCATTTTTTCTTAACCTTTCATACAACACTTAATAGGCTGGATACAAAACTTCATGTAATGCGTGGATCGAATTCAACTACTCCAGCATAACAAAAATATATTAAAGCATGGAACTGGAATAATGAAGTGATCTATCATCCTACGTTAATGCATGTGATATATCATCATGCGGTCCCATAATTGAGTTCAAAGTTAGCTCTATATAGATTGAGCACCATTTCTATTAAAAGAAAGAAGAAAAAAAAGTACTCAAACATTGAAATGGTGAGTGAACGTCCTGAATTGTTTCATGGTTAGCAAAATAAAAAGAACGATAACAGTATAATATTAACGCATGAAACTATGAAGTTGTCAACATCCTATTTTAATGCAAGTACTGATTCCACTATTTTAACGCATGAAACTGAAATATTGCCGAAGGGAACTATTCACTCTGCTTGATTTTTGGTAGAATAGGAGAATCAAAAGAAGGGAGATAATCAAGGGCGGCTGATTCCTTTTTTTTCAATCAACTTCATTAACGTTGGTTAACGTTAATCGCTAATTCATTTAGCAATTTATTTCAGCAGTATACAGACATTTATGAAAGTGCATAAACCTCATAATTTAATGCAGCTGTGCACTTTAATGTGTTCTAAAGCCATATGGAAAAAGCATACTGTGCAGCAGCAATATGTAGATATATGTAATTCATGTTTGTTTAGTTTCTCACCATAATAATAATTATAATAATAAAATGCAACGTGATATATGCCCTATGACAAAGACTGCTTATTATATATATTCATCCAAGTAGAAGAAATAAACTTCCAGATCCTGATATAAATCTACATCAATGATTTCTCAAATAAATCAAGTATGGCCTGCTCCGATACCACTTGTTAGGATTTCAATATATATTAATCAGCAGACAGACATGAAACCCTAGATCCAAATATGTAACCCATATTGATTTAATTGAGAACAAATCAGAAATAGATTAGCGGAAGCGTACCTGAATCCGTAGTTAATCATGACAATACCTGAATCCATATTTGGTTGCTAAGAAGAAGATAGAATTTGGTTTGATCTTCCAAATTGACACAAACCCTAGATTTTAAATCAGCTCTCCGTAGAAGAGGATAGAAAGATGCTAAGGCTTGTGTAATTCGGGGACCATAACCCCTTATTTATAGAGTTGGCATTTTGTAATTCGGCCCTTCAACAAATTATAAAAGGCCTCGGTATCTACACATTGGACCCATGATAACTTAAACTTTAAGCCTATTAATTCTAATCTAAAATTAGACCACTTCAAATAGGCTTTACACCAAAATAGCACAACACATTTTATTTTACATATGCGACCCAATTGTCGAAATATTCCAACATGTATTAATTCTAATTTGATGACATGGATTGCGCTTATCTAAACTTCAGTGTATGTAATGAACTGAGCATGACATGGAGATATTTAGCTTTGTGATGGTAGAAGTATGGATCTTCAATCGCTTAAGTGCTTTGATCATTTTCCATAATTTGATAGGAGTTTTGGGTTAGATCTTGATTCAGAGAGGATTGAGGAAGAAATGAATTTGCTTTAGAGTGACTTATCATGTAGCTTGGATGAGATTCAAGGTGCTTGGATTTAATTGGAGAGAGCTTTAACCAACATTGAAATGGATTTGATCCACTTGAAGTTGGAGAAGTGTTGTTGGTTCCATATAGGCCATTAGAGAAGTTGTAGGTGAGCTTTGAATTTGGCGGTACCTCCTTTTAGGAATGAAATTCAGTGTTCCCCCCTCAATGATCTAGAAGAGGGGTATTTATAGTTGGTCCTTAGACCAATTGGTGAAGTCGTAATTATATGGTGCGCCCTGAATTGGTACGGCTGTACAAGGATCTAAGGGTGGAACCTCCTAAAGTGATGCAGTCTAAAAGCATACGGATAATCTACAAGTTGCGGACTGAATTCAAGCCATGACATAAAACCAATTGTACTTGTTAGAATGCCAAATGCTTTAACACGTGTTCCCATCACTGTTGTGACCCTTTCTTGTCATGTCATTACAGCTGTAAAAGCTTCGGCTGATAGCAATTTACATATGCAAGCGCGACCTAACATGGCATCACGACCCAAATGATCAGAAATTGAACCGACCTGCTCCAAACGGGTTATACCAAATTCCCATTTTAGAACCTACTACGCGTCATCCTATTGGAGCGGAAATGACCTGGCACTCCTCCACAATTTGTATGGCCTAAACATTTGGACTGACGAGTTGACCTTCTCCAAATTCACGTTGACAACTTAAGAAACGAACACTAGAGAGCTAAGCACCCAACAATGGCGCGACACAAGAACCATCCAACGTCTTAACTGTTGGTCTAACAACGACCAAAGAGTTGTTGTGGTGGCCATTCCTAATGTCTTGATGCTGACAAGCTTAATGTCATGTATCATCCAAACAAGCTAAATACATATATGTTGAATGGTCTAAAAACTTTATACAACAATGACCTGAGTACAGATGACGGTGTACATTCCATAGCTGGCACACGGCATTAACCATCTACCATATGCACCACGGTCATGTACGAGTCTACGACGACCTAAGAATGGTCATCACGACCTAAGGACATTGTCAATAGCTGGAGCAACGTGCCAACATGGCGAATTATAATCCATGCTGTGTCATTCCAAAGTTGAAATAAAACCTTGCACCGTTCCTTTTGTGATCGTCCAGTGTACGACCCTCACATGTAAATGATCCAACGTACTATCATTTGAACCAGTCCTTTCCTTCCATTTTATGCGTCATGCAAGTTTTGCACGCACCTGTAAACAAGTCACACTTTTCCATTTTATGCTATTGCATCCTGACATATGGACGCGAGGGACCTATTAGCACGTATGCATGGAAACGTTCTAAACACATTTCTCTCCATCGGAGAAACGATCTAAATCCAATGACGGGCTGATGAGCTTCATGCAATGTGACAAGCTAGAATGATGAACACGAGCTAAACGGTGAACATGGGCTAAGAGATGAAAGCGAGCAGAAACATGTGAGCAGACTAGCGGACTAATGAGATGAGCGAGTTAACAAATGCACGGGCTAAAGGTAGCTGCGAACCAAACTGGAACACGTGATAACCGAAACCGCAAACTAAATGAAATCGCGTGCCAACATTCTTATATACTTCATTATTTTGAACTACGTGTTTACAACGGGGTTAAGAGCCGGCAACCTTTTCTGAACAATGGAATATGAATACCCTTTTTTTATTTATATACATGTAACGACCCAGATTTCCGTAACATCGGAGTTGACTATATACATCATACGTCCAACCCAAATATCACGAAAATACGGAACATTTTTTTTTAGAAGAAAGAGATAGAAGAAGAACATAAATAACAACACAGAATCTCACATCGCAGCGGAACAAAATATAATATATCATATCTTTGAAATACAAAATCTTAACTGTATAACATACACTTATCAGAGTACAACACTTACAACACAACGGAACCACTATTACTAGATAACGCTGAAGCCTCCTGCTCCAAGCTCCTTTAGATATATTTGAAAAATCCTGAACTACTTGACTGCCCGTACAAATTTAGGCACCCAAGAGTTTAGGGAAAACAACAAAGTAAACTCCGGGTCAGTCATGGGACTGGTATGAGTAAAACAGTTTAAAAACAGTTCGAATAAGTAAACGATATCTCATAAGACCACGCCGCATAACGGAACGGGTTTTTCCCTTATGAAAATCCAAAATATCTTTATATCAAAAACCTTTTGATATTATAATAATGTCTATCAACCACAGTATATATATAATCATCTAGCAGAAACGCTTTCATCTCACGTTCTACATATATAGTATACAATCAAAACCGCAAGCACGTATTGGGTAATGGATTTCCAACTATGACAAGGTATGGAACCACCTTTCGCTAATGTACCTCTAGAGAGGAATACACTGGGTTCAACAAGAACATCTTGCAACCCGGCCACACATGACCGACCACTCATTTCACTTGAGTGCATCGAATGTATATCACCAACAGTTGGGATCAACAACCGTTTCCCGAATGGGACAGCATCAACAATAGATTTTAAGAAGTAAATGAAACTCTAGATCAGGTGATTATACACCCTAATAGGTGCGACCTACATAGCCATGCTGCCTGCCCGATTTCTGTCATTTACCGGATGATGAGGCTAGAAGCTACGCTTTATCATCATACCAGATTTACTTTGAATGCCACATCGTCAAATCCATCAAATCACCGATTGACGTCTACAACAATACATTATGTGTTAGCTAAAAGAAGATTCCTTCTCCGCTTCCACTCTTGGTACGGTTGGAGAAATCAATATACGTGGTCGTTTGGAAATACGCTGTCAGACATTCATCCATACAAGTCACCCAGGAACAGGATGAACTGAAGGCACTATTTCTATTAATAGAAAAAGTCCTTGCACTCTACTCCGTCTTCGATTATCTTTATATAATCTGATTTGCACGCTACTGCCGATATAGAGTGGTTCTTCGGATAATAATCCAACCGGTCTCTCCATATTGACAACGATGGTCAAACTTCGATAGTCCGTGATTTAACTATTGAATAAAAACAAGTGTTTCGATAGTCGATGATTCAACTATCGAATAAAACAAGTGTTCATCCAAACAACCAACGATCACTGAGCCTTTAATTAATATTCCATTAATTAAATCTCTTCTCTATTTCTTATCAATATTTGTTAACCAAATATTTTCAATAACCATATTGGCCTTATACGTTATTTGGAAAACATTTCCATATATCGCCTTCCTTTATTTTCTATACTAGGAAATATTCATTATTCTATTTCCAAGCTTTGCACATATTTGGGTTAAAACAGATGTTGTGTAAAACATCGTTACGACAACCCAAATACAGTATTTAACTACTTCTTATTCCACATTGATCTTCGAGCCTGAATCTTGCTACTTATCGGTATATCATGAAATCAACCAAGTTGGGGTATAATTACCTCTCAGACCTTGACTGAATAACATTTAACGTCAAAACAGACAAGACTACTTACTCGAATAATCAATACCATACAACTACTTCTTCACTTTGAAACACTTATACACCTTCTCTTTTATCCTTACGAGGTTTTATTCTTATACTTCCTTTTTGATTATACTATTCTATTTCTAAGTTCGTTTTCTTATCGACTTTAATATATTTTGATATGTTAATTTCTAACTATCAAATTATCTTAAAAATATTCTATCTCCTTAAATTCCTGGAAAAATTCGCTATAACCTCCTTTGTACCGGGAGCATCGGGAAATTTCAAATAGCTTTCCCGGTCCTTCTCATCTCAAAAAGAAAAAGAAAAAGCCAAGCGGCTTGCCGATACGGTGCATAAAATCTCATATATGAATTAAATACGTACCTTTTTGTCGGGCATTCTATTTATTTCACTTCTATACTTTATTCCATACCTGTCTCCTGTATATTTATGTCTGTCCAATCTATTTTAACTACACCAGTCGTTTTAACTCAATTTGTTAATTAAATCTGTTGCTTAACTTTTCAGTCTTATTCACCTTCATATTTGAACATGACATGTTCAAATATATTTTAACTGCATATTAACAAATTCTAATTATACTCATACTCTCGTTTCCTTATCGACTTCTTATTCAAATTCCAATTCAATTCTATTTGAATTCTCTTTATTTAAACTTCATTTGAATTCTATTTTCAAATTCTATAGTTTAAAGTCCATTTGAATTCTATTATTCAAATCTATTCAAACTCTTTTGTTTAAATTCCATTTGAATCCTATATTCAAATCGTTTAAAGTCCATTTGAATTCTGTTATTCAAATTCTATATCCAAAGTCTATTTGAATTCTATATTCAAATTCTATATTCAAAGTCTATTTGAATTCTCTGCATTATTTATAAACAACGTTTATAACTTCAATTCAAATCCCACCTTTCCATTTATAAACAACGTTTATAACTTCAATTCAAATCCCATATTTTCATTTATAAACAAAGTTTATAAATTCGATTCAAATCCCATATTTTCATTTATAAACAAAGTTAATAAATTCGATTCAAATCCCATATTTTCATTTATAAACAAAGTTTATAAATTCGATTCAAATCCCATCTTCCATTTATAAACAAAGTTTATAAATTTAATTACTTGTTTTATATACCTTCAAAACAAGTTAATATTTTCTATAGTTTTATTAAAAATTCAAATTCTATTTACAAAAATAGAATTTCTTTTTTTAAATATCAAATACCCTTTCCGATATTTTTATGAATCAATATTCAAGCCCCATTGATAATTTAAACAATCGAATCAACCAATTTCCAATCCTTTGATTTTTAACACATCATATATGAATATATATGAAATCAAACAAACAATAACAGATAATATATTTTTGAGGAATCCAGTTGGATTCCTCCAACCTGTTTTCCTGCATCCACAGATGTTAGTCAACATAGTAATACCCATCCTGCTTCGAGGCAAGATATCGCGGTATGAAGGTCATCCACTATCATAGCGTGGGGCGTATAGGGTAATCATCCGCTATGGTACCGCGGGCATCCGCTAATGAAACTGCGGGAATCCAACCAATCATCAACCCAATATATATATATTATAGTCAACCAATCCTAAATAACTATATATATTTTAACAGCCACAGAAATATTTTAACGCAGCCAAACAATCACAGACAATTATTTTTAACCGATAAAAATAAATTCTAAATAAGGTGAGTGAGATTTACTCACCGTGGTATTCAGTTTGCCTTTCGTTTTGATTCCAAATTGATACTCCTTTTGCATTGGTTCCAATTGTTTTCTTGATAAAATTCCATATTGAAAATTTCAACGCTTTACCCAATTTTGTCTTGTTCGTGAATTTCCGACCTCATATAAATTCATTTTCCGCTTATATAAGTTATCCATTTTAAATGTTAAACTAAATTTAAACTAAGTAATAGAGTAAACATAGCCTCAGCTTCACTACTCCCTTAACAGCTTACACATCCACTGCAGCATTCCATTGAGCACCTGCTGATCCTCACTGTTGTTCGCCCCCTCGCTGTTGGGCTGCTGGTTCACCTTCCATGATCGAACTGACATATTTGTAACCCCTTTTCCGAATGGATCCCTTTTTTTATACTCTTAACACATTGTAATAATCAATTCCTTCTTTCATTCAAAACAACAACTCGCATCAGTCTCTTCTCTCCTTTGCAAGAGCCTCTCCATTCCTGCTCTTCATACAACCGTGGCCAAATCTTTGAAACCACCAAACTCCTACTGCTGAACCAATAGTGACCTCCCCAAGATCAACAGCAAACTCCTGAGCTCCACTCTCATCATCATCTGGCAACGTGTATTCCCCTCCACCAAATCCCGTCGGCTTGCCTCCACGAACTTCCAAAACTGCATCCAAAAAGGCCAGAAATTTGTCATCCCCAAATCGTGCATGTCATTATCGAACTGTCGAACCCCAACCGAAGCTTTACTACAACCCTAGAACAGACATCGCGACCTTGGAATTGAAAGCCCAAGTGAACGAATACCTGTAGCTCCTCTTTACTTCAATTTGAGCATCGAATCTCGCTCCGAGTTGTCTAGATTCAAGCGCGAGGCTAGCTGATGTCGAGGAGGCCAAATCCGGCGCTACGAAGGGTCGCGATGTTTAAGTGTTGGGTTCAGTCATTTTGGGTTTTGATTTCCAAAAGAAAAGAAGATGGAGGGCTACGTGATTTATAAAGGAAAGGGGTGGAAGAAAAAAAGGCCACGCGGTTTTGTTTTGGGTTTGTGGAGATGAAGAAACCACCGTCGTTTTTCATTTGCGGAGGAGGAAGGAGCTACGGTTGCTTTGATTTTGTCCACAAAACTAGGATATTTTCATTTTATTTTAATTTATTTTAATCGGTATCCTTTAATTTAAATTACCACGTTGATTCTGAACTTCTTACTGAACCCAACAACTGTAAATCCTAGGGTAAAACCGCTATTCTGAACACACTGGGATAAGTATCGAAGTCCAGTTCGATCGCCTGTGGAAGATATTATTTTAAATTGATATAAATTAAATTTAAAACAATAAATTCTACGATAATAATTAAATATTATTATTCTAATTCAACCAGAATTATGTATTGATTATCTGAACTGTTTTCAAATCAGTTTTCACTTCGAATTCAGTTATTCGCTGATTCCTTATTTTGATAATTTAATATATACGATATTAAATCGAAATCGATATTTAAATCGATAACATAAATATAAAAATTCATTTATATTATCAACTAAATATTTAAATCCATTCTAAATATTTAAAATTAGTTGGTCGAAATCCCGGGTCATTACAATCTTCCCTAGTTATAATAATTTCGTCCTCGAAATTGCTAAGGTAGAAAAAGTGCTACAAACCCATTAACCTTTCAAAACTTATTTATGTTGATACTCAACATTTCAAACTTCCTTACGTAACTCTCTTTCGAATAAATCCCTATTCGATATATCCCTCCTTCGAATAACTATATCCGATAATCTCTCTTTCGAATAACTAGATTCGAAAATCTTTCTTCGAATAAACTATATTCGATTTACTCTATTCAATTTACTCCTATCAATTAACTCTATTGGATTTAACTCTTATCGATTAACCCTATCGAATAACTAAATTCGATAACTCCTTCAAATAACCAATATTCTATAACTCACTTCGATTAAACTAATCGATAACTCTTTTCAATTAACAAATATTCGATAAATTCTAATTGAATAACTAATATTCAATTAACTCTACGGATTAACCCTAACTGATTAACTCTAACTGGTTAATTCTTACTCTAATCGATTTATTCTAACTCTAATCGACTTCTCCTATTCGAATAACTCCTATTGGATAACGTTTATTCATTTATAAAGATTTACTTTTAGTAACGGTTCTTCATTTTATAAATGTTCTCTTTAATAACGTTACTTCACTTATACAAGTGTTGTATACCCCTTCTATTTAAAACTGTCGGTGTTAACCAATATCTCTTCTCTATATAAGTTCAGACTTATATATTCCACTTATCGAATGATAAATATTTAATTTAATTTATAAATTGTTATTTATAAATAAATCTTTTCTATTTATTCTGTTAAAAACAAATTTCCATTTTCTATTCATCTTCTAAATATTCCTTTGATTAAATTCTATTTATTTAACAAATAAATATCTCATTTATAACTTTCTATTTATTTTCTATAAATAAATATTTCCATTTAATCTATTTGTAAATGTTTTACAAATTTTCCCTTCTAAATTCTATTCGTAAATGTTTTTACAAATATATTTCTCCTCCTATTTGTTTGCACATAACTTCCTTTGTATTTGTGTTACAAATATATTTCCTTTATATTTGTTTTACAAATATATTTTCTTTTTAACTCTTTTGGGTTTTTCCTTAATTCACACCCAATTCATATTCACATTGATTTTACTCAATTTATTCATTTCGATCCATTTAACTTACTTAAGTTAAATTTAATTTCAATCATTCAAATTCCCATTAACTAGTTGCTAATTAACCGTTTTGCCGATTTCTCCCATTTTATTTGAATATAACTTGTTCAAATATATGTCAACTTAATTATAAACTAATCTAATTATAATTTCAACTCAAGTTATATATTCGATTTCGAATATAAATTCTCAATTTCTTTCAATTATCCAAAAATCCAATTTCGACTCAAATTTCCTTTAACTAATTATTTTCCAATTTAGTTAATTCTATTTAACCATTTAAAATATGATTTTTGTCTTAAAAATCATTTCACTTACTTCACTGAGGTTCATATTTATTTTATATCTCCAGTCTGGATTTTTCTAATGCCAATTCGGATTTTATTTCCTAACAATCCTTTTATTTATTTCATTAAACCGTTATGGTTTTATAATGGTTCTGGCGCTGCTTTTCTAAAAATTTGATTTTGACATAACTCAAAATCTATACTACGAAATCCAGATTTTTCTCTTTTATTTGAAAACTATTATTCAACCGGTCCCGAGGATTCTTGTTTCACAGAATTCCGACTTCAATTGAGTTCTGTATACTAAATTGAAGTTCGAATCGCCAATTTACGAACTGCCGCACTATGGCGAGCTCGTTTTAATTATATTTATAAATATAAACGTTTTAACTTTGTTTATAATAAATTCAACTCCATTCTGATATATATATCAAATCCATTTTTCCATTTCAACATAATATTCCCGATCTATTTCACTTCTAATATTCAAATCCTATATATTTACAATATTCAAATTCCATTTGAATTTTCTTTATTCAAACTCTATATTATTTCCTTCTATTCAATTTCTATTTGAATTTTCTTCTATTCAAATTCTATTTCAATTCCTTATCTTCAATTTCTATTTAAATTCCTTTGTTCCATTTCTATTTGAAATCCTTATCTTCAATTTCTATTTAAATTCCTTTGTTCCATTTCTATTTGAAATCCTTTGAATTTAAATTCTATTTCAAACTCTATATTTTCTTGAATTCTAATATTCAACCTCCACTTTATATTCTCTTTGAAATTCTATTTAACCAAATTCCATTTGAATTCTAATAATCAAATCTCTATTAGACTTTTCTTTATTCAAATCCATTTGAATTCCTTTGAATTCAAATTCCATTTCAATTTTTCTTATACAATTTCTATTTGAATTTTCTTTATTCAAACTCATTTGAATTCCTTTGAATTCAAATTCTATTTCACTTCTATTTGAATTATATATATATTCAAATTCCTTTATTTTACTTCTATTTGAAATTTATATTCCAATTCCCATTTCAAAATTCCTTTGAAGTAATATAAATATATACATATATTTATATCTATCTCAAATTCAAAACATTTGAATTTTCAAACAACTTGTTTCCTTTCAAACAAATTTCCATCAAAACTTTTCTAAGGCAGCAATTCATCACTTAGAAACTCGGAAATGAACACTGGTGATGTTGCGACCATCATCAGAATTATTTCCCAGCCACTGAATGAGTCCAGTGCTATATTTCTTTCAAAATCCATTTAGAAAAATATTTTCCACACTCCCAGGATTTTAAATTCTGAATTCTGGTTGGAATTCAATTTTAGTTTATCAAATTTGTATATTTGATTTCATATACAAATTCTATTGGTTATATATCTATTTCTGTTTTATAATCTAATTTGATTATAATCCTAACAATCAACTTAACTATTTAAAAACAATATCATGTCTAATCTTCTGTTCAAGTGTTTATAAACTCCCATCGACATCGTGGCGTCCCACGATTCGACCAAAATTTACAATCCACTCAACAGACTAGCCAACACAATATAAAACAGTTTTTATATCAAATAACAAATAGGCTCTCTTGTATATATATACGCTCAACTTATTCTAGGATACTACTGATCCTATCTCTAATGAGCACATTCCAACAAGCCTAGGTATTCGCTCAACCTAAGCTCTGATACCAAGTGTAACGACCCAGATTTCCGTAACATCGGAGTTGACTATATACATCATACGTCCAACCCAAATATCACGAAAATACGGAACATTTTTTTTTAGAAGAAAGAGATAGAAGAAGAACATAAATAACAACACAGAATCTCACGTCACAGCGGAACAAAATATAATATATCATATCTTTGAAATACAAAATCTTAACTGTATAACATACACTTATCAGAGTACAACACTTACAACACAACGGAACCACTATAACTAGATAACGCTGAAGCCTCCTGCTCCAAGCTCCTTTAGATATATCTGAAAAATCCTGAACTACTTGACTGCCCGTACAAATTTAGGCACCCAAGTGTTTAGGGAAAACAACAAAGTAAACTCCGGGTCAGTCATGGGACTGGTATGAGTAAAACAGTTTAAAAACAGTTCGAACAAGTAAACGATATCTCATAAGACCACGCCGCATAACGGAACGGGTTTTTCCCTTATGAAAATCCAAAATATCTTTATATCAAAAACCTTTTGATATTATAATAATGTCTATCAACCACAGTATATATATAATCATCTAGCAGAAATGCTTTCATCTCACGTTCTACATATATAGTATACAATCAAAACCGCAAGCACGTATTGGGTAATGGATTTCCAACTATGACAAGGTATGGAACCACCTTTCGCTAATGTACCTCTAGAGAGGAATACACTGGGTTCAACAAGAACATCTTGCAACCCAGCCACACATGACCGACCACTCATTTCGCTTGAGTGTATCGAATGTATATCACCAACAGTTGGGATCAGCAACCGTTTCCCGAATGGGACAGCATCAACAATAGATTTTTAGAAGTAAATGAAACTCTAGATCAGGTGATTATACACCCTAATAGGTGCGACCTACATAGCCATGCTGCCTGCCCGATTTCTGTCATTTACCGGATGATGAGGCTAGAAGCTACGCTTTATCATCATACCAGATTTACTTTGAATGCCACATCGTCAAATCCATCAAATCACCGATTGACGTCTACAACAATACATTATGTGTTAGCTAAAAGAAGTTTCCTTCTCCGCTTCCACTCTTGGTACGGTTGGAGAAATCAATATACGTGGTCGTTTGGAAATACGCTGTCAGACATTCATCCATACAAGTCACCCAGGAACAGGATGAACTGAAGGCACTATTTCTATTAATAGAAAAAGTACTTGCACTCTACTCCGTCTTCGATTATCTTTATATAATCTGATTTGCACGCTACTGCCGATATGGAGTGGTTCTTCGGATAATAATCCAACCGGTCTCTCCATATTGACAATGATAGTCAAACTTCGATAGTCTGTGATTTAACTATCGAATAAAAACAAGTGTTTCGATAGTCGATGATTTAACTATCGAATAAAACAAGTGTTCATCCAAACAACCAACAATCACTGAGCCTTTAATTAATATTCCATTAATTAAATCTCTTCTCTATTTCTTATCAATATTTGTTAACCAAATATTTTCAATAACCATATTGGCCTTATACGTTATTTGGAAAACATTTCCATATATCGCCTTCCTTTATTTTCTACACTAGGAAATATTCATTATTCTATTTCCAAGCTTTGCACATATTTGGGTTAAAACAGAAGTTGTGTAAAACATCGTTACGACAACCCAAATACAGTATTTAACTACTTCTTATTCCACATTGATCTTCGAGCCTGAATCTTGCTACTTATCGGTATATCATGAAATCAACCAAGTTGGGGTATAACTACCTCTCAGACCTTGACTGAATAACATTTAACGTCAAAACAGACAAGACTACTTACTCGAATAATCAATACCATACAACTACTTCTTCACTTCGAAACACATATACACCTTCTCTTTTATCCTTACGAGGTTTTATTCTTATACTTCCTTTTTGATAATACTATTCTATTTCTAAGTTCGTTTTCTTATCGACTTTTATATATTTTGATATGTTAATTTCTAACTATCAAATTATCTTAAAAATATTCTATCTCCTTAAATTCCCGGAAAAATTCGCCATAACCTCCTTTGTACCGGGAGCATCGGGAAATTTCAAATAGCTTTCCCGGTCCTTCTCATCTCAAAAAGAAAAAGAAAAAGCCAAGCGGCTTCCCGATACGGCGCATAAAATCTCATATATGAATTAAATACATACCTTTTTGTCGGGCATTCTATTTATTTCACTTCTATACTTTATTCCATACCTGTCTCCTGTATATTTATGTCTGTCCAATCTATTTTAACTATAACAATCGTTTTAACTCAATTTGTTAATTAAATCTGTTGCTTAACTTTTCAGTCTATTTCACCTTCATATTTGAACATGACATGTTCAAATATATTTTAACTGCATATTAACAAATTCTAATTATACTCATACTCTCGTTTCCTTATCGACTTCTTATTCAAATTCCAATTCAATTCTATTTGAATTCTCTTTATTTAAACTTCATTTGAATTCTATTTTCAAATTCTATAGTTTAAAGTCCATTTGAATTCTATTATTCAAATCTATTCAAATTCTATTGTTTAAATTCCATTTGAATCCTATATTCAAATCGTTTAAAGTCCATTTGAATTCTGTTATTCAAATTCTATATCCAAAGTCTATTTGAATTCTATATTCAAATTCTATATTCAAAGTCTATTTGAATTCTCTGCATTATTTATAAACAACGTTTATAACTTCAATTCAAATCCCACCTTTCCATTTATAAACAACGTTTATAACTTCAATTCAAATCCCATATTTTCATTTATAAACAAAATTTATAAATTCGATTCAAATCCCATATTTTCATTTATAAACAAAGTTAGTAAATTCGATTCAAATCCCATATTTTCATTTATAAACAAAGTTTATAAATTCGATTCAAATCCCATCTTCCATTTATAAACAAAGTTTATAAATTTAATTACTTGTTTTATATACCTTCAAAACAAGTTAATATTTTCTATAGTTTTATTAAAAATTCAAATTCTATTTACAAAAATAGAATTTCTTTTTTTAAATATCAAATACCCTTTCCGATATTTTTATGAATCAATATTCAAGCCCCATTGATAATTTAAACAATCGAATCAACCAATTTCCAATCCTTTGATTTTTAACACATCATATATGAATATATATGAAATCAAACAAACAACAACAGATACTATATTTTTGAGGAATCCAGTTGGATTCCTCCAACCTGTTTTCCTGCATCCACAGATGTTAGTCAACATAGTAATACCCATCCTGCTTCGAGGCAAGATATCGCGGTATGAAGGTAATCCACTATCATAGCGTGGGGCGTATAGGGTAATCATCCGCTATGGTACTGCGGGCATCCGCTAATGAAACTGCGGGAATCCAACCAATCATCAACCCAATGTATATATATATAATAGTCAACCAATCCTAAATAACTATATATATTTTAACAGCCACAGAAATATTTTAACGCAGCCAAACAATCACAGACAATTATTTTTAACTGATAAAAATAAATTCTAAATAAGGTGAGTGAGATTTACTCACCGTGGTATTCAGTTTGCCTTTCGTTTTGATTCCAAATTGATACTCCTTTTGCATTGGTTCCAATTGTTTTCTTGATAAAATTCCAGATTGAAAATTTCAACGCTTTACCCAATTTTGTCTTGTTCGTGAATTTCCGACCTCATATAAATTCATTTTCGGCTTATATAAGTTATCCATTTTAAATGTTAAACTAAATTTAAACTAAGTAATAGAGTAAACATAGCCTCACCTTCACTACTCCCTTAACAGCTTACACATCCACTGCAGCATTCCATTGAGCACCCGCTGATCCTCACTGTTGTTCGCCCCCTCGCTGTTGGGCTGCTGGTTCACCTTCCATGATCGAACTGCCATATTTGTAACCCCTTTTCCGAATGGATCCCGTTTTTTTTATACTCTTAACACATTGTAATAATCAATTCCTTCTTTCATTCAAAACAGCAACTCGCATCAGTCTCTTCTCTCCTTTGCAAGAGCCTCTCCATTCCTGCTCTTCATACAACCGTGGCCAAATCTTTGAAACCACCAAACTCCTACTGCTGAACCAATAGTGACCTCCCCAAGATCAACAACAAACTCCTAAGCTCCACTCTCATCATCATCTGGCAACGTGTATTCCCCTCCACCAAATCCCGTCGGCTTGCCTCCACGAACCTCCAAAACTGCATCCAAAAAGGCCAGAAATTTGTCATCCCCAAATCGTGCATGTCATTATCGAACTGTCGAACCCCAACCGAAGCTTTACTGCAACCCTAGAACAGACATCGCGACCTTGGAATTGAAAGCCCAAGTGAACGAATACCTGTAGCTCCTCTTTACTTCAATTTGAGCATCGAATCTCGCTCCGAGTTGTCTAGATTCAAGCGCGAGGCTAGCTGATGTCGAGGAGGCCAAATCCGGCGCTACGAAGGGTCGCGATGTTTAAGTGTTGGGTTCAGTCATTTTGGGTTTTGATTTCCAAAAGAAAAGAAGATGGAGGGCTACGTGATTTATAAAGGAAAGGGGTGGAGGAAAAAAAGGCCACGCGGTTTTGTTTTGGGTTTGTGGAGATGAAGAAACCACCGTCGTTTTTCATTTGCGGAGGAGGAAGGAGCTACGGTTGCTTTGATTTTGTCCACAAAACTAGGATATTTTCATTTTATTTTAATTTATTTTAATCGGTATCCTTTAATTTAAATTACCACATTGATTCTGAACTTCTTACTGAACCCAACAACTGTAAATCCTAGGGTAAAACCGCTATTCTGAACACACTGGGATAATTATCGAAGTCCAGTTCGATCGCCTGTGGAAGATATTATTTTAAATTGATATAAATTAAATTTAAAACAATAAATTCTGCGATAATAATTAAATATTATTATTCTAATTCAACCAGAATTATGTATTGAGTATCTGAACTGTTTTCAAATCAGTTTTCACTTTGAATTCAGTTATTCTCCGATTCCTTATTTTGATAATTTAATATATACGATATTAAATCGAAATCGATATTTAAATCGATAACATAAATATAAAAATTCATTTATATTATCAACTAAATATTTAAATCCATTCTAAATATTTAAAATTAGTTGGTCGAAATCCCGGGTCATTACAATACATATTTATTTATTATTTAATTCAAGAAAATGTTTGTTTTCAATTCGAACCCACAATCAAACCCAACGACTGTCGCTCCTAGCTAAATACCCCCATTTCGAACACAATGGGATATGTTTCGTAAGCCAATCCGCCGATTTCAATTAGTTTTTATCAAAATTAAAATATAAATTAATATAACTTTCAAATTTGAATTCCACGTACATTTTAATTTACCGGGACCACATACTGACTCCAAAAATTCCAGAAAAATAAATCTAGCTATGTTTTGATGATACGGTCGTAACAAAACTAATTTCGTTGGATTTGGAGACCGTTTGAAAAATGTTCATTTTTCAGTCGATAAAATTAAAAACATATTTCAAAACCCATTTAAATCTGCCACGCTAACATATTAACTCCAAAAATTATGAAATTCGAAACCTAACAATAATTTGACATTCCGGATCCAACAAAAGTGGTTACGTTGGATTCAGTGGTCATTTGCAAAATCTTAATTTTTAAGGGCTTGTATATTAATTAAAACATTTATAAATTCTATAGCGACTATTCTGAATTTTAAACTGATCATAACTTATCATTTATAAAGTGAAATGTTAGTTTCTTACATTCGTTAGAAAGATATGATTAATTCGATTCTAATATTTCTGGTTTCATTCAATTCTGATTTATATTGACTTCTGCATATCAATTCAAAGTTTAAAATCGAATTTTCGAACTACCGCGCTATTTTTAATTCATTTTAATTAAATTATAAATATATATTTTCAAACTTTGATTAAAATAATTTTTTATTTGTTATTATTTAAAATAAATAATTTTAAATATTCAAAATGCATTAAAATATCTAAAATAAAAAATTTAAATTGGTTCCAAAATTCCGGGTTGTTACAATATTGATAGACATCAGTTACATGGCATGGATTGTCAATGTGACATACAAAGATTAAATTGATCAAGGATTTTTGTTGAAAAGCAGAGCCTAGTTGTTGAAGACCAAAGCACAACTTTAATTAGCTAGCTTTGTCTATAGAGTAACTTCGCGAGCCTCACACCGGTATGAGTCAAAAACGGGATAAGAGAACACAGAGAGAACAACACGTTTCTTTCTAGTTAGACACTGTGTCATGGTATGGAGCCCAGTTATTTTTTCTTATGTGGATGATGGAATGAGGCACCTCGGATATTGGTCCCTAGTGTCCATTTTATAGGTTCTATAGGACTGGGAAACGTGTGTTCAGGAATAACTAATCCACAAACGTAGGTGTGGACCAGCCCTGCTGTATCCAAGGGTTGCCCAGAGTGTGTAATCCTGAGACATTTGCTAGAGTGTCTCGAATCGGTAAAGAGATCATTCCAATCCTTGACTCGTGATGGAAACCCAACTTCCAATACGACATTACGGATTTGATTGTAAACCTATATACGGCTACATAGTAGGATGGGGTACTATGCTTTCTAGGATTGATAAATTTACTTTGAAGTATTTTACAAAGATTAGATACTAATAATAATATAAAATGATTATTGTTTTATATGTATCAAGCATGTTTGATCATTATAAGGTAAAACTCTATCCTTCGGTTTGCTTTGCATTGTGTGATGGGACTTGAGTCTTATAATGGTTTCAGTTTTCTAAAAGCATTGCGTTGTTTTTAAAATATTTATTTATTTTATGCACTGGCAATCATATGGAGTAAACTCGTTCCCCGTTAGCGGCGTGATCCTGTGATTAGCTTTGCTATTATGTAAGTAAAAGTAAGATTTCTCATACCAGTCCCATGACTGACTCATAGTTTGTTTTTCCCTTGCAAACTCGGGTGCCCATTATTTTCCACCCGGGTAGTCGAGTAGTTTATTTTGCAGATATATTGAGCAGGATCCTGGATTGAAGCTTAAAGCTGTGTCTAGAGCATTCATAGTTTTCCGCTGTGCATTGTATCACATTTATTGTAAAATTATCTTCCGTTGTATTATTATTTCAATGTACTCCGATACTCTATACTCTGATGTAACATTATTATGATGTTTATAAAGGTCTTCTATTATTATTCCGATGTGTTGTATACTCAAAGTTAGTGCATCTGAGGATTTCCCGCAAGGGGGATTTTCGAGTCGTTACAACCCCTGTCTAAATAACGCAAATAATTAAATAGAAATAAAGGCATTTTCGGCCACTGAAGTCGATATAAGTTTGCCACGAAATTTGATTTTCTTACAATAATAAATTAATACGAATCCACCGACACAAGTCTTGTCGCATTCCGAGACTGTTTCCCGGTACGTTATTTTATACGCCAAACAACGCCATTTTGGACACCAAAATTCACGGTCTCAAAAAATAATAAATCATACATTACCTGACTATAAACGTAAATACGAATTCAATGGAATTTGTTTCGTGACTTAATTCGATCGTTATCTTTAGTTACGCTCAAATTCCTCTTCAAAGCAATTTAAATTATGTTATAATTCCATAGCGTTTTTCTTAAAATTTGAATTTGAAATAACTTACTGTAACACCAAATAATTTTAAGATATTAAAATTAATAAATTGAAGAACACTTAAATTTAGAAGAAGAATTAAGTGAAACGGGTTACGTCATTGCGTTCGTCTCGGAATTCCGCTTAAGATAGAGTCCGAGTTTACGTAAAACGGATACAGTATGAAGAAGTTATTGAGGTTGGAAGTTTGTATATATAAATAAAATAAAATCAATTTATATTCAAAATAGCGGAAGTAGGAGGGCAAAACACAGAACCGGCCACGTTAGGGGTATCGACCCGAGACGATCTGTAACACCCCACCCCGCCGGGCCCACTTCCAAGGAGGTGAGACCGGCGTTGGCGGAGCGTTGGTGGTACAAGAAGTAAAACATGCAAAGAGATATCACAAGACAGAATATAATTATAAGTAAAGCAGCGGTAGCAGATAAAACCCATCATCATATATAAAAACCAGCCATAGTCACGTACATAATCATTTTCCAAAATATCATGAGTCTAGAAAAGCATAAAATGAAATACATAAACAAAACATAAGTAAACTATCCCCAAGATAAAGTGATAAGCCATAGCGAGCTCAAGTCCATACATGAGCTGTCAAACAAGCAAGCAAAAGATCCACTAAGCAGTAGTGTTCCCTCCCTGATAACCTGAGGGGGAAAACGAAAGAAAAGAAGCGAAGTAAACGGGTCAGTCAAAAAGACTGGTAAGCCCTAACTACTATTAGTCTGAAAACTAATAAAGTTAATGGGACATGAGCAACTAAGATGAAACATAAGGTAAATAACTAGGCTAAAAAGATAACAGGATAAACATGTGAGACATCGCATAACCAAGGCTAAGTTTGCACCAAGTGTACTAGTTTCCAAACCCAAGTCAAGTGTAAACGAGAATTGATCCCTTGGCCCAATATCATGTGATGGCCCACATCTCGGGGCCCAACTACACGGTCTAGTCGATCGGCTCCCTATAAGCCTAACTCGTCAAGTGTCGGTGTCATATACGGCCTAAACGCGAAATGTAGTCAACTGTGCTACGTCCACCCTAGGGTGTATCAAGTCCTAGGGTGCCAACCACTGACACCAAAACAAGCATGCACAGTTCAACCTACGGGTGTCCATGCCTATCTTTTCAACAATGCAGACTAAGTGCATGACCTTATCCCACCGGAACTTTCATGGCACACCAACTCGGCCGTCCGTTTTGGTCGCTTACAATCAGCCCAGTAATCGTGCCCCACCCTAGCCTAGTCCCTAGGGTACCGTTTGATACAACAAGGAGGGTTACTGCTGAAAAGGACCCCGCAAACTAGGGTTTTCTAGAGGGTCAAGTGTGTCACCCAAATCCGATGACTTAACCCCAATCAACATGTCAACGTTGGTTAAGTATTTTCAAGGGTACATGACTTAACCTATCCATGTGGCATTAATTTAATTAATTAATGCACCCAACCTCTCACATTAGACTTCGTTGTGGTCACTGGATATGCCGGTTGGTTCCGGACAGAATTACACCACAACTTAGTCTAACCTCGGGTCTTATAGTGCGATATGACCAACTACTCACATTGGGTCCTATTGTTTGTAGCTACCGGTATGCCGGTAGGTTCCGGGCAGATTTACGCTACAAACTCAACCCAACCTCGAGTTGGCCATTTCATGTTTTCTAAGTGTCATGTCCATAATCATGTTTTTCAAGCATAATCATATGCTAACTTTCATGTTATGTTTCAAATCGTGTTTTCATGTCATTCAAGTTTTGCCTAACTACCCATAACGTAACCCACGTCGCACGTATATTCGCATCACACACATAGATTAAGATGGAACATATAAACATGGCAAAGTGAGTATAAAGTGGCAATTTAGTCACAAGTTGATCATGGTGACATGAAGGGTCTACTACATAACTTGCATATGAGATTATAGGTCTTAAACATGTATGACATTAACTTAGCAACATAGGTGTAACATGGCAAAGTGAACATGAAGGGATTAAACACATAGTTTAGCATCATAGGCCTGTTGCCATATTAGTCATGAGAGGTTACATGTTGTATAATGCAAAGTTTACAAACAAAGGTCATGTCTTTACACCCCAAAGTTAACATGGATGTTACTAGATCCATGATATGCAACATTTAGGCCCACAAACAAACATAGGTGCATTCACTTCAAGTCAAACATACCACAAAAGCCTCATTTCACTTGCAACATGTCATAATTAAGTTCATAGTTAACATCTAAGAGTATGATAGGGCTTACAATGAGCGGTTAAGCAAACTAGATTAGTATAATTAAAGATTGAGACGAAGCCACAAGCAAAATCCACAAAGAAATAATAAGCTTCTCTTAAACGCCTTGAAAACTAGAAGAAATAACCCCAATGAACAAGAAAGATGGCTCTTTTATGCAAGAAAGATGGCTCCTTTATGACATAGATTAATTTGAGACACTAATTCTCTCATGAAGAAGGTGGAGGCCATTTTTAATTAACGTTTGGGCAGCACTTAGTTGTAGGGTTGATTTGTGTGAGTTTATGAGAGGGTTAGGGGTCTATTTATAGAGTATAGGAATGTTTTTAGCCATAGGATTAACCGTAGACCGAATCTGAGCCATCAAATCCCGTCACTAGCCAACAAAACTGAACCAAAACCACAAGCAGGTGCATCAGGCCATTTGGGCCGACCAACCAGGTCGACACTCGTGTCGACTGGGCAGTCGACACCCCCCTAGGTGTGTCGACACCCCAGTCGACAGCCCAGTCGACCTGGGGGCTTGGGCGGGAATTTTTCCCGCCTAATCTGTTTGGCTCCAGATTTTAATTTTGAGCTGTTTTCGGGCTTTGAATTTTCTGAAAACTTTGACGGGCCATAACTTGGTCATACGGGCTCCGATTTACAAAATTTCGGACTCTATTTCGCGTATTTTTCCGAGATGAACGAAATGGCATAGCCCGTTTCCCCTGATTCAGGCTTTACAATTTAATTCTGCCCTGTTTTATAACTATATTGTGTTATAACGTGTTATTAAAATACGGGTTGTTACATTCTCCCCTCCTTAAAGGATTTCGTCCCCGAAATCTTCAAGTTAGGAAGAACGTATCCTACCAACCAACATCCATCTACTCACAATATCACCCATGAGCAAACATTGTCCTTAAATGATTTCTAATGCCATATGAACATATGCAAAGGTGTGTGTATATGTACCTATCTAATGCGAAAATCAGGCGGTTACTGATACAGTAAACCTCCTTAATGCAAAGTATGTTAGTGAAATGCGTCCAATATGTATGCGAATTCCTAACATAACTTGTAGTTCTACATGAGTGCACATAACATACATCCATATGCAACATCCGTGTGATAGCATAGCAAGTTTCATCCATGAATAAGCATAAACACTCGTGCATATGCAGTAAGAAAGTGTGTGAGCCGATCTTAGTGCCTAATGTGTACCATGCATCCACAAGTATCCACTTGCAAACACTTGCAACCACTTGCAAACATCAAGCATAACATGTTTCAAATACATGTTTCAACCAAAAGGGTTTCTACCTAAGGTTCTCATGATAAGATATATTAAACAAGATAAACTAAATAAACGAAAGATGGGAAAAAGAGATTGAGAAAGTACCCTAAAAAAGGAATGGATAAAGTCCACGCATCTTCTCCTCTATTTCCCAAGTTGCATCTTCCTCTGCTTCACTCCATTGCACTTTGACAAGCTTAACTTCTTTTCTCCTAAGTTTCTTTGTCTCCGTTCCCATGATACGAATCGGAGCTCGCCTCAGGGTTGCTTCTCTTTCCACTTCCACATCCTGAAGAATATTGGGCTCAACCACTTCGGCGGATCTGTGTAAACACTTTTGGAGATGCGAGACATGAAAAACATTATGCACTCCAGCTAGTTTCTCGGGCAATTCCACTCTATATGCCATTTGCCCAATTCTCTCTATGATAGGGAAGGGCCCTACGAATCTCGGTGCCAACTTCCCAGCTACTCCAAACCGTACCACATGTCGCAAAGGAGAAACCTTCACAAAGACCATATCTCCTACTTCAAACTCTAAGTCCGTCCTTCGCTTGTCCGCATAGGATTTCTGTCGGTCTTGGGCCATCTTCATACGTCTTCTCACCAAGTCAACTTTCTCGGATGTGTCCCGTATCATATCGGGCCCAAGTATAAGCTTATCTGTTGTCTCCCCCCAACAAGATGGAGACTTGCACGGCCTCCCATATAGAGCTTCAAATGGTGCCATCCCTATGCTGGCTTGATAACTGTTGTTATAAGCAAACTCCACAAGAGGAAGGTGGTCTTCCCAAGTACCACCAAAGTCAAGAACACAAAGCCTCAATAGATCCTCCAGGACTCTATTCACCCTCTCGGTCTGGCCATCCGTCTGCGGGTGATAGGTCGTACTCAAATTCAATTGTGTTCCCATGGCTTCCTGCAAGCTACTCCAGAACTGGCTAGTAAAGATGGGATCACGGTCGCTAACGATACTAGAAGGAACTCCATGCAGCCGCACTATCTCTCGAAGATATACTGATGCCAACCAAGATGTGGTTCTCTTGCTCTTTACTAGAATAAAGTGAGAACTCTTCGTGAGTCTATCTACGATAACCCAAATGCTCGTATTCCCCCTTCTAGACCTCGGTAATCCATCCACAAAGTCCATAGAGATGCTTTCCCACTTCCATTGCGGGACCTCTAATGGATGCAATAGCCTACCGGGCTTCTTCGATACCGCCTTCACTTGCTGACAAACAATGCACCTAGAAACAAACTCAGCAACATCTTTCTTCATGCCATCCCAAAAGAAAATCCGCTTCATGTCCCAGTACATCTTATCACCCCCAGGATGAATAGTCATCTTGGAATGGTGTGCCTCCTCAAGGACTTTATGTACTATGTCTCCTACTCGAGGAACACATAGCCTCCCATCACGCCTTAACCATCCTTTATCATCAATGGCGTATCTGGCGAGATGACTGGACGTCTCCTCACGAATTAGCTTGTCCATAACTTCTACTATTTGCGGGTCTTCCTTCTGTGAAGCACCCACATGATCCATAAGTGTCGGTCTAAGTTCAAGAGATGCTAAAGAACCAGTCGATGCTTCAAAAGCTGGAGTAAGACCAAAGGTAGCTAAGAACTCTAAATTCTTCATCTCCACAAATAGAGGGATCAAAGCTAACTTCTTCCTACTAAAAGCGTCCGCCACAACATTCCCCTTGCCAGGGGTATAAGCTATCTCGAAATCATAAGACTCCAAGAACTCCATCCATCTTTGATGCCTCAGATTCAGATCCTTCTGCGAGAAGAGATACTTCAAAGACTTATGATCGGTATACAACTCAAATCTTTCGCCCAAAAGATAATGGCGCCAAGGTTTGAGTGCAAAAACGATCGCCGCTAACTTCAGGTCATGAGTGGGATAGTTCTTCTCATGCACCTTGAGTTGTCTACCTCCATAGCAGATAACTCTCCCTTCTTGCATCAGAACGGCTCCTAACCCCGTGCCACAAGCGTCGGTGTACACGGTGAACAACTTCCCTCCATCGGGAAGAGCTAAAACAGGAGCAGTAGTAAGGGCTCTCTTGAGTCCCTGAAACGCGAGCTCACACTCTATATCCCAAGAAAACACTAAGTTCTTCTTTGTCAACCTCGTGAGTGGAGCAGAAATCTTAGCAAAGTCCTTGATGAACTTCCTATAAAACCCCGCAAGACCTAGAAAGCTTCTTACTTCCGTTGCATTCTTTGGAGCTTTCCAGTCTTGAACCGCTATAACCTTTGCTGGGTCCACCGCTAGACCTTGCTTAGAAACAATGTGCCCAAGGAACCTAACTTCCTTTCTCTAAAAGTGACACTTGGAGAACTTAGCCTTCAAATGATGGGCTCTAAGCATATCCATCACCTCCTTGAGGTGTCTAGCATGCTCTTCTTCATCTTTGGAAAAGATAAGAGTATCATCAACGAAGACAACCACGAACTTGTTCAGGAACTCTCAGAATAATCTACTCATCAAGTCCACGAAGTAGGCGGGTGCATTAGTCAGACCGAATGGCATGACTAACCACTCAAAGAATCCATCCGGAGTTCTGAACGCAGTTTTATCGATACTATCCTCAGCCACTCTAAGCTGATGAAATCCAGTGGCTAGATCGAGCTGAGAGAAGACAGAGGCACGAACAAGCTGGTCAAAGAGATCATCAATCCTCGGTAACGGGTGCCTATTCTTTTTAGTCAACTTGTTCAACTCTCGATAATCCACGCATAGACGAAGCGATCCATCCGCCTTAGTAGCAAATACCACTGGAGCAACCCATTCTGAAATGCTTCATCTAATAAAGTTCTTCTCTAACAACTCCTTGATTTGCTTACTAAGCTCTTTCCTTTCACGCGGGGCCATGTGCCGAACCGGTAAGGAAACTGGCTTAGCATTATCAACTAGATAAATGCGAAAATCTATTTCGCGTTTAGGGGGCAATCCCCTAACCTCATCAAACACATCAGGATACTCTCAGACTACCCTCACCGATAGAAGATCATCGATAGAAGAGTCGAGGGATTCAAGATAACACAACATGACGGGACCCCTCGGGTTATAAGAAATCTCTAGGGTGTTTCCCAGGCGTGTCACAAGCATCACCACCCTATGCTCGCAATCAAGGATGGCTCCATTTCTGCACAACCAATCCATGCCTAATATCAAACCGTATCCCATGAATCCGAGAACATATGCATCATAAGCGAACTCTACGGTCAATATAGAGATTCTCAAATCCATACAGATCATAGACAGATGGGCGGACCCCCCAATCGGATTTGAGACACAAACGGGATCATATACAAGACTAGTACTAAGGTGCAAACTACCAACAATATCAGATGAGATAAATGTATACGATGCGCCAGAATCAAACAAAGTACGAATAGGAAAACCAGAGATGTATACTAGACTTTCAACAGAAACACTACCTCGATCAAGTGCTGGAAGAGCGGTGTTGAGAGCATGCAGTTGACCTCCAGATGGTCCAGCTCTCTGAATCTGTCCTTGCCCTTGGCCCTGCTTCTTCGGGCAATCCTTGCTAAAGTGTCCTTATTCTCCGCAATGAAAACACTCTCCAAGCTTCCTTTTCTTCTTCCTGCAGTCTTTCGCCAAGTGTCCAGGATTTCCACAGAAGTTGCACTTTCTTTTCTCCTTGCCTTTGCCGTTGTTGTTGCCCTTGTTCTTGTTCTTGTTCCGGTTGCCTTGATTGCCTCCCCACTTGCCCTCGGTCTTCTCCTGGGGCTTGACTTCTTTCTTTCCTCCACTATCTTCCTCATTTAAGAGGGCCATATCTACCAAGCTCTCAAACATGGCCCCCATGGGAATGTGGGACATAGCCAAGCTATGTAAGGGCTCATTCAAACCCCGTGCAAATCAGAGAGACTTCTTCTGGACCGTGCTGACAAGATCCAACCCAAAACGAGCTAGCTGGTTGAACTTGTTGACATACTCTCTCACAGTCATATCTCCTTGCCTCAACGAGACAAACTTCTCCATCTGCAAATTTTCCTCAGCTGATGAGAGGAACTTAAGCCCAAATCTTTCTCTGAAGTCGGCCCAATTCTCTATGGGCCTTGTGCCATTTGTAACCTCCCACCATAATGCGGCTTCTTCCTTCATGAGCCATGCTGCCATCTGGACCTTCCTATGGTCCTCAACATCAAAGATAGCGAAGAGATCCTCGGTCTCTTTTAGCCAATTCCTTACTTCCACGAAGGTCTCTGTCCCAAGGAAGTTCTTTCCACCCATTGCTTTGAAGTCTTTGCACACCTTGGGCAACGTGTCCATACGAGGTGGATGTGGAGCCTCAACTACTGGAGGAGGGGGAGGAGGAACCTCTGCTACACGAGGAGGAGGTAAATCAACTACGGGAGGTGGAGGAGGAGGAGTCTCTTGGGGCCGTCTTCGGTCGCCCTAGCCTCCATATATCTACGGAACCAGACAAGTACGTTTACTCCCTCCGGGATGGCGAAATTATCGGCCATACTGAAACGAAAGAAAAGATAGATTAAGAACAAGGAAACGAAGGATAGTGCCAATGGCTTTTGGGGAATAGCCTTTTAAAATAATCTAGACTTTTATTGGAAAATACTTATAATTGGTTTTGAAAATAAATTTTCAAAGGGGTTTTCAAAATTTCTTTAAAAACTTATGCTTGTCAAGTAAACCTCGTGCTCTGATACCAAATGTAACACCCCACCCTGTCGGGCCCACTTCCAAGGAGGTGAGACCGGCGTTGGCGGAGCATTGGTGGTACAAGAAGTAAAACATGCACAGAGATATCACAAGACAGAACATAATTATAAGTAAAGCAGCGGTAGCAGATAAAACCCATCATCATATATAAAAACCAACCATAGTCATGTACATAATCATTTTCCAAAATATCACGAGTCTAGAAAAGTATAAACTGAAATACATAAACAAAACATAAGTAAACTATCCCCAAGACAAAGTGATAATCCATAGCGAGCTCAAGTCCATACATGAGCTGTCAAACAAGCAAGCAAAAGATCCACTAAGCAGTAGCGTTCCCTCCCTGAGAACCTAACGGGGAAAACGAAAGAAAAGAAGCGAAGGAAACGGGTCGGTCAAAAAGTCTGGTAAGCCCTAACTACTATTAGTCTGAAAACTAATAAAGTTAATGGGACATGAGCAACTAAGATGAAACATAAGGTAAATAAGTAGGCTAAAAAGATAATAGGATAAACATGTGAGACATCGCATAACCAAGGCTAAGTTTGCACCAAGTGTACTAGTTTCCAAACCCAAATCAAGTGTAAACGAGAATTGATCCCTTTGGCCAATATCATGTGATGGCCCAAATCTCGGGGCCCAACTACACGGTCTAGTCGATCGGCTCCCTATAAGCCTAACTCGTCAAGTGTCGGTGTCATATACGGCCTAAACGCGAAATGTAGTCAACTGTGCTAGGTCCACCCCAGGGTGTATAAAGTCCTAGGGTGCCAACCACTGACACCAAAACAAGCATGCACAGTTCAACCTACGGGTGTCCATGCCTATCTTTTCAACAATGCGGACTAAGTGCACGACCTTAGCCCACCGGAACTTTCATGGCACACCAACTCGGCCGTCCGTTTTGGTCGCTTACAATCAGCCCAGTACTCGTGCCCCACCCTAGCCTAGTCCCTAGGGTACCGTTTGATACAACAGGGAGGGTTACTGCTAAAAAGGACCCCGCAAACTAGGGTTTTCTATAGGGTCAAGTGTGTCACCCAAATCCCATGACTTAACCCCAATCAACATGTCAACGTTGGTTAAGTATTTTCATGGGTACATGACTTAACCTATCCATGTGGCATTAATTTAATTAATTAATGCACCTAACCTCTCACATTAGACTTCGTTGTGGTCACTGGATATGCCGGTTGGTTCCAGACAGAATTACACCACAACTTAGTCTAACCTCGGGTCTTATAGTGCGATATGACCAACTACTCACATTGGGTCCTATTGTTTGTAGCTACCGGTATGCCGGTAGGTTCCGGGCAGATTTACGCTACAAACTCAACCCAACCTCGAGTTGGCCATTTCATGTTTTCTAAGTGTCATCTCCATAATCATGTTTTTCAAGCATAATCATATGCTAACTTTCATGTTATGTTTCAAATCGTGTTTTCATGTCATTCAAGTTTTGCCTAACTACCCATAACGTAACCCATGTCGCACGTATATTCGCATCACACACATAGATTAAAATGGAACATATAAACATGGCAAAGTGAGTATAAAGTGGCAATTTAGTCACAAGTTGATCATGGTGACATGAAGGGTCTACTACATAACTTGCATATGAGATTATAGGTCTTAAACATGTATGACATTAACTTAGCAACATAGGTGTAACATGGCAAAGTGAACATGAAGGGATTAAACACATAGTTTAGCATCATAGGCATGTTGTCATATTAGTCATGAGAGGTTACATGTTGCATAATGCAAAGTTTACAAACAAAGGTCATGTCTTTACACCCCAAAGTTAACATGGATGTTACTAGATCCATGATATGCAACATTTAGGCCCACAAACAAACATAGGTGCATTCACTTCAAGTCAAACATACCACAAAAGCCTCATTCCACTTGCAACATGTCATAATTAAGTTCATAGTTAACATCTAAGAGTATGAGAGGGCTTACAATGAGCGGTTAAGCAAACTAGATTAATATAATTAAAGATTGAGACGAAGCCACAAGCAAAATCCGCAAAGAAATAATAAGCTCCTCTTAAACGCCTTGAAAACTTGAAGAAATAACCCCAAAGAACAAGAAAGATGGCTCTTTTATGAAAGAATGATGGCTCCTTTATGACATAGATTAATTTGAGACACAAATTCTCTCATGAAGAAGGTGGAGGCCATTTTTAATTAACGTTTGGGCGGCACTTAGTTGTAGGGTTGATTTATGTGAGTTTATGAGAGGGTTAGGGGTCTTTTTATAGAGTTTAGGAATGTTTTTAGCCATAGGATTAACCATAGACAGAAAAAAGCCATCAAATCCCGTCACTAGCCAACAAAACTGAACCAAAACCACAAGCAGGTGCACCAGGCCATTTGGGCCGACCACCCAGGTTGACACCCGTGTCGACTGGGCAGTCGACACCCCCTTGGGTGTGTGGACACCCCAGTCGACACCCCAGTCGACCTGGGGTGTAACACCCCACCCCCGCTAGGGTAAATCCCGAGGGGAAATAGACTAGCGTTGGCATGGCGTATGTACAAGAAGTAAACATGCACAGAGATATCACAAGACAGAACATATTTAAAAATATATAAGTAAAGCAGCGGTAGCAAATAAAACCCATCATCATATCAAAACCATCATAGTCAAGTACATAATACTAAAACATCATGATCCAAAATAAACCACAAGTCTAGGTACGTGGAATGAAAATACATAAAGTAAATCATAAAGTACTAATCCCCAAATAAAGTGATAAGCAACAGCAAGCTCAAGTCCGTACATGAGCTATCCAACAAGCAAGCTAAAGATCCGCTAAGAAGATGCGTTCCCTCCCTGAGAACCTGAGGGGGGGGGGAGAAAGAAAAGAAGCGAAGGAAAACAGGTCAGTCAAAAAGACTGGTAAGCCCTAACTACTATTAGCCTGAAAACTAATAAAGTTAATAGGACATGTGTAACTAAGATGAGACTTAAGGTAAATAGAATAAACATGTGAGTCATCGCATAACCAAGGTTAAGTTTTTGCACCCCAAAGTACTAGGTTCATGATCCATGTCAAGTATAGTCAAGATGTGATCCATGGCCCAATATCATGTGATGGCCCAAGTCTCGGGGCCCAACTACACGTTCTAGTCGATCGGCTCCCTATTAGCCTACTCGTCAAGTGTCGGGTGTCATTACGACCATAAGTGTAGTCCAACTGTGATCGATCCACCTTAGGGTGTATCAGGCCCTAAGGTGTCAACCACGGACACCAAAACCAAGAGGGCACAGTTCGAATATACAGGTGCCTGTGCTTGTATTTTCCAACGCCGGACTATGTGCACGACCCATAGTCCGTCTGGACCCGCACTAGCGCACCTATTCCACCGTCGTTTTGGTCACTTACAATCAACCCCGTAATCGTGCCCCACCCTAGCCTAGTCTCTAGGGGACAGTTTGATACAACATGTAGGGTTACTGCTGAAAAGGACCCGCGGACTAGGGTTTCCTAGAGGGTTAAGTGTGTCACCCAAGTCCATGACCTAACCCCATCCAATCAACATGTCATCGTAGGTTAAGTGTTTTCAAATGTCCATGACTTAACCTATCCATGTGGCATTAATTAATTTATTAATGCACCCAACCTCTCACATTACACTTTGTTGTGGTCACCTGGTTAAGCCAGTAGGGTCCGGCCAGAATTACACCACAACTTAGTCTAACTTCGGGTTTTCTAGTGCGACATGACCAACTACTCACATTGGGTCTTGTTGTTTGTAGCTACCTGGTTAAGCCGGTAGGGTCCGGGCAGATTTACGCTACAAACTCAACCCAACCTCGAGTTGGCCATTCGTATTTTCTAGTGTCATGTCCATGTCACCTATCACTAAGTTTGCCTAACTACCCATAACGTATCCCCATCGCACGCATATTCGCATTAACATAAAATAGATCAAGGGGGGGGGGACTTGATATCATGTTAAAGGGGTATATGATGTCATAGGTTTGCCACAAGTTAAACATGGTGGCTTAGAGGCGTAGGTTCACATAACTTGCATATAGGGTTTTAGCCTCATAACATGCTAACATTTAACTTTGCAAACTTGGGTGATAACATAATGATAGTTGCATAGCATAGTAATAGTGAGCATGTAGTGACAATAACTTAGCAACATGTAGTGACTAGCATAGTTTAGCAACATGTAGGTGACTAGCATAGTTTAGCAACATGTAGGTGACTAGCATAGTTTAGGATCATAAGCATAGTTAATGAGGTGTTTCATGTTGCTTCATACACAAACCACAAACAAAGGTCATATCTTTACACCTCAAAGTTAATCATGAATGTTACTAGATTCATGATATACAACAATTAGGTCCACAAACTAGCATAAATGCATTCATATCAAGTCAAACATACTACAAAAGCCTCATTTCACTTGCAACATGTCATAGATAAATTTATAGTTAACATCTAAGAGTATAAGAGGGCTTACAATGTTATGAAGACTAGATTTAAACAAAATATGAAGATTGAGACGAAGCCACAAGCCCAAATCCGCAAAGAAATAAATAGCTCCTCTCTAAAAAGCCTTGAATCAAGAAGTAATAACCCCAAATATAGAGAAAGGTGGCTCTTTTAATTAGGAAATGTGGCTTCTTTATGACATAATTTGATTAGAGACACTCAACTCTCATGAATAGGGTGGAGGCCATGATTACTAACCATTTTGACATAGTTTAGTTGTAGGAATGAATTGTGTGAGATTATGAGAGGGTTAGGGGTCTTTTTATAGAGTTTAGGACTAACCTTAGCCATAGGATTAACCCTAGATCCAATCCAGGCCATCAAATCCCGGCATTAGCCCCTAAACCTGACCCAAAACTCAAGCAGGCGCACCAGGCCACTTGGCCAATTCGGGGAGGGGTCGACCCCTGGGTCGACATGGGTGTCGACCCATTGGGGGGGGGGGGTCGACACTGGTATCGACCCCGGTGTTGACCCATCCTGGGCGGGAATTTTCCCGCCTAACTGTTTCTGCTCGAATTTGAATCTGAATACAAATTTAAATTGTTTTCGGGCCTTGTAATTTCTGAAAACTTTGACGGGCCATAACTTTGTCATACGGGCTCCGATTTACAAAATTTCGGACTCTATTTCGCGTATTTTTCCGAGACGAACACAATGGCATAGCCCGTTTCCCCTAATTCAAATTTTATAATTTAATTCTTCTTAAATTCTTACGTTATAGTGTTTTATACGCGCTATTAAAATACGGGCTGTTACATTCTCCCCTCCTTAAAGGATTTCGACCCCGAAATCTTCAAGTTAGGAAGAATATATCCTACCAACCATCATCCATCTACTCACAACATCACCCACAAGCAAAACATTGTCCTTAATTGATTCTATATGTTGTATGAACATATGCAAAAAGTGTGTGTATATGTACTTATCTAATGCAAAAGATCGATGCAAGTATGTTAGTGAAATGAATCCATATGTATGCAAATCCCTAGCATATAATGTCTATATGAGTGCACATAACATATATCCATATGCAACATCCATGTGATAGCAACCAAATTCCATCCATGAATAAGCATAAACACTCATGCATATGCGGTATGAAAGTGTGTGAGCCGATCTTAGTGCCTAACGTGTATCATGCATCCACGAGTATCCACTTGAAAACACTTGCATCCACTTGCAACCATCAAGCATAACATGTTTTAAGTACATGTTTCAACCAAAAGGGTTTCTACCTAAAGGTTCTCATGACAAGATATTCTAAATAAGATAAACTAGATAAACTAAATAAACATGGATAGCAAAAGAAAGATAGACTAGGAAATGAGATTGAGAACGTACCCTCAAATAAGAATGGATACAGTCCACTCATCTTTTCCTCTGTTTCCCAGGTTGCATCTTCCTCTGTTTCGCTCCATTGCACTTTGACAAGCTTAACTTCTTTGCTCCTAAGCTTCTTCGTCTCCGTTCCAAGGATACGAATTGGAGCTTGCCTCATGGTTGCCTCCTTCTCTACCTCCACATCTTGAAGAATACTTGGCTCAACCACTTCGGCGGATCTATGCAAACACTTTCGGAGATGTGAAACATGGAAGACATTATGCACTCCGGCCAACTTCTCGGGCAATTGCACCTTATATGCCATTTTCCCAATCCTCTCAAGAATAGGGAAGGGCCCTACAAATCTTGGTGCCAACTTCCCACTAGCTCCAAACCGCACCACATGACGCAAAGGAGAGACTTTCACAAACACCATGTCTCCCACTTCAAACTCTAGATCTGTCCTTCGCTTATCAGCATAGGATTTCTGTCGGTCTTGGGCTATCTTCATCCGTCTTCTCACCAAATCGACTTTCTCGGATGTATCCCGAATCATATCGGGCCCAAGTATAAGCCTATCCGTTGTCTCCCACCAACAAGATGGAGACTTGCACGGCCTCCCATATAGAGCTTCAAATGGTGCCATCCCTATGCTGGCTTGATGGCTATTGTTATACGCAAAATCTACTAGAGGAAGGTGGTCTTCCCAAGTACCACCGAAGTCGAGAACACATAGCCTCAAAAGATCCTCCAAGACTCTATTCACCCTCTCGGTCTGACCATCCGTATGCGGGTGATAGGCTGTACTCAGATTCAACTGTGTTCCCATGGCTTCCTGCAAGCTACTCCAGAACTGACTAGTAAAGATGGGATCACGGTCGCTAACGATACTAGAAGGAACTCCATGCAACCGCACTATCTCTCAAATATATACGAATGCTAACCAAGATGCGGTCCTCTTGCTCTTCACTGGGATAAAGTGAGCACTTTTCGTAACTCTATCTACGATAACACAAATGCTCGTATTCCCTCTTCTAGATCTCGACAATCCATCCACAAAGTCCATAGAGATGCTTTCCCACTTCCATAGCGGGACCTCTAATGGATGCAATAGCCCACCGGGCTTCTTGGATTCTGCTTTTACTTGCTGACAAACCAAGCACCTCGAGACAAACTCAACAACATCTCTCTTCATGCCGTCCCAAAAGAAAATCCTCTTTATGTCCCCGTACATCTTATCACCCCCGGGATGGATAGTCATCTTGGAGTGGTGCGCCTCTTCAAGGACTTTATGCACCAAGTCTCCAACTCGAGGAACACATAATCTTCCATCATGCCTTAGCCACCCTTTATCATCAATGGTGTATCTGGCGAGATTACTGGACGTCTCCCCATGAATCAGCTTGTCCAAAGTCTCAACTATTTGCGGGTCTTCTTTCTGAGAAGCACCCACATGATCAAGAAGGGCCAGTCTAAGCTCCAGAGATGCTAAAGAACCGGTTGATGCCTCAAAAGATGGAGTAAGACCAAAGGTAGCTAAGAATTCCAAACTCTTCATCTCAACAAATAGAGGGCTCAAGGCTAACTTCTTCCTACTCAAAGCATCTGCCACAACATTCCCCTTGCCAGGGGTATATGCTATCTCAAAATCATAGGATGCCAAGAACTCCATCCATTTTTGTTGCCTCAAATTCAGATCCTTCTATGAAAAGAGGTACTTCAAAGACTTATGATCAGTGTACAACTCAAATCTTTCGCCCAAAAGATAATGGCGCCAAGCTTTGAGTGCAAAGACGATCGCCGCTAACTCCAGGTCATGAGTGGGATAGTTCTTCTCATGCACCTTGAGTTGCCTTGCTCCATAGTAGATAACTCTTCCTTCTTGCATCAGAACGGCTCCCAACCCCATGCCACAGGCATCAGTGTACACGGTGTATAACTTTCCTCCATCGGGCAAAGCTAAAACAGGAGCGGTAGTGAGAGCTCTCTTGAGCCTCTGAAACGCAATCTCACACTCGATATCCCAAGCAAACACCAAGTTCTTCTTTGTCAACCTCGTGAGTGGGGCTGAGATCTTAGCAAAGTCCTTGATGAACTTCCTATAAAACCCCGCAAGACCTAGAAAGCTTCTTACTTCCGTCGCATTCTTCGGAGCTTTCCAGTCTTGGACCGCTACAACCTTTGCTGGGTCCACTGCTAGACCTTGCTTAGAGACAATGTGCCCAAGAAATCTAACTTCCCTTCTCCAAAAATGACATTTGGAGAACTTAGCCTTTAACTGATGGGCTCTAAGCGTATCCATCACCTCCTTGAGGTGTCTAACATGCTCTTCTTCATCTTTCGAAAAGAATAAAAACAACCACGAACTTGTTCAGAAACTCCCAGAATACTCTACTCATCAAGTCCACGAAGTAGGTAGGTGCATTAGTCAGACCGAATGGCATGACTAACCACTCAAAGAATCCATCCGGAGTTCTGAACGCAGTTTTATCAATGCTGTCTTCAGCTACTCTAAGCTGATGAAATCCAGTGGCCAGATCGAGCTGAGAGAAGACAGAGGCACCAACAAGCTGATCAAAGAGATCATCGATCCTCGGTAACGGGTGCCTATTCTTCTTAGTTAACTTGTTCAACTCTCGATAGTCCACGCATAGACGAAGCGATCCATCTGCCTTCGTGGTGAATACCACTGGAGCACCCCATTCTGAAATGCTTCGTCTAATAAAGTTCTTCTCTAGTAACTCCTTGATTTTCTTGCTAAGCTCGTTTCTTTCACGCGGGGCCATGTGCCGAACCGGTAAAGAAACTGGCTTAGCATTATCAACAAGATAGATGCGAAAATCTATTTCGCGCTTAGGGGGCAATCCCCTAACCTCATCAAACACATCTGGATACTCTCGGACTACCCTCACTGATCGAAGATCATCAATAGAAGAATCGAGGGACTTAAGATAACATAACATGACGGGACCCCTTGGGTTGCAAGAAATCTCTAGGGTGTTGCCCAGGCTTGTCACAAGCCTCACCACCCTATGCTCGCAATCGAGGATGGCTCCATGTCTGGACAACCAATCCATGCCTAATATCAACCCATATCCCATGAATCCAAGAACATATGCATCACAAACGAACTCTACTGTCAGAATAGAGATCCTCAAATCCATACAGACCATAGACAGATGGGCGGAACCCCCAATCGGATTTGAGACACACACGGGATCATCAATAAGACTAGTACTAAGGTTCAAACTATCTACAATGTCCGATGAGATAAATGTATGCGATGCTCCTGAATCAAACAAAGTACGTACAGGAAAACCAGAGATGTATACTAGACTTTCGACAGAAACACTACCTCGATCTAATGCTGGAAGAGCGGTGTTGAGAGCGTGCACTTGACCCCCAGATGGTCCAGCTCTCTGAATCTGGCCTTGCCCTTGCTTCTTCGGGCATTCTTTGCTAAAGTGTCCAGATTCCCCGCAATGAAAACACTCTCCACTCTTCCTTTTCCTCTTTCTGCAGTCCTTAGCAATGTGTCCAGCTGTCCCATAGAAATTGCACTTCCTTTTGTCCTTGCCTTTGCCGTTGTTGTTGTTGTTGCCCTTGTTCTTGTTTTGATTGCCTTGATTTCCTTGATTGCCTTGCCACTTAGCTTCGCCCTTCTTCTCCTGGGGCTTGACTTCTTTCTTCCCTCCACTATCTTCCTCATTTAAGAGGGCCATATCCACTAAGCTCTCAAATGTGGCCCCCATGGGAATGTGGGACATGGCCAAGCTATGTAAGGGCTCATTCAAACCCCGTGCAAATCGGAGAGACTTCTTCTGGACCGTATTCACAAGATCCAACCCAAAGCGAGCCAACTGGTTGAACTTGTTGACGTACTCTCTTACGGTCATTTCTCCCTGCCTCAACGAGATAAATTTCTCCAACTGCAAGTTTTCCTCGGCTGATGAGAGGAACTTAAGCCCAAACCTTTCTCTGAAATCGGTCCAATTTTCTATGGGCCTCGTGCCAACGGTAACTTCCCACCAAAAAGAGGCTTCTTCCTTCATAATCCATGCTGCCATCTGGACCTTCCTATGGTCCTCAACATCAAAGATAGCGAAGAGATCCTCGGTCTCTTTTAACCAATTCCTTGCTTCCACGAACGTCTCTGTCCCAAGGAAGTTCTTTCCACCCATAGCTTTAAAGTCTTTGCACACCTTGGGTAGAGGGTCCACACGAGGAGGATGAGGAGCTTCTACTACTGGAGGAGGGGGAGGAGGAACCTCGACTACTGGAGGAGGAGGAGGAGGAACCTCAGCGACACGAGGAGGGGGAAGAGGAACCTCGACTACTGGAGGTGGAGGAGTAGTGGTAGCTGCGGGACCGGCTTCGGTCGCCCTAGCCTCTATATATCTTCAGAACCAGACATGCACATTCACTCCTTCCGGGATGGCGAAATTATCAGCCATACTGAAACGAAAGATAGGATAAGTTTAGAACAAGAGAACGAAGGATAGTGCTAATGGCTTTTTGGGGAATAGCCTTAAAATAATCTAGACTTTATTTTGGAAAATACTTAATTGGTTTTGAAAATAGTTTTTCAAAAAGGGTTTTAAAACTTTTCTTAAAAAGCTTTTGCTCAATCTTGTTAACCTTGTGCTCTGATACCAAATGTAACACCCCACCCCCGCTAGGGTAAAACCCGAGGGAAATAGACTAGCGTTGCCGGGGCGTATGTACAAGAAGTAAACATGCACAGAGATATCACAAGACAAAACATATTTAAAAATATATAAGTAAAGCAGTGGTAGTAAATAAAACCCATCATCATATCAAAATCGTCATAGTCAAGTACATAATACTAAAACATCATGATCCAAAATAAACCACAAGTCTAGGTACGTGGAATGAAAATACATATAGTAAATCATAAAGTACTAATCCCCAAATAAAGTGATAAGCCACAGCAAGCTCAAGTCCGTACATGAGCTATCCAACAAGCAAGCTAAAGATCCACTAAGCAGATGCGTTCCCTCCATGAGAACCTGAGGCGGGGGGGGGGGGGAAGAAAGAAAAGAAGCGAAGGAAAACGGGTCAGTCAAAAAGACTGGTAAGCCCTAACTACTATTAGCCTGAAAACTAATAAAGTTAATAGGACATGTGTAACTAAGATGAGACATAAGGTAAACAGGATAAACATGTGAGTCATCGCATAACCAAGGTTAAGTTTTTGCATCCCAAAGTACTAGGTTCATGATCCATGTCAAGTATAGTCAAGATGTGATCCATGGCCCAATATCATGTGATGGCCCAAGTCTCGGGGCCCAACTACACGTTCTAGTCGATCGGCTCCCTATTAGACTACACGTCAAGTGTCGGGTGTCATTACGGCCATAAGTGTAGTCCAACTGTGCTCGGTCCACCTTAGGGTGTATCAGGCCCTAAGGTGTCAACCACGGACACCAAAACCAAGAGGGCACAGTTCAAATCTACAGGTGCCTGTGCTTGTATTTTCCAACGCCGGACTATGTGCACGACCCATAGTCTGTCTGGACCCGCACCAGCGCAGCTATTCCACCGTCGTTTTGGTTGCTTACAATCAGCCCAGTAATCATGCCCCACCCTAGCCTAGTCTCTAGGGGACGGTTTGATACGGCATGTAGGGTTACTGCTGAAAAGGACCCGCGGACTAGGGTTTCCTAGAGGGTTAAGTGTGTCACCCAAGTCCATGACCTAACCCCATCCAATCAACATGTCATCGTAGGTTAAGTGTTTTCAAATGCCCATGAATTAACCTATCCATGTGGCATTAATTAATTTATTAATGCACCCAACCTCTCACATTAGACTTTGTTGTGGTCACCTGGTTAATCCGGTAGGGTCCGGGCAGAATTACACCACAACTTAGTCTAACCTCGGGTTTTCTAGTGCGACATGACCAACTACTCACATTGGGTCTTGTTGTTTGTAGCTACCTGGTTAAGCCGGCAGGGTCCGGGCAGATTTACGCTAAAACTCAACCCAACCTCGAGTTGGCCATTCGTATTTTCTAGTGTCATGTCCATGTCACCTATCACTAAGTTTGCCTAACTACCCATAACGTATCCCCATCGCATGCATATTTGCATTAACATAAAATAGATCAAGGGGGGGGGGGACTTGATATCATGTAAAAGGGGTATATGGTGTCATAGGTTTGCCACAAGTTAAAGATGGTGGCTTAGAGGCGTAGGTTCACATAACTTGCATATAGGGTTTTAGCCTCATAACATGCTAACATTTAACTTTGCAAACTTGGGTGATAACATAATGATAGTTGCATAGCATAGTAATAGTGAGCATGTAGTGACATTAACTTAGCAACATGTAGTGACTAGCATAGTTTAGCAACATGTAGGTGACTAGCATAGTTTAGCAACATGTAGGTGACTAGCATAGTTTAGCAACATGTAGGTGACTATCATAGTTTAGGATCATAAGCATAGTTAATGAGGTGTTTCATGTTGCTTCATACACAAACCACAAACAAAGGTCATATCTTTACACCTCAAAGTTAATCATGAATGTGACTAGATTCATGATATACAACAATTAGGTCCACAAACTAGCATAAATGCATTCATATCAAGTCAAACATACCACAAAAGCCTCATTTCACTTGCAACATGTCATAGTTAGATTTATAGTTAACATCTAAGAGTATAAGAGGGCTTACAATGCTATGAAGACTAGATTTAAACAAAATATAAAGATTGAGACGAAGCCACAAGCCCAAATCCGCAAAGAAATAAATAGCTCCTCTCTAAAAAGCCTTGAATCAAGAAGTAATAACCCCAAATATAGAGAAAGGTGACTCTTTTAATTAGGAAAGGTGGCTTCTTTATGACATAATTTGATTAGAGACACTCAAACTCTCATGAATAGGGTGGAGGCCATGATTAGTAACCATTTTGACATAGTTTAGTTGTAGGAATGAATTGTGTGAGATTATGAGAGGGTTAGGGGTCTTTTTATAGAGTTTAGGACTAACCTTAGCCATAGGATTAACCCTAGATCCAATCCAGGCCATCAAATCCTGTCATTAGCCCCTAAACCTGACCCAAAACTCAAGCAGGCGCACCAGGCCACTTGGCCAATTCAGGGAGGGGTCGACCCCTGGGTCGACATAGGTGTCGACCCATTGGGGGGGGTCGACACTGGTGTCGACCCCGGTGTCGATCCATCCTGGGCGGGAATTTTACCGCCTACCTATTTCTGCTCGAATTTGAATCTGAATTCAAATTTAAACTATTTTCGGGCCTTGTAATTTCTGAAAACTTTGACGGGCCATAACTTAGTCATACGGGCTCCGATTTACAAAATTTCGGACTCTATTTCGCGTATTTTTCCGAGTCGAACGAAATGGCACAGCCTGTTTCCCCTAATTCAGACTTTACAATTTAATTCTGCCATGTTTTATAACTATAGTGTGTTATAACGTGTTATTAAAATACGGGTTGTTACACCATCTAGGTCGACACTAGTGTCGACCCAGACACAATGGGGTCGACACCGGGATCGACATAGTTATCGACCCCCCTTTGTAGTGGTCGACCCCCTCGGTCAGATTTGGACTGTTTTGTCCAGATGACGAATTTCTAAGTTGAAGGGCTGCGTGGTGACTTCCGATCGGTCTAGTGACGATTTTCCTTGGACTGAATGGCTAGGATGGACTCTAAGTTGATCTGAGGGCTCTGAATAATCTCATACACCTATATAAACACCAATAACCTTATCTCTAACAACATTGTGTGTAGCACCATGTTGTCCATTTCAAATCTTGTCTAGCCACCTTCTTTTTTCTGCCAGTTAAAAATCTAATTAGAAAGCTTCAAGATAGAGAAAAGTTTTTTTTTACAAAGTGAAGGATTTCTGTTTCAATCAATAAAGGAAAATTGGAATCACTGCAACGTTGAACATTTCTATTCTTTCTAATTTACTCACTGTAAGTTCAGTTGTTATTTAGATTTAAACATATAAAAGTCATGACTAGTAAGAAAATGAATATAGAACTGTGCCTAGTTGTCAAATAATCAATTCTGATTCGTGTTTATCCTTTTGCCAAATCTGAATCATCTATGCTTATGATTCATGTTGTGACTGAAACAATGAAACCTATGATGTTGTGATTGATACAACTAAACCTACCATGTTATATATGTTAATTTGGTGATTCTTTTATATTTGCAAGTTTGAAATGCTAAGTTGTGTTTATATATGTTTATACGCCTAGATCTACATGTTTTTAGATCTAAAGTTTGAATGCTAAGTCACATTCATATATGTTTATATGCCTAGATCTACATGTTTTTAGATCTAAAGTTTGAATGCTAAGTCACATTCATATATGTTTATATGTCTGGATGTACATGTTTTTAGATCTATGCTAGTTCGCATGTTAATTGAATCTAACTTAAATGCAAGTCCACATGCATATGATTAATTATGTTTATGTTGTTCCATGCCAACTTCATATTACACATGTTTAGTTAGATCCATATTAATTATTGCCTGTTGGAATGTTACTTATTCATTTCTTTTCCCTTTTGTTTATAAGTTAGGCTAAATTGCGAGCCTAGCGTTCTATGTAAATTATGCGAACGTATAACGAGGTAACGTTGGGAAAAATATATTTTAAATTACATGTTATTCGCATAGATTGGCTCATAATCATGTAAATGATTAGTAGCATGAAATGGTATAATTTGTATACCACTAATTATGAACGTAATTTAAATAGTAAATGTGACATGACAACACTTGTGGGTAATTTACATAAATTTGGAGCATGACGACTATTGCAAATTTGAGAAGATTAGGTGTAACCTATTTTGATTAATAACTTGTGATTGGCTTAGTTGGGCATAACTTGAGAATTGGAACCTGACTAGTTTTGTGAATTTGGGATAATTAGCGTATTAAATCTAGACTTAGACATGCCTAACCCGAGGTTAGATTAAGTTGTGGTGTAAAACTGCCCAGAACCGCCCGGCACATCCAGTAACCGCAACAACACCTATCTAATGTGAGAGGTTAGTGCATCATGCCCTAGAAAAACCCGAGGTTAGATTGAGTTGTGGTGTAAAACTGCCCGGAACCGCCCGTCACACCCAGTAACCGCAACAACACAGATCTAATGTGAGAGATTGGTGCATTAATAAATCAACTAATGCTAGTTAACAAGACATGCTAAGGATGGTAGGGTTAAGCTAACTAAGGCAACACTTAACCGATATAACATAATCAATGGGTAAGGTTAAGATAATAAGAAACACTTAACCAATATAGAACATGACGTATGGTAAGGTTAAGTAACACTAGAAGGCAACACTTAACCAATGTGACATAACAAGCGGGTGGGTTAAGTTAACTCGACTGGGTTGATGACACTTAACCAATACAGCATGATGAATGAGTAGGGTTAAGTTAATAGGAAACACTTAACCAATACAACATGATGAATGAAAAGGGTTAAGTTAATAGGAAACACTTAACCATTATAACCTAATGAATGAGAAGGGTTAAGTTAATAAGAAACACTTAACCAACATGACATGATGAGAGGGTGGGTAAAGTTAACTTGAATGAATGGATAAAACTTAACCGTTAAATAAACATGCTTGAATCAGTGGAAGGGTTAAGTACATGTCGGGTTGGTGGGTAATATTAGTAAATATAGACCCACAAACTTAACCGTTAAAAAAACGTGCTTGAATCAGTGGGAGGGTTAAGTACATGTCGGGTTGGTGGGTAATATTTATATATAGGCCCACAAAATTAATCATTAGAAAACCCTAGTAACGAAGACCCATTTCAGCAGTAACCCACATAGATGTATCACGGTACCCTGAACTAGGCAGGGTGGGGCACGATTACTGGATTGATAATAAGTGGTCAAAATAGCAGCAGGGGGTACGTCAGTGTAGGTTCCGACGGATTACGGGCGTGCACGTGCTCCGGAGTGAGAAAAGCAGGCACTGGGTACCAGTAGTTATATACTGTGCATCTTGAATCGTGTCGGGTTGCTATCATAGGGATTGATACACATTATGGTGGGACCAGCACAGAGTATCTACATGAAAGAGATGGCCGATTGTCACGAACACAAGAAAAAGTAATACAAGTAGGGAGCCGATCAATAGGGTAGTAAGGGTACATCTAACATACACATGGCAATTGGGCAGACTGAGGTGGAATCCTGATAATAGATGTACACCTGAAGGTTACCACAATTGTGGGGATTGGGATCACGTTGTAATATTATCATTTTATACAGATTACTAGTTGGGACACTAGTTAGGCGGTGCAGAGATATAGAAATCAGAATAACAGAGTAGTAGCGAAGCAGAGAAAGAGTAGAAGCGCATTCAGTTTATCTTGTCTTATGTTATCTTGTTACTAGTATATTGTCCTATATTCAGTTTGCTCATGTCATGATCCTTTATCTTGTTTACATGCTAGTAATCACTGAGCTTACTAGAATTATTGTCTGACCTGTTTTCTTTCATCTTCTTTTCTTCCGTTCCCCCTAGGTCCGTAGGGAGGGAATACTTTAGCTTAGTTTAGACCTTTTTCCAGCTTGAAGAGAGTAGATGTATTGCTTGGATTTTCTTTTCTTGAGCTATGGCTGTGGTTACACTTTCATTGGGGATTTATGCTACTTTTCTTTGTTTTATGATTCTTATATACTTGAAAGTTTTTGAATCAAGACAGAAGTTTTATGTAATACTTTTAAGTATGATTGAGTCAATTATTGTAAAAGCTTGACCAAACTACGTTGTTTATAAAATGACTTTATTTTCTGTTGCTTTATTGGTCTGTCTTGTAATTTATCTGCATCTTTTAGTTATAACACTCCCCCGAAGTTAAGGCATTCCCTTTGTGAGTGACCTTAACGGAGGTGGGGTGTTTTACTTACAATCTATAACATAAAATCTCGATTTTTCTCTTTTATATGAAAAATATTATCAATTCGATCCTAACGTTTCTTGTTTCACGGGAATTCGACTTATATCGGATCCGGTATACTTAGTCAAAATTCAAATCGAAAATTACAAACTACTGCTCCATTTATGAGCTCGATTTATATTATATATAAAATTAACATTTAAACTTCGTTTTATAACCGAATTCGTTATTAAAATCCATAAATAAATTATAAATCAATATTTAAAATAATAAAATATATGGGTTATCAATAATTTTAACATAAAGAGATCAAAAATAAAAAAATAAAAATGGCGTCACCTGTGTCTCTTTCCTCGAACCCCTCAAAAACCCTTTCCCCAAACCTGCCTCGTCCCCTCCCTATGACTGATCCTCCACCAGCCCAAGCTCCGCCACTTTCTGATCCACCCCCTACTGCAGCTTCGCCTCCCCAACCTCCGCTGAAGTGTCCTCAACCCAACGTTAGATGGACGTCCCTCTTCGCAACCAAGCCACGAAGTGCTGAAGTCTTCACGCCACCACCCTTCACTCAAAAATTCGCTGGTAAAAGCCTCATTCCAACTGAAGACATCGAGTCGACGAGCACGGAAGTACGGAAAGACTACATTGTGGGGTAATTCCTTGATACTCCATTATCTTACACTGTTGTTACAACTCATTTAAAGAATCTATGGAAACCTCGAGGGGCAATTAAAGTGAAATCGACAGGAACTATGTTTTTCTTTCTACTCAACGATTCTGAAGACAAAAAGAGAATTCTGGAGGCTGATCCAATTATAATAAGGAACAAAGTTTTCATTATCCAGAAATGGGATGTTAATTTGGGTTATTCTGGTAAGGGAATCAAATACGTCCCTGTTTGGATTAGAATGACCAATCTGCCAATGATTGCGTGGTCTCAAACTAGTATAGCATGGCTTGCATCACTTGTTGGTAGATATTTATGTATGGACAAGGCAGCTGAGAGCCTTGACTGGCTTGGGTATGCTAAAGTAATGGTGGAGATAACCCCCCACAGCGAATTACCAAAAACGATACTTGTGCGCCTAAAAGATGGAACCGAACATGTTGTTAAGGTAAATTATGACTGGTTACCTGATATATGTCAATCTTGTGCTACGTTTGGTCATAACTACAATAGTTGCCCACTCAAAACAAGCAAAGCTGATGCTACGGAGAAGGCCAAAAAGAGAGAAGATATTGTGGAAGTAGCTGAAACCAAAAATGTAGATCACAGTGTGCAAGAACTTGAAAAACAAAGCCATAACTCAGAAGCAACAAAAAGGCAAGCTAAGTACATACCACATAGGAGCAGCCATAGGGTAAGGGTGCTACCCTCTAGATTCCAAAAGAGATGGAATAAAGTTGATCACATCTCTGTTGAGCATGGAGGAATTGATTTGTGCAAGCCCGCAGTTGTTACTGGCAACAAATTTGAGGCATTGAATGGTAATGAATGTGATACTATGGATGACATGCAATTGGAAGTAGAAGTTGATGGAGCAAATATTAGAGTGGACTATGAAGAAGGGGAGTTAGTTGAAACAGTGGAACATGGTGGTTTTCTAGAAATTCCGATGCCAGTTTTCACTGATGTTGTAACTAGGCATGTTCAAGTACAGTCTGGTATTGATGTGCACAACCTTATGGGTAAGGCAACGATCATCAATTCAACAGAAGGGAAGCCCCAAACAGGAGATGATAGACTACATGAAAACACTACTTGCAAAGAAAATAATGTGGTTACATACAGTCAGTTGTTACAGGATGTTCAAAGATATGGGAAGCAAAAGATCAATGAAGAAGAGAAGGGTGGAAGTACACAACGACAGGATACTGCTGGCCGTGGTCCTAATGGAACAACTAGTACTTCTCAATCTGATGATACTTCCGAGGATGAGGATGTCGCCCCAGTGGAGGTAACAACTAAGGTGAGTGTTGTGCATCTACCGGTTGATGAATTCCTGCAGCAGAATAATGAGCAAACTGGGTGGTCTGAAACGAGAACTGATCTCGATGATGTAGATGAACGAGCTGAAGCTGAAATTGAACTTGAGGAGCTGAATACACTAGTCACAGAAGTTGCTGTTATGTTTAATAAGAAGCTCGCTGATGGTAATTGCAGTCCAGAAAGGAAAGATGATTTACAAAAGAGGCTTGCTGAAGTCAAGAAAATAATGCCTGGTTTGGTCAGTGAAGAATTAAAAAAGGAGTAGATCAAAGACATTACTCGAATGATGGACATGAACATACGTGATCTCCAAAAACGGCCTGAAGCAGCTGCTCCTCGGCTGGACTTAAATAGTGAAAAAGAACAACCATATGCGAACATTAAACCTCCACCGGGATATAAGCCAAGGCCCCCTGATACCCCTGACACCCCTGATCAAGAACAAACGAACCCGGGCAACAAAGTGGAAACGAAGACCCCTATCACCCGTTGTATGAAAAAAGAAATGTTGAGGAATTTGCAAGAAAATGGATAGAACTAATCCTTCGAAACCATGGTACTCATAATGAGCCTTCATTATGAGGCTACACGTACGTGAGCTATGAATTTAGTCATGAATTGAAAGATGTATTTTGAATGTATTTGTTATCATTACCATGCGTGGATGATATTAGCTGATATACGCGTTGTATATCACCTGTAATCATTGTATTTTTAATTTTTTAATAAAAAGCGTTATGGATCACTATAAAAACCGGTCGGCTTTGCCAAAAAAAATTAATAATAAAATATATTAAATATATGATCGCCAAAAATACGGGACATTACATTCTTCCCACCTTAACAGAATTTTGTCCCCGAAATTACTAAGGTAGGAAAAATATTACGAACCGATTACTTTTCTAAAATCCAATTTATATTAAAATTGAAAACCAATTCTTTATGGTAAACATTTTAAATTTTCAAAAAAATTCGCCAGTGTCTCCTTTGTACGGGTTGATCGGTACAACTACAAATGCCACTCCGGGCTTCACATCAATCAAAAGAAAATAAAAACCAAGTGCCTACCCAACTCAGGGGTATAAAATCAATATCCCAATCAATACAATATAGGTTTACCTATTTGTCGGGCAATCAAACTCAAATCACCAAGCAAAGCACTAACAACCCATTCTTTTCCAACATGCACTAACTCAATATATAATGCTAATAACAAATACAGGTCTAAATCATTTGATTTCGTTTTATATTCCATGTCATTCAAATTCCTTGTGTTAGAAGTCATTACTTAGTTTCAATTCATTTAATTGTCAATAAATTTAATTATTCATCCAGTATGGCAAACAATCAACAACTAACACACAACCAACTCAATCAAATCAGTTGATTTTACATTCAGTAATAATATTTACATGAATAACATTCATTTGGATTTAACGTACTTTAATTGTCAATTGACTAATATTCGATTGTTTTCGATTCAATTATTATCCATTCGGTTCTCAAATTCCAAATCAACATAACTTAATTTCAATATCATCCTCAATTAACTTTCACTTAACCAAATTAAGTTCCAAATCGAAATAACTAATGAAATTTCATTTCAAAATTGCAGTTCTGATTTTATATCAAAAATTATCTATTCTGTTCTTATTTAACTTATTTCTAAGTTAATTTCTGATTCATTAAATTTCACTTATTAATTCTTGTTCACAAATTCAATATGTGAAATTTCTTCTAGTTATATTATCATTTCAAATTTTTAATCAAATTTTTATTTTTTTTCAAATCAATAAAACAAACGAACCCAAACCTAAATAATTTGATAAATTATTTCTTTTCCATACAAAAAAATATTTTGGGCAAAATTATTTCATTTACCCTCTTTACAAAACAATACTGTATACATTGTTAGTTCAATGCTTCTCAACACTTGAACTAATCAAACAACACAATACAAAATATTTGTATATAAAATCTACAAATATGCTCTCATATTTATACACTCAACCCAATCTATGGTATTACTAACTGTATCTCTATCGAGTTACAACTCAGAGCCAAGGTTATTACTAAACCTATAGCTCTGATACCACTGTAACGACCCGGCGAAGGGATTCATCGCCCGAATTCCGACAATAATACAAAAAACCCATATTACTTGCCAAAACTCAAGTATCGAACAACACCAAATAGTTAATGAAAGAAATTAGAGGGTGAGGTCAGAAAGGATGAAATATTAGAATAGAAGAAGAAGTAAAAGAACACAACACAGAGTCTTTCATCGCAGTGGAACAAAATGTAATGTAGAAATAAATCTTCATTGAGGGTGAGCTCAGAGCCAAGGTTCTTTCAAGACGCTTCTTGATGGTTGACTTTAGAATTTTGTTGATTGCTTCTACTTGCCCGTTGGCCTGCGGATGAGCAACGGATGAAAAGCTTTTCTTAATCTTGTACTTGGCACAGAAGTCTAAGAATTCACTGCTCTCAAATTGAGTTCCATTATCGGTGATTACTTTCTGTGGCACCCCAAACTTGCAGATGATGTTCTTCAAAATGAAATTTATCACCTTCTTTGAAGTAATAGTAGCTAGTGGTTCAGCTTCAGCCATTTAGTGAAGTAGTCAACTGCCACTATCACATACTTCATACTTGATTTAGATGTGGGTAATGCCCCGATCAAGTCTATGCCTCAGACTGCAAATGGCCAAGGACTGGCCATTTGAGTCAATTCAGTGGGAGGCACCCTCGGAAATTATACGAATTTTTGGCACCTATCACACTTCTTAACATAGGTCATTACATCTAGGTTCACATCGGGCCAAAAGTAGCTGTATCACAGAATTTTCTTGGCCAGTGTTTGACCTCCAAAGTGACCTCCGCAATCTCCCTCATGTAATTCTGCCAAGATTGCTTTTCATTCCTCCTAGGTGACACATCTCAGCAATGGCATGGAGAACCCTCATCTGTATAACCTCCCGTCCTGAATAAGGTATAAAGGAGCTTTGCACAGTATCTTCCTCCGCTTTTTCGGTTCTTCTAGGAGTGTATCGTTGAGGATATATTCCTTGATCGGAGTCATCCAAGACACAGGCTCTTCAATCGTTTTCATGATCCAATCAACATCTGCTTCTACAATGGTGGGGGTTGAGAGGACTTTGATGGGAATTAATCCTAGCAACTCTGCATCTGAGGAACTGGCGTACTTGGCGAGAGAATCTGCCTTTGAGTTTTCCTCTCTTGGATTATGAGATATAGTATAGTGATCAAGGTCATTAAGGAGTTCCATATCTTTGGTAAGATAAGAAGGAAGGTTTCCAAGTTTGGTTTGAAATTCCTTTAGGATTTGACATACTACTAGCTGTGAGTCGCTAAGGATTTGCAAGGTTTTTATATTCAATTCTCTTTCCAGTTTCATAATTGCGATTAACGCTTCATACTCGGCCTCATTGTTTGTTGACGGAAATTCCAACCTTAAAGCATAGCATAAGGAATGACCTTCTGGAGTTTCGAAGACGATTCCGGCCCCTGAACAGTAATCATTTCTAGACCCATCGATGTATAGCTTCCAACTCGTCACCGTCTATGTTGGCTCTTCCGTTTCCTCTCCCCTATCCATGAACTCGGCGATGAAATCCGCTAAAGTCTTCCCATTAATGGCTCTTTGAGGGTGGTAAGTGATATCAAATTGACTGAGCTCTATGTTCCACTTAATAACCTTCCCAAAGTTTCTGGGCGGAAGAGAACTTGCCTTAGCGGTTGATCAGTGAGAACCTTTATATCATGGGATTGGAAATATGGTCTTAGCTTTTTCGAGGCAATTAGCAGACAATACACAAGTTTTTCTAATTTTGGATAGTTTAATTCTTCCCCAGCGAGCCTTTTAGAAATGTAATAAATTGGCCATTGGATCTTTGCATCCTCTTGAACTAATGCGACGCTTAAAGCATGAGACGAGACAACCAAATATAGGAATAGCTCCTCCCCATCTTTAGGTTTAGAAAGCATCGGTGGTGACTCCATGTGTTTGATTAACTCCTCAAAGACTGCTTGGCAATCAGGTGTCCATTGGAATTGTTTCCTTTCTTCAGGGCATCGAAGAGTGGGATACACCGATCCGTTGCTTTAGAAATAAATATGTTAAGCACAACTATTTTCCCATTTAAGCACCCTTTTTGCCCTTGGCGCATGTATTTCTCGTAGGGCTGCGACTTGAGACGGATTCGCTTCAATGCCCCTGGCATTGACCATGAATCCTAGAAACTTTCCTGATGCCACTCCAAATGAACACTTAAGCGGATTAAGTTTCATTCCATATTTTCTGAGGATATGAAACATTTCTACCAGGTTCTCAAGATGGTCCTCGGCTTTTTGTGACTTTACCAGCATATCATCTACGTAGACTTCCAATGTGTTTCCTATTTGAGCTTTGAACATAGAATTCACAAGGCGTTGGTATGTTGCTCCTGCATTTTTTAGTCCGTACGACATTAATTTACAGCAATAGAAGCACCTATCTGTTATAGATCTTGTGTTCTCTTCTTCTATCTTATGCATCATGATTTGGTTGTACGCAAAATATGCATCCATAAAAGATAACAATTCATGCCCCGCCATTGCATCAACAAGTTGATCGATTCTAGGTAACGGAAAGCTGTCTTTGGGGCATGCCTTGTTGAGATACGAATAGTCTATGCATACTCTCCACTTGCTGTTGGATTTTTTGACAAGAACCGGATTGGAAACCCAATCGGGATATGTAGACTCTCGTATAAAGTTATTTTTGAATAACCTGTTTACTTCTTCTTTTAAAGTCATAGATCTTTCAGGTCCTTGAATTCGTCTTTTGCTTTACAGGAGTCAAGCATGGATTAATATTCAACTTATGAACAATTACATCGGGTCATATTCCGCACATGTTGGAGTGCGTCCATGCGAAAATGTCTAAATTCGCTTTAAAAAAATCAAATATCTATGCAGCTTTAAGCCCAGTTGTGAACCTATTTTGAAGACTTGGTTGGGATCTTTATCGTTCACTGAAATGGAGATTGTGGCCTCAGCTAGTGCTGCTCTTTCCTCCCCCACACTAGCCTTTCTTGGGTTGATCTCCTTCTGAGCTCTACTGTGCTCGCCAGTGTCAGGGCCCCTCTTTAATTGCTATAAAGGGAGGGAAGCGATGCAGAGCAGAGGCTCCACATCCTTATTCAATTCTTTCTTTCTAGCTTCGACAAGTTCCGCCATATGACATTCTCTCGATGTCTGTTGGTCGGCTTTGATTACGCCGACTCCGTTTTCGGTAGGGAATTTCATCGTTAGACACGACGGAGCCATTGTTATTCTGAAGGCTGTGAGGGTTGGTCTTCAAAGGAAGGCATTATATGTAGAAGGCTCATCGACTATGACAAAATCTTGTTTCATGGCAACCTTCCTTTTTCCTTCTCCAAGTTAAACAAGCAAGTTAATGATGCCAATTGGTTGTGTAGGCTGCCTTGTGAATCCATGAATCTTATTTTGGCAAGCCTTCACATCGTCCATCGAGAGGTTCATCCTATTGAATGCGTTAATGAACATTATCGGAGGCCCCACTATCAACCAAAACTCTTTTGACTATGGCCGGACCCAAACCAATGGTGATCACCATTGGATCCACCGTTGGTGTTAGTAATCCGTCTGAGTCCCTCTCCTTAAACACAATATCATCCCATAGAGTCTTTGGCATATTTGACGAGAAATCTTCACTTGTGATCATGATTTCTTCTCCTTTTGAAAGGCTTTTCATCTCGTTTGCGTACTTCACAAGTTCCCCCCAGCTTCTTCCGGCTGGATGAGGCCCTCCTAAAATGGTATTGATGATCAGCCTTGGGATTACATCAACTGGAGTGTTTTCATTTTGTCTGGACTGTCCTGCAGATGTCCCATGCCCTTGAGCTCTTTGAGTGTTCTGCGGGTTCTTTGTGTATTGCTGTAGCTAATTTTTCCTTATAAATTCTTCAACAGGATTTTTCAGATGTCTACACTCATTTGTATTGTGGCCCAGTTGGTTATGAAACTGGAAAAATCTTCCAGACTATATTGCGGCATCACTGACTTTTGCTGGTTTTGGTGTCGGGTACTCTTCACTGTCTTTAGTTGCCATGAAGATGTTCTCTACACTATCGTTTAAAGGAGTCAATTCTGAATTTTTGAAGAAACGGAATTTCTTATTAGCTTGGCTGTCTTTCCCACCATTCCCCCTTTTCTGACCACCTGCATTCTTCTGACTAACTTCCGCATCATTACTTTTCTTTTCGGGCAATGTGCTACTTTCGGAAGAATCCAAAGCATAGGCTGGATCCTCATCCACACCTATGTACTCTTTTGCTTTATCAAACAGTTCCTCGAGTGTACTTGGTTTCTTCTTCTTAATCCACCGTCCAATTTTGGTCTTTTTATTTATGGCTCCCTTTAAAGCCATCAAGGCCAAACGTGGTTCATAGTTTCCAACCTCGGCTGTAGCGGTATTGAAGCGGGTGAGAAAAGCTCTGATGGGCTCCCTTGGCCTTTGTTCAAGCTTGTTCAACTCCATGACATCCCGCACTTTTGTAGCTTCAAGCCTGAATTGCACTCTAAATAGCTTGGCCAAGGTGGCAAAATCATCCACAGATTTGGGTGGTAGTTTCGTGAACCACAGCAACGCCACCCCTTCAAGGCAAGTTGGAAAGTAAAGGCACTTCAACTCATCCATGGCCCGCGCTCTTTCCATATGTTGATCATATTTAAACAGGAATACATTGGGACCACTGGTTCCGTTGTAGGCTTGTAACGTCGGGAGCTTGAAATTACTCAAGTATGGTTCCATTTTTATCCTTTCCATGAGTGGGGTTTTGGTGGGAGCGAATCCCCACTCCTTTTCATTATCCTGCTTCCTCAAGCTCTTTTCCATAATTATGCGCACCATTTCCGAAATGCGCTCTTCTTCACTGAGCTGGACCATGGGGCGGACGCCGCCATCTTTACCGGATGTTTGCCTAAGCAAACTGTCACGGTTCAAATTCCGGGGCTATGAGCCTCCCACTTGGGGAGGTGCCCCTTTGGTGGTTCCAAGCACTTGTCGAGAAGTTGTTTTATTGGTATGGTTGCGCGTAGGTGACTTAGCTTCCTTACGTCAAGGATCTTTAGAATTTGTAATTTCTTGAATAGAATCTCCTCGGTTTGCACTTGAAGAAGAGGAGCCTGCGTTCTCCGTATGATTGGTTTGAATAGACTTAGCACAAGCGGCATTCATGGTAAATTTTGCCTATGCGGCTTGCATTGCGAACATGGATTCAAGTTTCTTCAGCATGGCATTGTTCGCAATGTCTATTTGGCTTGTTAAACTCGCGGTAACTTCATCCAAATCTCATCTCGTTACGGCGGCTCCGGCCTTAGAAATTTCACCAACTTCAAATTGGTTGGTGAGGTGAGTATTCTCGTTGTTAGCGGTGTCATCAACTTCGTCGACATTTTTGCTAGCATTTTTCTTCGATGGTCTACCTATGGCTTCAAAAAGAGACTCAAATTTAATCGAAAGATCCTTGGTAGAGATAGGCTTATATTCTTAATGCAAGGCCTTCAACCTTGTGAGAGAGTGTGAGGGAATGGAAGATCGAATGCGGCCCTACGGTGGGAGCCAAATGTTAATCCCAAAATTGGAATCAACACCAAAGACACTAAAAGTACATCACAAAGTGCTAAAAATAGGAGAAGTGGAGCCACAAAATCGTAGAAAAGCAAGTAACGGACAAAACGTTTTATAGTGGTTCAATCAAACTTGGTATACATCCACTTTATAATCCATTCTCATTTCTCCCATAATGGTTACAAAGCATATAATCACTCCAATTACATTCATCATCAATCTCTCTGCTTTCCTCTCTTGATCTACTAAAAATTGTTAGGATAAATCAATGAGACTCTTCCAATGTAGCAAATGGTGGGAAAAATCTAGACTTCCTCGCAAGTTTTAGCGAATTTCCACGATTTCATAGTAGATTCGGAGTTAGATCTTCAATTTGAGATTGTTGGAGATGATCAAGTCACTTAGAAAAGGTTGAGAATTAAGTTGGGCCGCCCTTCAGGGTCATGAAAAATCTTCCCTATTAAAGTGGAGTTGAACCCCTATTTATTGTAGTGAGGAATGGCTGAAATATAGCCTTCAGGTTTAGGATCGGTCTATTGAGTATTTACGAAAATGCCACTGCCAGTTATCGCCAGCTGTTGCCAGCTAATTGTCAGCTTTCATGTATCTGACAAACCCAGAATGGTCCCGGCCGATCCAGTTTCTACCCAACCGATCCAAATGAAGTGGAGCAGGCCGATCCGCTTCAACGCTGAATGGCCCGACCCAGTGCCTTCAGATTTGACCGATCCGATGCTTTCTACTGTGCTGACCCAACGCTTCATTATCAGACTGACACAATGCTTCATAATCAGACCAACCTGATGCCTTGCCAGCAGAACAATCCGCTTCTTCATGGTTAGACCGATCCGTTGCATTTGACTATGCCGACCCGTTCCTTCATGACTAGACCAACCTATTGCTTCACGATTAGGCCGACCCGTTCATCTGTGACTAAACCGACCCACTGTTTCAGTATAGACCGACCCATCTTTTACCAACTAGATCTGTCTATGCATACGTGTTTTCAAGGGATAACATTTGTCAATTTATTTTTAACATTTAAATTATGTTAAATGCTGAGTTAAGAAATATAAATGGATTTTTATATTGAGTTATCGATTTAATAATCGATATACGATTAAATTTCGAATATATCAAATTATCGTCATCCGAAAACGAAAATAATTGAATTCGAAGATAAAACTGAATCGAAACGATTCAGATGATCAATATAAATTGTATTGACTATAAACGATGATAATACTAATTTATTATCGAGGAATTGATTTTTTCTAAATTTAAATTATATTATATCGATTTAAGATTGTTATTTTATATATACGTTCGAATTAAATTTCAGAATCTATTCTGTTAAGTTCAAAATAGAGTTATAACATTGAAACGCTGGTCGTTACGTTAAAATTGGAGTTCGTGATTTCATGTTATGAACCCCGAGATATTTGATTATTAAATTTGTGGATAAGCTCGAAATCAAATCGGTGTCTATTTAATTTAAATAAAAATCTCTTTAAACCTAATCACATTAATATAAAATCAAATCGGTATTAAATTTGCATGTACTTCGGAAGATGCATTAAATTCCGAACATACGTTGGTCCCTCTTCATTTATAAATATCGCAACCAAACCCCCTCCTCTCTCCCTTGGTTTCGTTCTTCTGAAAATAAAAATCAAAGCTTCAAGTTTAAATGGCCGTCCTCGTTTCCTTTAAAATCGCGTTGGCTTTCTTCTTCCAAAGTTTATAATCCACGAATTCTTCCGTCTACGAAATACTGCGATCCCTTCTCCTTCGATATTTTTTCCTAATTCATTTTCGTTCGAAATAGTAAACATCCTTCCCTTCTTTTTATTTTAAAAAATCCAATACTCAATTAAATTGTATGAATTTGGGTTCGTTGTGATTATAAGTTGAATAGCTACACCCTCATAATCTTTTTACCGTGTTCGATGACACCATGTTCGCCCTAAAATTTGATCGCAGCAGGCCATAAGGTGACGGAAAGGGGAGCTGGGTTGAATCGATGGTCGATAAGGTGGTAAGAGTTGAATTCATAATTCGAAAGGGAGAGAATTAGCCAGGATTTTTGTGGTATTCCAATCAAACAAAAATCACACCCTTGTTTTTGCGTACTGTACGAGGTTGAGGGCGTATTGTGGGCAGAGGGGGATTAGTGAGTCAAATGGGAGGAAGGAGTTGTTGGTTTTTGTATGGATGGAATGAAATGCATTTTGACTTTAGGGGAAGGTGGAGGAGTAATTTAAAGATTTTTTCGTTCATGTATGGTGCAGATTGGGTTTCAATGCAGAGAAGTTTATGCTTGCTGTGAAGTAAACTGGGTAGTCGAAGCAAGAAGACGTTGAACATGGATTAAGGTAAATTTAATAAAATTAATCTAGTCCTTTTTTTGAATTAAATTAAATTAGTTTAATTTACACCCAAACTCGTAAAGTTAATATATATGTCGTACAATAACTGAATTGCATGTAACGAAGTGCGTTGAGTTTGTATAGATGAAGGTTACGATAAGGGATTAATTTGGATTGCTTTGAAGTTTTCCGGATTTTTTATCTAATTTTGAATAATTGTTTAAAATTAGATGAAAACGATTATAATCATTGAATAAAATCAAGGTGAGTAAACTCACTCTTGGAAATTTATTTAATATAATGTTATATGTTGTTTGTTAGTTGTTTCGATGCATTGAATATTATGGCTATTATATATATTAGTTATATTTAGGCTTGGTGGTTGTGGCTATTATATATGTATGTATGTATGTACGTAAGTATGTACGTATATGTATATTGGATATTTCCCGCAGTACCATTAGTAGATGCCCGCAGTACCATTAGTGGATGATTTCCCTATGCACCTCACAATATATATAGTGGATGACCTTCTATACCGCAATATCCTACCTTAAAGCAGGATGGGTATTATTTATGTTGTCTAACATCTGTGGATGCAGGAAAACAGGTTGGAGGGATCCAACTGTATTCCTCAAAATTTATTGTTTATTTTGGCAAAGCCAACGGGGTTGAGTGGTCCCTACCACTTTATTGATATACCAAAAGACGAGTACATAGAATCAAAGAAAGAATACATCAACAAAAGAAAACGGAGAATACACTGTATATCAACGCTTAAGAGAAACTACAAAAGATGCAAAATAAAGAAAGATATAAAAATTTATTATTGTTTGTTTTCATATATATTATCATACATGATGTGTTAGAAAACCTATGACTGATAATTGGGTGTTTTGGATGTTTGAATATCACTGTCCCTAAATATTGATATATAAAAATATCGTGAATAGAAATTTTGAGATTTAAAAGGGAAAAACTATTTTTCTAATTTAGAATTTGAATTTTGAATGTAATAGAAATATTAACTTGTTTGAATAATAAAAACAAGTACTGAATTTATAAACGATGTTTATAAATGAAATGGAATAATCATCATTGGATAATTTGAGAATTTAAATTCAAGTATGAATTTAAATAGGGGAATTGGGAAACATTTCAAAAAGTAAACGATGGATTTTATTCCGATATTCGGAATGTAAATAGAATTGGAATAAATCCATACGGATTTATGATCGAATTCGAATATGTCGATTTATAAAAATAAATTATTTCCAGAAGGGATATTTAAATTGTATTAGATAGCACCTGAAATTAAATATGAAAATAGATTCTACAATTATATATAAGTTATAATAATCAAAATAAGAATCAGGTTTCAAATAGATTTTAAAATGGAACTTGTTTTAATATATAAAACAAGGAAGTAAATTTATAAACGATGTTTATAAATAAAGCGGGATAATTATCATCATATAATTTGGAAGTTTAAATTCAAGTATGAATTTAAAGAGGAAATTAGAAATCGCTTCAAAGAGAGAACAACGGATTTTTATTCCGAAAATTGGAATATAAACTAAATTAAGATAGATCTAAGAAATTTTATTTGGAATCTTATTTCATCGGATTTCATTAAGTAATTTATTCCTACCGAAATTGGAAATTTATATTAAAAATGGAATTGTGATTGAATTTATAATCAAGTAAAGAAATAATCGACGATTAAGGCTAATCAGAAATATTAAGTTAGAATTGGAAAACTGATTCAATCATATTAAGATACGGAAGAATGGAGTCGAATTTATTAATAAACGAAGTTTAAACGTTTATATTTAAATATAACTAAAACGATCTTACAGCAACGTGGTAGTTCGTAATTTGGCGTTTCGAACTTCAATTGAGTATATAGAACTCAATTTAAGTCGAAATTCTTTGAAACAAGAATCTTCTGAACCTACCGAATAATATTCTTCTGATGGAAGAGAAAACTTTGGATTTTGTCTTATAGATTTTGAGTTATGTCAAAATTAAACTTACAGAATAACAGCTTTATAATAGTTATAAAACCGTAACGGTTTATTTAAAAAAATAAAAAGATTTTAAGCAAATAAAAATTAGATTTCCATTAGAAGAATATGGACTTGAGTTATAAAATAAATATGAACCAAAGTGAAGTAAATAGATTGATTTTTGAAACAAAATCAGATATTTATTATTGAATAGAATTAAATAAGTAGAAGAATAATTAGTTAATCGAATTTTGGATCGAGTTTGATTTGGATAAGTAAAGTGGACTTGTGAATTATTATTTTAAATCGAATATGAAACATGAATTGAAAATGGAATTCAATTAGTTTATAGGCAAGTTAAAAATTTATTTGAACATGTTATGTTCAATTAAAAAGTGAAATAGGAAACAGAGCTAATTAAAGAACAAATTAGCGAATTGAATTAAAACGATTGGGTTGAGTTAGATTAAATAGGCAATGGTTTGATATTTGTTTAGCAGATTTGGAATGAAGTGTATGAAGGGTTATAAATTGAATACCCAACAAAAGAGGTACGTATTTAATTTAATATGAGATTTTATGAGCCTATTTCGCTAGCCGCTTGGCTTTTCGATTTTCTTTTTGAATGGAAAGGGCCCAGAGAGGCGATTTGTAGTTGTACCGATTGACCCGTACAATAGAGATGCTGGAAAAATTTTCTGAAAATTTAAGGAGATAGAAAAAATTAAGAAAGTTTGATAACTAGAAATCGACTTATCAATTATATATGAAATTTAATAAGAGAATAAACTTATAACAAAATTTTATAAGAAAAATAAAAGGAATTTGTAAAAATAAATCTTGAGAGGTTGGAAGGACAAACGTGTACACGTTTTAAAGTGAATGTTGGTTTAAAAGAAAACATTTGCAGATAAAAATTATGTTGTTGATAAGAAGTTAAGAAATGAGATAGATTTATTATTTGAAAACCACTCTGTATTGGCATAAGAGTTGCGAATCAAATATGCTGAAGAAAATTGAAGACAGAGTAAAGTGAAAGGATTGTGCTGGTGATCCTAGGTAGAAATTGCTTAAAAACGATTGATGGAATAGTGCCTTCGATTTGTCCAATCCCAGAACAACTTGTAAGGACGAATGTTTGACAGATTATGCCTAACAAATCATATACATTGATCTCTTCAAACGTATTACATTTGGTGGCGGAGGAATTTGTTTCTCTTAGTTTTATACCCTTGATATTTTTGGGGAAGTCAATAAATGATTTTGGCAGGTTTGACGATGTGACATTCAAAGTAAACGAAGATAGGGCATGTAAAAAGATAAGCGTGGCCTCATTCCTCACAATCCGGAAATGTTATAAGATCGGGAAGGTCGCATGGCTAAGTGGGTTGCTCCCAATTAGGATTTATTGTCACCTGATCTAGAGAAAATCAATTTGTTCCTTTATTCTTTTGTTGTTGTCCCTTTCAGGTAACAGTTGCTGATCCCAACCGTTGGTTACAATTCATTCGGAACACTCATGCGAAGTGAGTGGCCAGTTATGTTTAGCCTAGGTTACAAGATGTTCTTATTGAACCTGGTGTATTCCTTTCTAGAGATACACTGTCAGAAGGTGGTCCCTTACGTTGCCAGTTGGAATCCATTATCCAATAAACGCTCGCGATTTTTGATTGTATACTATGAATGTGGAGCATGAGATGCAAGCGTTTTGCTAGATTTCTATTTACTTGATTTAGACATTATTATAATACAAGAATAGATATTGATTTCAAAGAATGTTTTGGGTTATAGTAAGGTAAAAACCATTCGTATTTATGTGTGAATCGGTCTTACGATTATCCTTTCTTTTAAACTGATTTTTAAAAGTTAAACAAGTGGTTGGAGTTTATGCACACCGGTCTCATGACTGACCCAGAGTTTATTTTGTTTTCTTTTACCCTAAACTCTTGGGTACCCAAATTTGTACGGGTAGTCAAATAGTTCAAGTATCTTCAGATATACTTGGAAGAGCTTGGAGCAGGAGGCTTCAATGTTAGATATATATAGAGTTTATTTCTGCTATGTTGTATATGTGAAGAACAAATGTTGTACTCTAAAAATGTTCTGTGTATACAGTTAGATTTGTATTTCAAAAGTTATGTTATATAATATATTCTATTCGTTCCGTTGTGAGGTTCATGTTTACTCTGATGTTGTTGTATTTATGCTCTTCTGCTTCAGATCTAATATTTCTTTCTTTCTATTTCTCACCCTAACTTCTTTCTATTAATGATCCGCTAATTTCTAGTGTTTGGTTTGTCGATATGTATTTGTATCGATAATCAGGATTAGGAAAATGTCGGTTCGTTACATTCTCATTCACCTACAATTATTTTTACTTAATTTAATTATTAAGCAAAACCTCATTTAAAACCATCAATTGGCTTCAAATGTCCTTTAAAAACCTTGTTTACACAATTTGGATTTATTACTAAATATGTTTCTAACAATCCTTTATAAAAGTTCAATTAAATTCTTATTACCAGACATGATTTCCTTTTTCTTTATAAACTTCAAATATTATTGACCCTGGTTTTCTTTTAGTGGAAAATGGGATGGAGGACAAAGTTTTAAATTTTTTTGGTCCAAAAAACGCGTCACAGATAATTTCTCGTGAAGGCCAAACTTCGGTTTATTTTTAGGCCTATGTAAATAATGCTCTGCTTTTAAATTTCTCCTTCCCTCTTTCGATTTTCTTTCAATTCAAATGGAAAATCGAATCATTCATTGATTACGTGCATTTTACATCGATAATTGGATTATTTTGATTCTTTTATTGAATCGATCTTAACAGGTAATTTTACCCTAATTTACTTTTGTATTTTCAGTCGATTCGATTTATTTTTTACTTTTTCTTTGTTATGTTGTGTCCATCTTATTTTCTTATGAATTTACAGGTTATTTGCGTCAATATGTCTGATTTGGTTTCAATCACTAGAGAAAAGCAAGGGTATGTTTTGGATACGCTGTTATGATTTTTTAAGATTTTAATGCTATGTGAATTTAGCATTTTCTTGCTGTTTTATATTTAATTACATTGTACATGGTTTTTTGACATCTCATAATATCATTTGTTATTTATATCTGAATCTGTATAATTTTTGGCAGGAATAGTCTTGGGAATAGTATTTTGGTTTTATTTTTACTTGATGAGTGTAGCTACTCTATTCGACTAGACATGAGTTGTTCCTTAATTGCTGTTAAGAATAGCATATGTGAATATTGGACACATCTTACTCCTTGTTTTATTGAAATATCATATAATTTGGGAAGTAAGATTATTAAAGTTGATACTGATTCTGATTTGCATACAATATTGTGCTTTCAAATTTACAAGAAGAGTCCTTTTTTTGTTTTCACTGTTAAGTCGTGCCATCATGCTCTGGAGCTCAATGTTGATAGTAGTTTTTCAGTTAATTCTAATCAGCAGAGCATTTCAGTTTGTTCTGGTTCTTATAGCATCAAGTCTTATGGTGAATCAAGTTGTTATTCGAAAGATATTATGAAGAAAGGGTGTCAACTGAATATTATGGATTTTATTGGTTATTTTTTTAGTGGCGCTGAAGATTTTTGGGAGTTTCTAATGGCTTATCAAATAAAAGAAGGACATGAATTGATTTTTGTAAAAAAACTGTCCTGAAAGATTATCTGTCATATGCTCTTGGTACAAAGAAGGTTGTAAATTCAATTTAAATGCTTCTTCGGATCTTAAACAGCCTCTTTGATTCTTTATTAGAACTTATAACTTTTAACTTTTGTGTGGTGCGGGATTTAGGGATGTTAAGAAGGTTCATATTTGTAGTAGATCTATTAAATCTTTTATTATTGATCAAATTAGAGATGTCCCTATGAAGAAACAGAAAGATATTATGGTTGAATTTAGAAGAGAATTTAATTTTAATATTTCTTATTATTATGCATACTACGGAAAACAATTGGCTTTGAAGGAAATTTATGGAGATGATGCTTTGTCATATAATGAATTAAATTGGTATTGGGAGACTTTGAAGAAAACTAATCCAGGAAGTTATGTTGCTTTGGATGTTGATTCGTCGAGTTAGCAATTTGAAAGAGTTTGCACTGGATTTAATGCTTGCTTAGTTGGTTTTCGACATTGCCGTTCTCTTATATATCTAGATGCAGCATTTTTAAAGGGTAGACCAAGAGTTATATTAGCAGCCATTGCAAAAAACGGAAACAAAGGTTTGAGTTTTAGTCTTTGTCTTTTATTGTTACAATATAACATTAGGTTTCTTTCACTGTCATAGTTTTGGGTTTGTAACTAATTAACGCAAGTTGGCATGCATTCTACAATCCATATTAGAGGCTGTCTTTCTTTGGTGTAGGGTTGTTGTACATGCTGTACATTTCTTGGCCAGGGAGCCATTATATGGATAACATATTGCATATATTTATAACACTGATTGTTGCATTACATTTTCATTATATTTGATAATGCTAATTTGTTTAGCATTTTTTGTTCATAGTTTTACAAATTCCATTTGACAGACAGATATTGAAATACTGTATGTTCTATTTTTTGACTGCTACATTTTTTGTTTGTTTAATACTATGGAATACATAATGCTGGTAATTTTTTTTCATTGTATTGTATATTATTTCTTCTTCTTTTTTCCCTGCATTCATGAAATATATTATGACAGTTTGCATTAGCATTTTAATCTTTGTTTCTTATAAGAGTGTATTTAAAAAAAATCATTGTTCTGAATCTGAAGCACATTCATTTTATTTTTTAGCATTTTTCCTTTGTGTATTATATTGCTTATTTTGTTTCCCTTTTGCTTTCTCTGTTATTATGTGCATCTGTGTTTTTTTTTAGGGATTGACATAGAAATTTTATTTTGAGGTGATTCAACTTTGAATTAGGTTTTCATATATTATAAGACTGCTTTTTTTCCTATTTATTTAACAGCTGCAATCCTAAAGTACATGATACTCTTTTTCCTTTAGTAATTTTTTGTTTTTATCATATTGTTTCATTTTTTTGTTTATGCTTCATTAGTTTGGTCATGAAATTCATTATGCTAGGTTACATTAACATTTTTAACTCCTTGTGTACTTTAACAATCCTGTGTATCATAAGACTGCAATTTTTTCATACTTGTTTCTTAGTTCTCATCCTAGGATACATTGTGCTTTTTTGCTTTACCCTTTTTTGTTCTGCATCATATTGCTGCATTTTCTTTTTTATTTATTTTAGTGATCTAGTCATGACAAATATTATGATAGTTTACTTTAGAATTTTTTAATTAAATATAGCATGGGATATGTAAGATATTGAATTGATTTATTTTTTGATATAGTTATGCTACATCAGTATTTTTTTATGTTAACATTTTAAATTTGTAATGCATTTTTTTAGGTTTCTTTCCACTAGCTATGGGAGTCGTCTCACATGAAAATGAATCAAATTGGACTTGGTTTTTAGAGAATCTAAAAGAGATGCTTCATGAAGATAGTGAATTAGTTTTTATGTCTGATCGTCAATGGGTGTTCAGAAAGTGTTTCCATCTTCTTTTCGTAGTTACTGCACATTTCATATGGAGCAAAATATTGGTTCAGTGGTTAAAGCTTGCAAGGGTGATACATCAATTGTTGATTTGTTTAAACTTATGACTCGAGCTTCCAATTTATCTAATTCTGAGCGTTATATATTAAAATTTAAAGAAATTGGAGGTGCTGCCGCAATCAACTTCCTTAATGATAAACCTTTAGAACATTAGGCAGATTTGGGTTTTCAAGGTAGAAGATATGGAGAATATTCTTCTAACGTGGCTGAGAGCTTTAACTCTTGGATTGTGGATGATAGGTTTATGCCGATTACATCTTATCTAGATGGAATTCGAGTGAAAGTAATGGAACAAACGACAAGTCGAGGGAAAAATGTCATATGTGGACTGCTATTTTATGCCCAATCATGGAGCAACGGTTGTCAAAGTTAGTTGAAGATGGGTTTGGATGGAATGCATATGGGTCTGACGAAAATATTTTTGATGTTAGATCTCCTATTTCACATCATGTTGATCTTGAAAAAAGATTGTGTAGCTGTAATCAGTGGAAAAATACCGGTTTTCCATGTGCACATGCTGTCAACTATATGAATAAATCAAGGTTATCGGTATATGAATTTGTGGAACTTTATTTTACAGCTAATGCTTTTAGAGCTAGTTATGCACATGCTATTAATCCAATTCCAACTATCGGTAAGCCAATTGTTACTGAAGATGAAATTATAATTAGACCGCCTAAAGAAATTCGAGGTATTGGAAGACCTTCTACTAAAAGACATGGTGGCATTTCTTATTCTTAGAATAATCGGAATAAATGCAGCAAGTGTGATCAAGTTGGACATAAAAAGAGGAATTGCCAAGCTTCAAAGAAGATTTAAATTTGAATTTTATTTTTCAATTTTTTTCCATCGGATATGTTACTGTATACTTAGTATGTTGTGGTTATTTTTTATTGGTTATTGGGACATGTTGCATGTTGAGTTATTATTTTTAATATGAATTTGACTTTTATTTTTGAATTTTATATTTTTGCGTTCATTTATTATGTTTTGGGTTTTTTTTTTTGTTTAAATTATGAAGTGATGTGTCTGTGGTTGCTGGCATTTTATTACCTGTTATTATTTACATCAATTAAATAGGATAATGCTATATTAATTTAGCATATTGTTTTATATATTGTAAAAGTGATTGGCTGATTAGCTTATTAGCTGTATAAAGTAAAAGTGGTTAGGTAACTTTATTAATATAAATTTTACTTGTATTTGTGAAACTTATGTGGCTGCTTTCATTTATTTTGTTTTTCTGCATATTTCGTTTGAAATATGCACTGTTGTGTTTGTGACTGCTGGTATTTTATTTTCTGCTATTTTCTATGTCATTTATAAAGACTAATGCCACATTTATGTGTTTGCTTTCATTTATTTTGTTTTATGTATTTTATTTTTAAACCATGCATAGTTATGTTTGTTGTTTGTGGCATGTTTTTACCAGCAATTTTCTACATTAATTCAACAGACTAATGCTATATTGATTTAGTGTTTCATTTTTGTATGATGTTAAACTGATTGACTAACTTGATTAGTAGTTGTGTAATAATAAACTATGTGATGCTACTTTATGTGGTATTTGGGTAATGCCGTATGCTAATTCAATATAGCATTTTCTACTAATTAAATTTTGAAATATAGTTATTTTCTAAAACAATTATAGTATGGTATTTGAAGCTAACGCATACAATTACGTATATTATAAAATTTGTTGATCAATCTTTTATAAGAGTACACTTTGTTGTCAAAATTTATTGTTTTGTATACATGCATAAGTGCCTAATTACATTTGTCATTTGTATATATTTTATATTTTATACTCGACAAAAAAAAATATCTTGAATATAGATCAATTATCAATGATATTTTGTATTTTATCATTTTCATGTTATAGGTACCCAATTAGGCCTTGCGTCTAGATGTCTTTTACGTGTCGTAGCTACCCGATTAGGCCTTGCGTCCAGAAGTCTTTTACGTGTCATAGGTACCCGATTAGGCCTTGTGTCCAGATGTGTTTTAGATGTCATCGTACTCGCTCGGTTAAACAATCTTTACTGGGTGTAGAATCGTTGCGGAATGACTCGATTAGGCCTTGCGTCTGGAATCTTTTTACGTGTCATTGGTACCCGATTAGGCCTTGTGTCCGAATATCTTTTCCGTGTCATGGGTACCCACTTGGTTAAACAATCCCTACTAGGTGTAGAATTGTTGTTGGAGTACACGATTAGGCTTTGCGTCCAAAAGTCTTTTACGTGTCATAGGTACCCGATTAGCCTTGTGTACGGATGTGTTTTACGTGTCATTGTACTAGCTCGGTTAAACAATCTTTACTGGGTGCAGAATTGTTGGTGAACGACCTGATTAGGCCTTGCGTATGGAATCTTTTTACATGTCACAGGTACCCGATTAGGCCTTGTGTACGAATATCTTTTTCGTATCATGGGTATCCGCTCGGTTAAACAATCCCTACTTGATGCAGAATCGTTGCTGGAGTACCCGATTACGCCTTGCGTCCAGAAGTCTTTTACGTGTCCTAGGTACCTGATTAGGCCTTGTGTCCGGATGAGTTTTGCATATCATTGTACTCGCTCGGTTAAATAATCTTTAATGGGTGAAGAATCGTTGCTGAACGACCCGATTAGGCCTTGCGTCTGGAATCTTTTTACGTGACATAGGCACACTATTAGGCCTTGTGTCCGAATATTTTTCCCGTGCCATGGGTACCCACTCGATTAAAGAATCCCTACTGGGTGCAGAATCATTGCTGGAGTACCCGATTAAGTCTTGCATCCAAAAGTCTTTTACGTGTCATAGGTACCCAATTTGGCCTTTTGTGTGGATGTGTCTTACATGTCATTGTACCCGCTCGGTTAAACAATCCCTAAAAGATGCAGAATGAGACGACCCCAACCCCCGTACTGACGGTGGCAAGGGTTATCTCTGGAATATAACACAGAAACAGATAATAGCAGAAAAGAATTAAATAAATACACCAGATAATGAACAATAGAATATACTGGATAAAAGTAATCATCAGAGTTACACAGTATAAAGGATCATACTTAGTAAAAATACAGTTCCGCTATACATAAATGTCTACAGCGGAAAACAAACATAATATGTACAATAGGAGCTGAACAGCATGAAAAGAGGTAAATGATAGAATCCATCTTCAGCTCCAGCTATCCAGAGAAAGCCAACTAAACCTGAATGAAAGGCTGCCCGTGTAGAAAAAGGGGCACCCGAGTTTGAAGGTGAAACAAACTACGAGTCAGTCATGGGACTGGTATGAGAAATCTACTCAACACAAATATAATATGGCTAATCACAGGACCACGCCACTTTCGTGGAACGAGTTTACTCCATTGGATTGCCAGTGCTTTAAAACAAATCATTCTTTTAAACATCGCTATGCTTTTTATAAAAAATGAAGCCATTATAAGACTCAGTTCCCATCACACAATGCAACGCAAACCGGAGGAAAGAGTTTTTACCTTATAACGGCCAAAATATGCTTGATACGAATAAAACAAAGGCATCTGATATTATTGCTAGTGTCTATATGTTTTGAAAACAATTTCAAATCAAAACTATCAATCATAGACGACATGAGCGTCCCATGCCACTATGTCGCCAAATATATATATACAATCGAAACCGCACAGTCACGTATTTGGAAATTGGATTTCCGTCATGAACCAAGGCAAAAGATAGTCCTTACCGAATTCGAGACGCTCTAGCCCATGTCTCAGGAACAGCCGCAACTGCCCCTTGGATCGTCAGGGCCAGTCCACCGATGTGGATTATTATACCTGAACATTACGTCTCCCCGCACTTTGGGGCGTAAACGAGCCAACGAATGACTCCATCGGACCCGGATCGTCCGATCAAACCGAGGCGCCTCGCAACAGCAACAACCACATAGGTGAAAAGTATATAAATGTCAGGGCTGGTAGGTCACTGACACCACCCTAGCTAGAAAGAAACGCAGGCCCTCCCTGATGTCCTCTCCCGTTTCTGGTTCATACCGGGGTGTGAGGCTCGCGATTTTACGTTATGCACAAAGCTACGCCACACAGGCGGTGCTTTGATCATCACCACAAGACTTTGCCTTTCAACAGAAGCCCTGATCACTGCATCTTAGCATGCCACACAGGCAATTCATGCCATGCGACTGATATCCATCGATATACAACCTCTGAGCTCGTGCGTCTCAGAGAAGGGCGTTGAGCAAAAGAATAAATTCTCCACCGCCAAACAGATGTGTATTTAACAGAAATCAATCAACACGGAATAAACTCCAATGTCAGACACACAGTCCATTTACAAGTCCGTTCTGGGTTTGAACGAAACCGGAGGCACTAAATACCTCGCAAATCCATTAATCACCACGTACGTCTGGACGATCACCACTCATTATCCATATTTCGGGATGCCTCCCAATCAGGACCTCGGTTACCATCCAAACGAGGTGAAGATCTCCGGTCTTCGACCATCGTCTTCATCTTCGACTTTTAATCGTCGGTCAATTATTTGAAATGAGAATTAACTCGGCCTTTTCAAATAATTCACGTATATTTAGAATTCCAAATCAATTTAGTTCAATGGTTAAATCATTCGACAACACCAATTTTGTTCTTTAATGTAATTTTCACACCAAACACATTCAATCATCAAACACCACATAAATCGAGCAAATTTAGTTTATTTCCATTCCATATCGTTTATAATATTTTATAACGATTTATCGCTATTTTTATTTATTTTAAAATAGCCTATTTATTCAAAACGACGCTTCGGGCCATAACGCGGCCGTGGCGCTGTTTTTCTTCAGATTTGATTTACACATATCTGAAAATCTACCCGTTGGATCTTCACAAAATTTACATCATTAGAAAGGTCTTTTCGAAACGAATCCAACGTTTCCAGTTTCGGGAAAAACCGACGGTCGGATCTCCCGGTATAATCGTTTGAAGTTTTGATTCCAAAATACGAACTGCAGCGTCGTTATTCGATTAAATATAATTATATCTATATATATATATATATATAAACATAATCGATTCTGGCGCTGTTTTTCTTCAGGTTTGAATTAAACATTCCAGACAATCCAACCGTTGGATTTTTACAAGGTTGGTGCCGTTGGAAAGATATTTCCAAGGCGAACCCGACGGTTGCGGTTTCGGGAAAATCCAATGGTCGGATTCCCCGCACTAGTTGTTTGAAATCATGGTTTCAAAATAAGAACTGCACGGCCACGTTTCGTTTTAATTTTATTTATATTTATATATTTATATAAATATAGTTCATTCAACAATTTCAATATCGTTTTCACTTCAAATATTTCACTAACACCTTAAAATTTTGGAAAATTTCGCCATAACCTCCTTTGTACGGGAGGGGCTGGGAAAATTCCCAAATAGCCACACGGGGTTTCATGTCAAAAAGAAAAAGAAAAAGCCAAGCGGCTAGCCAACAGGCTCATAAAATCATCACCCAAACAAAACAGTAAATGTGTACCTATTTGTCGGGCACAAAATTTTATTCCTCTTCTCTAGCCCCTTTGCTATAACCTGTTCAATAAATATGCATGTACATATATATAGTTCTTATCACTTATCATTTTCTATTCAACTTCATATTTGATTCCATTTGGTTTAAAAACACCATTCATTCTAATGTTGCATGCATAGGCAAAAATCATATCATTGGCTAATTAATGAATATTTCGACTCATGCATATTTATTTGAACGAGTTGCTATTTTTAACACTTCACATTTCAAAGATTCATGTATATAATAAAAAATGGGATTTTCATTGTAAAACAATTTATTTCAAAATATGAATACCATTCAACACATGAATTTCTAATCAACGAATGAATATCTATTCAACACATGAAGGTTTTCTATTCAATGGATAAATATAGTTTCAGCAAATGAAAATAATTCAAACACATGAATATTATTCAAAATTTCGGCAGCATAACGGCAGGGAAGTTAAAACCAGGACCGTCTCTAGTACGGCTCCTCGCTCTAGCTTAAAATCTCGCGGTTTTTGACAATGGGAATCATGCATCTAGTTCGCACGCATGCGACATGTATATATTTATTTCATTTCCACAAACTAATCCTATGTGGTTTCAACCAAATATTTCTCAACCACAAATGGGTATTTTTCAACCACAATCAATCAATATCAATCACAAACAATCCCAAACAACCATTCGCTATCAATCAATTTCACACCAATCACAATCAATAAATATCGTCCATGGTTTGTGGACGAGGGGCGTATATATATATATATATATATATATATATATATATATATAGCAATTCACTTTTATTTCAACACATATATAATTTTTTTACAACGTATATATAACTTATACATCGAACGTACAACTTATACAACGCTTATACAAGAGGTGTACAACGCTTATATAACTCATACATCGACTATATAATTTATACATCGTCGTTTTCCATATTGTTTATAAATTAGAAATCTCACATTGGGTTCCACTCCACCAAAAATAGCAGAAGGCTCAGAAAAAATATGCGGTCTCTTCTAAAATGTAGAAGGCGTCCACACGGTCACGATGTTTCCTGTTTCATCGAATTTCGTTAACGAACGAAAAAGATACGATTTTTCAAGGTTTGCAACACTTTAAAGTGTTAAAATTAAATTAAATAAAATCAGCCGTATACCTTCCTTTTGATTCAAAACTAGGTTTTGAATCATCGTGAAATCCGCTGACCTAGATGACGATCAGGGAGTTGGACGTCGACCAGGGGAGTGAGGCGCGTCCAGGTGTGGTGGTCGGAGGTGGTTCGGTGGTCGGACGGCGGAGAACGACGGTGACAAAGTCGTTGACTTTGCGGGCTTCGTTCTCGAGGTAGGCGGAGGGAGAGAGGGTGGGGCCAGGTCGGATTTGGAGGGGGGAGGGAGGCGCTTCGACTGGGGGTGGTGGCGGCAGCGCTAGGGGGCTGTGGCGGCGGGGATCTGGTCGGAAAGGATGGGAGCCTGGTCGTCGTTCGTTCGCGAGAGAGAGAGGGAGCGCGGTTTTTATTTTTATTTTTAATTTAATAAATGGAATTTTTCTATTGGTCGATATATATATTTATTCAAAAATTGGGGTTTTCTTAAACGAACTCGAAATCAAACCCAACGACTGTCGCCCCTAGCGTTTTACCCCCATTCCGAACACAATGGGATATGTTTCAAAGGCCCATTCGATAGTTTCAGTCAGTTTTCCTTCAAATAAAAATATAAAATATTCAATATTTAATTTGAACGTACATTTCAATTTGCCAGGGCCACAAACTGATTCGAAAAATTCCAGAAAAATAAATCTAGCTATGTTTTGACGATACGGTCCCAGCAAAATTAGTTTCATCGAATTCTGAGATCGTTTGCAAAAAGGCCCATTTTTGGTCGATCCAATTTAACTATAATTGACCAAAACACATTTTCCTTTTCCACGCTCACATACTAGCTTCAAAAATTATGAAATTTGAAACCTAGCGATAACTTCACATCCCGGATCCAACAAAAGTAGTTTCGTCGAATTCCGAGGTCGTATGCAAAATGGCCAATTTCACGGGCTATATAAATTCCATAGCGACCTTTCTGAAAATTCATTCGGCCATAACTTTTGCTTTTTGCTATGAAAATTCGATTTTTTAGATTCGTTAGAAAGGTATTCACTAACAGATTTAAATACTTTTGGTTTCACTAAAATCCGTTTTCTTTTGCACCCGGTACAGTCCGACAAATTTTGAATTCAATTTTTGAAACTGCAGCGCCTTTTCAGGCCTTGTTTATAATTATAATTAATTATATTCGTTTTCAATGGTCGATTCAAACTCACTTTTCATTGCCATTATCTAAAATATTTATTTTAAATATTTAAAATCCATTATTTTAGCCAATTTAAAAAAAAAAAAAATTGGTTCAGATTTTCTGGGTCGTTATAATCTCCCCCACTTAAAACTTTTCATCCCCGAAAAGGAACAGAGTCGAAAGTGGTTTGATAAATCTACAATCATACAACACAACCAACAATCAAATTGTTTTCAACTTTTCAAAAATATACTAATCACTTTCAATACTCTTCTTAAAATCATTCAGACCATAGAGTTTTAAAAGTGCACATCCATGGAAAGAAAATAACAGCAGAGTAGAGAATTAAATGGCAATGCAAAGTAGGGTAAATATACCTTGCACCGGAGTCAATCAGAGATATCCACTCGGCATCTAGGATAAGCTTTCTGAATGCTCTCCTCAGTTTCCCAAGTACAATCTCGCGGATCTCCACTCCATTGCACTTTGACTAAGTGAACCTTCTTGTTCCTCAGCTCTTTGGTTTCTTTGCCGATGATCTTTAGTGGTTCTCGTCTTACAGCTAATTCGGGAGTAATTTCAATATCCTGTTGAGCTGATTCTTCCACGATCAAGTCTGGATCATGAACGTGCTTTCGAAGTTGAGATATATGAAATACATCATGAACTCCAGGCAACCAATCAGGCAATTTGACCCTATAAGCGAGAGTTCCGATCCGTTCCAAAATAGGAAACGGACCAATGAATTTGGGCGCCAACTTTCCAGTTTTACCGAACCGGATAACTCCTCTCATCGGCGATACTTTCAAATACACGTAATCGCCAACAACAAAGGATATATCTCTTCTTCTCCTATCGCATAGCTCTTTTGTCGGCTTTGAGCGGACAATAATCGTTTCTTAATGAAATCGACTTTGTCAGCGGCTTCTCGGATCATATGAGGCCCCAATACAAGTCTATTACCTGGTTCGACCCAACAAGCAGGGGATCGGCACGACCTACCATACAACGCTTCGAATGGCGACATTGTCAAACTCGCCTGGTAGCTGTTGTTATAAGAGAATTCAGCCAAATGTAGATGGTCTTCCCATGATCCGCCAAAATCTAGAACACAAGCTCGCAATAGATCTTCTAAAATACGATTCACCCTCTCAGTCTGACCGTCTGTCTGAGGATGATAAGCGGTGCTTAAATTTAGCTTCGTCCCTAGCTCGACTTGAAATGCTTCCCAGAATTTGCTAGTGAATATTGTATCTCTATCACTGACTATGCTGAGCGGCACTCCATGTAGTCTAACTATTTCCCTGAAGTATATCTGTGCCAGACTCTGAGCAGTTCTGTTTGATCTGACAGGTATGAAATGGGCGGTCTTCGTGAAGCGATCTACGATCACCTAAATACTGTCATTCCCTTTTCTGGTTCTGGGCAGACCATCAATGAAATCCATGGAGATATGCTCCCACTTCCAACCAGGAACTTCCAGTGGTTGTAACAACCCAGCCAATTTCTGTTGGTTACTTTTGACTAGTTGGCAAGTAGGGCATCGACTAACATATATCGAGATGTCTCTTTTTAACGACTTCCACCAGAATGTGCGTTTGATATCATTATACATTTTATTCACACCCGGATGGATACTGAGCTTAGATTTGTGGCATTCATCAAGCTCATCTCTTCTGAGTTCAGGAATTTCTGGAACACAAATTCATCCTTCTAACCTTAGAATCCCTTCGCTATCGAGCTGGAAGTCCGAAGCATTGCCTTCACGAATTCGCTGACTCATTCCTTTGATGAATTGGTCGTCTTTTTGGAGAGTCGATATCTTGTCAATCAACGAAGTCGCAATGATAAAACTGGCGATCATTTCATTCTTTCGGCTTAACGCATCTGCCATGACATTGGCTTTCCCCGTAGTGTATATGATTTCAAAGTCATATGCTGCAAGAAACTCCAGCCAACGTTGCTGCCTCAGATTCAGGTCTTTCTGGGTGAACAGATACTTTAACGACTGATGATCTGTAAACAGTTCAAATCTCTCACCCAACAGATAGTGTCTCCAGATTTTCAAAGCGAACACAATAGCCAATAACTCAAGATCATGAGTTACGTAGTTTTTCTCATGCGGCTTCAGTTGACGGCTAGCATAAGAAATCACTTGACCCCTTTGCATTAACACTGCGCCAAGGCCTTCTCTAGAAGCATCAGTCCAGACCTTTAAATCCTGGTTGCCATCGATGATGGTTAACACTGGAGCAGTCGTTAGTCTTAACTTTAGCTCTTCGAAAGCCTCCTCACTTTCTGGAGTCCATTTGAATTTAGAGTGCTTCTTTGTAAGCTTTGTTAAATGACCAGATATCTTCGAAAAGTTTTTAACGAACTTCCGATAATAGCTAGCCAATCCGAGAAAACTGCGGACTTCAGTGGGGGTACTGGGCTGCTTCCAGTTTTGAATAGCTGTGATTTTGCTTGGATCCACAGCAATTCCTTCTTTCGATACGACGTGGCCTAGAAATTTTACTTCATCTTGCCAGAAGATACATTTGGAAAACTTTGCTTTCAACACATTCCTTCTCAGAATTTCTAGAACCTGTTCCAGATGCTTTTCATGTTCGGCCTTTGATTTAGAGAAGATTAGGATATCATCAATGAAAACCAGAACAAATTTATTCAAAACTCCTCTGAACACTCTATTCATCAGATCGACGAAGTAAGCTGGAGCATTACATAAGCCGAACGGCATTACTAACCACTCGTAGAATAAGTCGGGACCTCTGAATGCTGTCATTGGAACACACTCTTCGGCAATTCGAAGTTGATGGAAACCTGTAGCTAGGTCCATTCGTGAAAATACTTGTGCTCCATTTAATCGATCCAACAAATCATCAATCCGCGGCAATGGATATTTGTTCTTTATTGTCTGCTTGTTCAGATCACGATAGTCCACGCATAGCCGTAGAGTACCGTCAGATTTTGGGACAAATACCACTGCTGCACCCCAATCAGAGAAACTAGGTCTGATCAGACCTTTCTATACTAGCTGTCGTGTTTGATTGTCTAATTCCTCTTTCTCTTTCAAGGACATTTTTCGAATAGCGTGAACTACCGGCCTTGCATTCGGAATTAAAGCAATTTTAAAATCTATTTCTCTCTGCGGAGGTAAGCGAACAACTTCCTCAAACACATCCGCATAGTTCTTGACGACAGGAATATCTTTCACAAAGTCCGGAATATTCTCCGTGACTTCAGGGACATTTTCTATTTGAGCTGGGGAAACATTCAAAGCTGCCCAGAAGTCTTTTCTATTAGATTTTTGACCTTCACAGGGGATGGTTATATAATTTCCTGATTTAATCGTAGCCCTAACAACTCTTTCGGCGCATCTAACCTCTGCTTCATATTTGGTTAGCCAATCCAATCCCAGAATAAGATCGAATTCATTAAAATTCATAACGATAGAGATAATAGGGAATTTATAGCAAGAAAAGGAGACAGGTACTACACAAATCCAACTGAGATTGATAGAACCCCCGACCGGATTCTGGACAGTCATTGGTTCCTTGAGCTTCCTCAAATTCAAATCTAGCTTCTTAGCTGCACCCTTTGCAATGAAGCTTCGTGATGCGCCTGTGTCAAACAGTACTTTAACTGGAATGTTTTTGACAGTAAGCGTTCCTTCTAAAACATCAGATCTTCCTCGACTTGCTGAGGGATCAGGAGTTTCTGCTACTTCATTCACCTGAACTATTTCAGTCTTTTTCAACTGCCAGCAATCTTGCTTTACTTGACCAGCCTGATGGCAGAGATTGCATTTTCTATTCACTTGAAGTCCTTCTTTGGATTGAAGTCCACCTTTTAATCGCTTCCTTAAGGGTCCGCAGTTTATAGACAAATGCCCCTTCAGATGGCAGTTAGAGCAAGTGGCGGTCTTTACTGGTTCCTTTTTAGATTTAGCCCTTTTTCTCTTGTCACTGGGCTTCATATTGACATCAGACTTTGTACTGGCTTCAGGAATATCAGTTTCTGACTCTTCTTTGTCACTACAACAGACTTCTTCTTCGTCGCGCAACATTCCTTTATTATGGAGATCTTCATACTGATAAGCCATATAAATCATTTCTAAAAAAGGAAGCTTCACATTCCTCATTACACTATTCTGATATCTCCTTTGCATGCCATGAATAAATCTCAGATTTTTCCTCTTTGGATCTTGAATCAGATGAGGAGCAAAGTGAGAAGTTCGTTGAATTTCTTATGATATTCTGGGATGGTCATATCACCTTGTATCAAATAAGAAAATTCATCACATAATCTCTCGGTTGCTTCGGGAGGAGTAAATCTTTCTAAGAAAATCACTTTGAATCTGTCCCAGGTGATATCACCTTCTGGATTATCTTTAATAACTGAATCCCACCAAAACAAAGCTTCTTCTTTGAGTGCCCAAGACGCCAGTAATCTTTTCTGATCGTCTCTCAGCTTTAAACCCTCAAAGATTTTCTCTGTAGAACGAATCCGAGCTTGTGTTTCCATAATGGACTCCTTGCCTAAGAATGGCGATCCACCCAGATTTCGAAATCTCTTGAATAGAACTTCTATATCGGATTCTGGCGGCGGGAGCACAACTGGCTCATTAGCTGGTCGAGCCATACGATTATTTCTTCTGTACCTATCACTCATTTTCTAGTGCGTTTGCAATTAGCAGACAAAGTGTCAGGTCAACAGAAAAGATATTTTAAAATATAGAAACATATACTTCAATGTAAATGTTTCTATCGAGGTGTTGTTTCGTTCTGCTTTACTTATACTAGGATATTACGATATTACTGATCCTATCTGTATTGAGTTACCCATCCTAAAACACTACTGGTTCTATTTCTGACGAGTTCGTTCAAATGTTATATTCCAGAACTAAGCTTAACCAAAGCTCAGATACCACGTTGAGACGACCCCAACCCCCGTACTAACGGTGGCAAGGGTTATCTTTGGAATATAACACAGAAACAGATAATAGCAGAACAGAATTAAATAAATACACCAGATAATGAACAATAGAATATACTGGATAAAAGTAATCATCAGAGTTACACAGTATACAGGATCATACTTAGCAAAAATATAGTTCAGCTGTACATAAATGTCTACAGCGGAAAACAAACATAATATGTACAATAGGAGCTGAACAGCATAAAAAGAGATAAATGATAGAATCCATCTTCAGCTCCAGCTATCCAGAGAAAGCCAGCTAAACCTGAATGCAAGGCTGCCCGCGTAGAAAAAGGGGCACCCGAGTTTGAAGGTGAAACCAACTACGAGTCAGTCATGAGACTGGTATGAGAAATCTACTCAACACATATATAATATGGCTAATCACAGGACCACGCCACTTTCGTGGAACGGGTTTACTCAATTGGATTGCCAGTGCTTTAAAACAAATCATTCTTTTAAACATCGCTATGCTTTTTATAAAAAATGAAGCCATTATAAGACTCAGTTCCCATCACACAATGCAACGCAAACCGGCGGATAGAGTTTTTACCTTATAACGGCCAAAATATGCTTGATATGAATAAAACAAAGGCATCTGATATTATTGCTAGTGTCTATATGTTTTGAAAACAATTTCAAATCATAACTATCAATCATAGACGACATGAGCGTCCCATGCCACTATGTCGCCAAATATATATATACAATCGAAACCGCACAGTCACGTATTTGGAAATTGGATTTCCGTCATGAACCAAGGCAAAAGATAGTCCTTACCGAATTTGAGACGCTCTACCCGTGTCTCAGGAACAGCCGCAACTGCCCCTTGGATCGTCAGGGCCGGTCCACCGATGTGAATTATTATACCTGAACACTACGTCTCCCCGCCCTTTGGGGCGTAAACGAGCCAACGAATGACTCCATCGGACCCGTATCGTCCGATCAAACCGAGGCGCCTCGCAACAACAACAACCACATAGGTGAAAAGTATATAAATGTCAGGGCTGGTAGGTCACTGACACCACCCTAGCTAGAAAGAAACGTAGGCCCTCCCTGATGTCCTCTCCCATTTCTGGTTCATACCAGGGTGTGAGGCTCGCGATTTTATGTTATACACAAAGCTACGCCACACAGGCGGTGCTTTGATCATCACCACAAGACTTTGCCTTTCAACAGAAGCCTTGATCACTGCATCTTAGCATGCCACACAGGCAATTCATGCCATGCGACTGATGTCCATCGATATACAACCTCTGAGCTCGGGCGTCTCAGAGAAGGGCGTTGAGCAAAAGAATAAATTCTCCGCCGCCAAATAGATGTGTATTTAACAGAAATCAATCAACACAGAATAAACTCCAATGTCAGACACACAGTCCATTTACAAGTCCGTTCTAGGTCTGAACGAAACCGGAGACACTAAATACCTCGCAAATCCATCAATCACCATGTACGTCTGGACAATCACCACTCATTATCCATATTTCGGGATGCCTCCCAATCAGGACCTCGGTTAACATCCAAACGAGGTGAAGATCTCCGGTCTTCGACCATCGTCTTCATCTTCGACTTTCAATCGTCGGTCAATTATTTGAAATGAGAATTAACTCGGCCTTTTCAAATAATTCACGTATATTTAGAATTCCAAATCAATTTAGTTCAATGGTTAAATCATTCGACAACACCAATTTTGTTCTTTAATGTAATTTTCACACCAAACACATTCAACCATCAAACACCACATAAATCGAGCAAATTTAGTATATTTCCATTCCATATCGTTTAAAATATTTTATAACAATTTATCGCTATTTTTATTTATTTTAAAATAGCCTATTTATTCAAAACGACGCTTCGGGCCATAACGCGGCCATGGCGCTGTTTTTCTTCAGATTTGATTTACACATATCTGAAAATCTAACCGTTGGATCTTCACAAAATTTACATCATTAGATAGGTCTTTTCAAAACGAATCCAACGTTTCCAGTTTCGGGAAAATCCGACGGTCGGATCTCCCGGTACAATCGTTTGAAGTTTCGATTCCAAAATACGAACTGCAGCATCGTTATTCGATTAAATATAATTATATTTATATATATATAAACATAATCGATTCTGGCGCTGTTTTTCTTCAGGTTTGAATTAAACATTCCAGACAATCCAACCGTTGGATTTTTACAAGGTTGGTGCTGTTGGAAAGATATTTCCAAGGCGAACCCGACGGTTGCGATTTCGGGAAAATCCAATGGTCGGATTTCCCGCACTAGTTGTTTGAAATCACGGTTTCAAAATACGAACTGCACGGCCACGTTTCGTTTTAATTTTATTTATATTTATATATTTATATAAATATAGTTCATTCAACAATTTCAATATCGTTTTCACTTCAAATATTTCACTAACGCCTTAAAATTTTGGAAAATTTCGCCATAACCTCTTTTGTACGGGAGGGGCTGGGAAAATTCCCAAATAGCCACACGGGCGTTTCATGTCGAAAAGAAAAAGAAAAAGCCAAGCGGCTAGCCAACAGGCTCATAAAATCATCACTCAAACAAAACAGTAAATGTGTACCTATTTGTCGGGCACAAAATTTTATTCCTCTTCTCTAGCCCCTTTGCTATAACCTGTTCAATAAATATGCATGTACATATATATAGTTCTTATCACTTATCATTTTCTATTCAACTTCATATTTGATTCCATTTGGTTTAAAAACACCATTCATTCTAATGTTGCATGCATAGGAAAAAATCATATCATTGGCTAATTAATGAATATTTCGACTCATGCATATTTATTTGAACGAGTTGCTATTTTTAACACTTCACATTTCAACGATTCATGTATATAATAAAAAATGGGATTTTCATTGTAAAACAATTTATTTCAAAATATGAATACCATTCAACACATGAATTTCTAATCAACGAATGAATATCGATTCAACACATGAAGGTTTTCTATTCAATGGATAAATATAGTTTCAGCAAATGAAAATAATTCAAACAAATGAATATTATTCAAAATTTCGGCAGCATAACGGCAGGGTAGTTAAAACCGGGACCGTCCCTAGTACGGCTCCTCGCTCTACCTTAAAACCTCGCGGTTTTTGACAATGGGAATCATGCATGTAGTTCGCACGCAGGCGGCATGTATATATTTATTTCATTTCCACAAACTAATCCTATGTGGTTTCAACCAAATATTTCTCAACCACAAATGGGTATTTTTCAACCACAATCAATCAATATCAATCACAAACAATCCCAAACAACCATTCGCTATCAATCAATTTCACACCAATCACAATCAATAAATATCGTCCATGGTTTGTGGACGAGGGGCGTATATATATATATATATATATATATATATATATATATATATAGCAATTCACTTTTATTTCAACACATATATAATTTTTTTACAACGTATATATAACTTATACATCGAACGTACAACTTATACAACGCTTATACAAGAGGTGCACAATGCTTATATAACTCATACATCGACTATATAATTTATACATCGTCGTTTTCCATATTGTTTATAAATTGGAAATCTCACATTGGGTTCCACTCCACCAAAAATAGCAGAAGGCTCGGAAAAAATATGCGGTCTCTTCTATAACGTAGAAGGCGTCCACACGGTCACGATGTTTCCTATTTCATCGAATTTCATTAACGAATGAAAAAGATACGATTTTTCAAGGTTTTCAACACTTTAAAGTGTTAAAATCAAATTAAATAAAATCAGTCGTATACCTAGATGCGATCAGGGAGTTGGGCGTCGACAAGGGGAGTGAGGCGCTTCCAGGGGTGGTGGTCGGAGGTGGTTCGGTGGTCGGACGGCGGAGAACGACGTGACAAAGTCATTGACTTTGCGGGCTTCGTTCTCGAGGTAGGCGGAGGGTGAGAGGGTGGGGCCAGGTCGGATTTGGAGGGGGGAGGGAGGCGCTTCGACTGGGGGTGGTGGCGGCAGCGCTAGGGGGCTGTGGCGGCGGGGATCTGGTCGGAAAAGGTGGAAGCTTCGTCGTCGTTCGTTCGCGAGAGAGAGAGGGAGCGCGGTTTTTTTTTTTAATTTAATGAATGGAATTTTTCTATTGGTCGATATATATATTTATTCAAAAATTGGGGTTTTCTTAAACGAACTCGAAATCAAACCCAACGACTGTCGCCCCTAGCGTTTTACCCCCATTCCGAACATAATGGGATATGTCTCGAAGGCCCATTCGACAGTTTCAGTCAGTTTTTCTTCAAATTAAAATATAAAATATTCAATATTTAATTTGAATGTACATTTCAATTTGCCAGGGCCACAAACTGATTCGAAAAATTCCAGAAAAATAAATCTAGCTATGTTTTGACGATACGGTCCCAACAAAACTAGTTTCGTCGAATTCTGAGATCATTTGCAAAAAGGCCCATTTTTGGTCGATCCAATTTAACTGTAATTGACCAAAACACATTTTCCTTTGCCACGCTCACATACTATCTTCAAAAATTATGAAATTTGAAACCTAGCGATAACTTCACATCCCGGATCCAACAAAAGTAGTTTCGTCGAATTCTGAGGTCGTATGCAAAATGGCCAATTTCACGGGCTATATAAATTCCATAGCGACCTTTCTGAAAATTCGTTCGGCCAGAACTTTTGCTTTCCTCTATGAAAATTCGATTTTTCAGATTCGTTAGAAAGGTATTCACTAACAGATTTAAATACTTTTGGTTTCACTAAAATCCGTTTTGTTTTGCACCCGGTACAGTCCGATAAAGTTTGAATTCAATTTTTGAAACTACAGCGCCTTTTCAGGCCTTGTTTATAATTATAATTAATTATATTCGTTTTCAATGGTCGATTCAAACTCACTTTTCATTGCCATTATCTAAAATATTTATTTTAAATATTTAAAATCCATTATTTTAGCCAATTTAAAAAATTTTAAATTGGTTCAGATTTTCTGGGTCGTTACACAGAATCGTTGCTGAACGACCCGATTATGCCTTGCATCTAGAAGCTTTTTACGTGTCATAGGTCGATTAGGCCTTGTGTCCGGATGTGTTATACGTCTCATTGTACCCGCTCGCTTAAACAATCTTTACTAGGTGCAGAATCATTGCTAAACGACCCGATTAGGCCTTGCGTCTGGAAGTTTTTTACGTGTCATAGGTACCCAATTAGACCTCGTGTCTGAATATCTTTTACGTATCATGGGTACCCCCTCGGGTAAAACAATCCCTGTTGGGTGCAGAATCATTGCTGGAGTACCCGATTAAGCCTTGCATCCAGAAGTCTTTTACGTGTCATTTGTACCCGATTAGGCCTTATGTCCGGATGTGTTTTACGTGTCATTATACCCGCTCGGTTAAACAATCCTTACAGGGTGTGGAATGTTACTGAACGACCCGATTAGGCCTTGCGTCTAGAAGCTTTTACCGTGTCATAGGTACCCATTAGGCCTTGTGTCCGGATATGTTTTACGTGTCATTGTACCCGCTCGGTTAAACAATCTTTACTAGGTGCAGAATCGTTGCTGATCGGCCCGATTAGGCCTTGCGTCTGGAATTTTTTTACGTGTCATAGGTACCCGATTAGACCTTGTGTCCGAATGTGTTTTACGTATCATGGGTACCCCCTCGGTTAAAACAATCCCTACTGGGTGCAGAATCATTACTGGAGTACCAAGTCTTTTACGTGTCATATGTACCTGATTAAGCCTTGTGTCCGGATGTGTTTTACATATCATTGTACCTACTTGGTTATACAATCCTTACTATGTGCAGAATCATTGCTGAACGACCCGATTAGGCCTTGCGTCCGGAAGTTTTTTACATGTCATAGGTACCCAATTAGGCCTTATGTGTGAATGTCTTTTACGTGTCATGGGTACCCTCTCGGTTAAACAATCCCTACAAGGTGCAGAATCATTGCTGGAGTACCGGATTAAGCCTTGCATCCAGAAGTCTTTTACGTGTCATATATACCCGATTAGGCCTTGTGTCCGGATGTGTTTTACGTGTCATTGTACCCGCTCAATTAAACAATCCTTACTGGATGTAGAATTGTTGCTGAATGACCCGATTAGGCCTTGCATCCGGAAGCTTTTTATGTGTCATAGGTGCCCGCATAGGCCTTGTGTCTGAATGTCTTTTGCATGTTATGGGTACCCGCTCGGTTAAACAATCCCTACTGGGTGTAGAATCATTGCTAAATGACCTGATTAAGCCTTGCATTTAGAAGTCTTTTACATGTCATAGGTACCCAATTAGGCCTTGTGTCCAGACGTGTTTTACGTGTCATTGTACCCGCTCGGTTAAACAATCCTTACTGGGTGCAGAATCGTTGTTGAACGACTCGATTAAGCCTTGCGTCCAAAAGCTTTTTACATGTCATAGGTACCCAAGTAGGCCTTCTTTCGGAATGTCTTTTACTTGTCATGGGTACCCGCACGGTTAAGCAATCTTTACTGGGTGCCGAATCATTGCTGAAGTACTCGATTAAGCCTTGCATCCAGAGGTTTTTTAAATGTCATAGGTACTTGATTAGGCCCTGTGTCCGGATATGTTTTACGTGTCATTGTACCCACTCGGTTAAACAATCCTTACTGGGTGCAGAATCGTTGCTGAACGACTCGATTAGGACTTGCGTTTGGAAGTTATTTACGTGTGATAGGTACCCGACTAGGCCTTGTGTCCAAATGTCTTTTACATGTCATGGGTACCCGCTCGGTTAGACAATCGAAACATCAAATCCGGATGTCCTTTACAATCGTTTATATTATTCGATTAACCATTATGTTTTCGATATAAATTGGTTTTCAGAGTTTTCGGCATAGGGTTGAGTCTGGGCATCCTTTGTGTTTCGTATGTAGCCTTTACAATCATTTATATTGTTTGGTTAACCAATATGTTCTCGATATAAATTGGTTTTTAAAGGTGCTCGCTTAGGGTTGAGCCCTGCTGTCATTTGAATCTCGTATGTACTCGATTAGGTTTGAATTTGGTTGTCCTTTACAATCATTTATATTGTTTGGTATATATTTATTTGCATGGGTATCTGATTAGGTTTTGAATATTGTTTTCTTTTATATTTGTATGTACCCGATTGACCTTGGAGTTTGAATGTCATTTGCGTTTCTGGCTTGGTCGGTTGAATGAAATATTTTGGTTATAGATTCATTTATGGTTATTTTGTTCAAATAATTTATTTTTATTTTAGATTGATATGCTTAAACAATTAGTTATAAAAATGTTATTTGTTATAGCATTTTTGATTTAGGATACAGTAGATTCATTTATGGTTATTTTGATTAAATAATTCATTTTTATTTTAGATTGGTATGCCTAAACAATTATTTATAATAAATCTATTTGTTTATAGCATTTTATTTTATACATTTCATCACATAACATCAGACATAACCCAACCCACACACATAACAATTCTCCCAAACCATCACAATCTCGAAGACATGCGCATAACCCAACCCATACACATAACAATTCTCCCAAACCATCACAATCTCAAAGACATGCGCATAACCCAACCCATACACATAACAGTAACTACCAAACCATCATAAAGATCTAAAAAAGCCACTACACAGTTGCCATAAACCAACAATTCTCCCAAAATTCTTATTGCACAAAAACATCAGACATAACCCAATCTGAACAACAGGCTACAACCTATATTTTTATTAAAGCAGCAAGTCACAATCAATTCAGGTTTAACTACTATGTATGAAATTATAAAAGAGCAATTAACAACATGTAGGTATGAAATTTGTATAGGTACAATTCTATCTGTACCACAATTTCTTAATCCAAGTTCAACCACTACTTTAACATCAATTCAAATTACAAAAACTCAATTACAATTAGCAACTAAATGTCTAAACAGCAAATTCAAATTGAATTAAAACAGGTGCTGCATCAATAATTCAGTATTTCCTTCATTCACATTCTTTTGTCTTTATAGTGTTTTCAATTTCTTCTGGGGACGAGTTTGCAAAGTAACTCATAATATCCCAACTTCTTGGTGGGTCATTCAGTATGTTGAACACTGTGTCAGCACGAAGAAGATTGATATCTTCCTTTTTATATTTCTTTGGTAGATTTTTATCTCTGTCCGATGTTTCGATGAATTTCATCACGAATAATGCACAGTCGACACTACACATTAATAAATAAATAAGGATTGGTATAAGAAATGCAATGCTATGATCATTTAGCTTTTTTCCAACAGATTATTTGGCAAAAACAATGTACTGTGTTCATGGCAGAAAGCATTCAGCATAAGATTACTGTTTCGATGATAAGTAGTAGGAGGAAAAATGTACGTTGATTTTTTTCTATTATAATAATACTAAGGTTACTACCTTAAGAATAAAACAAAAAACGCTATTACAGTTTAGCATTTATATTTACAATTGAAATTGGCACTATATAGATTTCACTCTAACATTGTACAAGGCAGTTGTGGTACAAAGATACGAAAAATGCAAGGTGTTGCATGGACATTTAAATAATAATAAGGTTCCTACCTTAAGAATAAAACAAAAATGATATTACAGTTTATCATTTATATTAAAAGTTGAAGTTGCGCATGTAAAGGATAATATGAAGGTGTTTTCACTATATTACGGTAAAAGGCTGGCAGTAGTGGTACAAAGATACGAAAAATGCAAGGTGTTGTATGGATATTTAAATAATAATAAGGTTCCTACCTTAAGAATAAAGTAAAAATAATATTACAGTTTAGCATTTATATTAATAGTTGAAGTTGTGCATGTAAAGGACAATATGAAGGTGCTTTCACTATGTTATGGTAAAAGGCAGGCAGTAGTGGTGAGACGACCCAAACTTCCCCGTAAAGGAAAGCATGGATCACTTTGAGAACAATACACAACAGAACACAAACTGAAGAACATTTTATTGCTGATTACAACAATTACATCAGAGTACAAGATATAACAGAGTATGAATATTTATACATAAAGAAATACCATAATATCAGAGAATTAAATTACATTTAAATAGCAGCGGAAAATATTACAAAAACACAACCGAAAGGAATACACGGATACAGAGCTTTCCGAATATCGTTTCAGCTGTAGACCAGGATCCTGTAAATATATATGCAAAGAGCTACTCGACTGCCCATGTGAAAAATATGGGCACCCGAGTTTGCCAGTGAAACAAATTACAGGTCAGTCATGGGACTGGTATGAGAAATCTTAACTTAACCTATATAATAGTAAGGCTAATCACAGGACCACGCCGCTAACGCGGAACGAGTTTACTCCATTGGATTGCCAGTGCATAAAATAAAGTAAATCGTTAAACAACGCAATGCTTTTTAGAAAAATGAAACCATTATAAGACCCAAGTCCCATCACACAATGCAACGCAAACCGGAGGATAGGGTTTTACCATATAATGGTTAAAAGATGCTTGATATGATAAAACGGATTCAATACTAGTGTGTATATATATGGGTATAAAATATTTCAATCATAATGTATCAATCATAGACGGCATAGTACCCCATCCTATTATGTCGCCATATTAGTTCTACATTCAAAACCGCAAGGTTGTATTGGAAATTGGATTTCCATCATGAGTCGAGGCTAGGGCCAAGCTCCACTCCAATTCGAGACACTCTAGCAAATGCCTCAGGATCCCCCGCAGTGAACCCTTGGAGCGGTAGGGCCGGTCCACACCTGTCGAAAGTGGATTAGTTATGCTTGAACACATGCTTCCCGGTTCCTTTGAACCTATAATATGACCACTAACGGCCTATAAAAATCCGAGGCGCCTCAAAATCCGTCATCCACATAAGTAAAATGTCAGAGCTGGTAGGTCCCTAACATCACCCTAGCTAGAAAGAAACGTGTGCACTCCCTACGGTCTGTGTCCCGTTTTTTGACTCATACCAGGGTGTGAGGCTCGCGAAGTCGCGCTATACACAAAGCTATGTCGTAATAGGCAATCCTTTGATCATCCCACAAGGCCCTGCTTTTCAACAAAAGCCTTGATCAATTGCATCTTGGCGTGCCACATTGACAATTCACGCCATGCGATAAATCACTATTAATATATACCAGGGTGTTTAGTAGAGAATAAATTCTCTACCACCAAACAGATATACATTAATAACAATCAATTTAATTCGCCTGGAACGAAATCCAATGTCAGACACGCATCCATTTATAAGCTTATGCTCTGGGTCTGAGCGAAAACCAAATCCGAACAATCAACCATAGTCCGGACGGCCACCACTGAAGCCCCTTCAAGGTAGCTACTCCCATCATGGGTCTCATTAGCAACACATCCATTCGATGTGAAGATCGTCGGTCTTCAATCACCGTCTTCAACTTCGACTCTTCATCGTCGTAGTGATTATTCGGAATGGGTTAAACCCGATCTTTCCGTATAACTCTTGTATTTTTATAATTAAAAATACAGCACTATAAAAACACATCTAACGTCTCATTCCACTTCAGAATATTCTTTTAAATAAAATATTCACATTATCTTATCAAAGATAAATTCTTTTCTTTAAAGATTTATTAAAACCCCAATTTGGTTTTAAATAACAAAAATCATTCTTTAATGATTATTCAATTTTAAGAAATTAATCTTATTCTTAACTGGGTTAAAGAACTAATGTTATTTAAAACATATTTCACGGTAAACCCAAAATTGTCTTCCATAAAACATGGAATCTTCACAGAAATCAAATCAACATATAATCGTTATAAATTTCTGTATCCGACCAATAATATAAATGGAATAACGGCAAAGCCTCTTAAATTCCATATGTAGTATCGGTCTTCTTCTACAGAAGTTTATCTCGTTTATTATTAATTCGAATTCCATTCAACTCCAAACTAATATATTAAATTGGAAAACTTTTCTTTTGGAAAATTTCCATTTAAATCTTAATATAAGATTTATATATTCCAAATCATATTTTCACTGTCAGTTGGGTTAAAGAACACATGTCACTTAAAAACACGGTTCACAATAAACCCAACTCACATTTCTTATTTCAATTACTAAATATAATTGAAAACTTTAATAATCTAAATTAAAGATTATTATTTTCATACAGGGTTTAAGAACGGTGTATTTAAGACACTATTCACGACAAATCCAAAATCCAATTTATTTAATTTACCTTCAATTAAATATTAATAAATTGGAAAACTTCATTAAATCTAAATTTAATGATTTATTCTAGTTAATAACTAGTTCGTTTTAATAAAAATATATTTTTCTAAAATATATTCTTTTTATAAAATATATTCTTTTTCAAAGATATTCTCTAAAATATTCTTTTCTAGAATATTCTTTATTGGAATGTGACTCGATCAACAACCATATATTCATGTAATCAATAAGCATGATAAATAATTGTCAATCATCCAATTAATCAACCAAAGTGGATTCCACACTAAATATTGGGACTAATGTAGGTCAAATATCATCCCAACACCCGTGTGGGGTTTCATCCAACAAACCAATAATAAATTACTTGTGCACTTGGGCGATGTGTAAAAATTATCGACCCAATAACATAAACAAGTCGGATGACTTATAAATGAAAGTGTACTGTTCGGTTTGAATATACTAACGTTATATTTAACACATCAAACATTTCAACATTACATGCATACATTACGAGGTATCACTAACATCATATTTTAAACATATGATCTTTTTATTGTAACTAATCGACAATAGAATATTAACTTTCATATCTTTATGTAATCCCTTCCAGTGACCAAAATGTATATTTTAGTGTAAACCTCTTTAATTTCCAAGAATGTATGTTTTGGTATTATCCTTTTAAATAACCAAAAATATATACTTTGGTGTTATCATTTCTAAAACAACAAAAATGAATATTTTCATCTCATTCTTTTTAAGTGACAAAAATGACTATTTTTGTCTGATTCTTTTTATGTAAACAAAAATGATTATCTTGTCTAATTCCTTAATGTAAACAAAAATGTCTTTTTTTGTTTAACTCTTTTTAATGTACAAAAATATGATAATTTTATCAAATCCTTTTAATGTTAACAAAGATGCATATTTTGACCGATCCTTTTTACGTAAACAAAAATGCAATATTGAACCAATCCTTTTAATGTATAAAAATATACATTTTTAACTCATTCTTTTTAATGTATAAAAATATACATTTTCGATTCATTCTTTTTATATTTGGGAAAAATAAATCTTTTTATTCATTCTTTTATATTTGGCAAAAATGAATTTTTATATTCATTCTTTTATATTTGGCAAAAATGAATTTTTTTATTCATTCTTTTATATTTGGTAAAAATGATCCTTTCTAATTTAACTTCACATTTCTTATAATAAAAAAATTGATCTTTTTAATCTAACTTCACATCTCTAATAAAGATGATCTTTTTAATCTAACTTGTCATTTTACAACAAAAATGATGTTTATAGTCTCAGGTAACATTTTATATCAAAATGTTATTTCTCATCTAAGGGAATGTTTTATAGGCAAAATGTCTTATTTAATCCAAAGGAACATTTTATAACAAAATGTCTTATTTAATCCAAAGGAACATTTCATAAACAAAATGTCATTTTTATTCAAAAGCATCATTCTTCACAAACATGTAATTTAATTTTTAATGCAACATTCTTAACAGAAATGTAACTTTGTTATTAATGCAACATTCTTAACAAAATGTTCTTTTTAATCCTTTTTGATATTTCTTTTAATGTATCAAAATATACATTTTCAATTCTTTCTTTTTGATGTAACCAAATATGTGAATTTGGTTTGTAAACTTCTAATATAAACAAAAATGAGTAATTTGTTCATTAACTTCTAATGCAAACAAAATGTGATTTTTGTTTATAAACTTTTAATGCGAACAAAAATGTGATTTTTGTTTATAAACTTTTAATGCGAACAAAAATGTGATTTTTGTTCTAATGTCACATTTTTCATAAAAATGAGATTTTAATTCTAATGTCACATTTTTCACAAAAATGAGATTTTAATTCTAATGTGACGTTTCATATCAAAGTGATTAAAAAGGAAATCTTTTTATTTATAATCTTTTTATATTCTAAATATTCTAACCCAAGTGTTAAATTTGGTTTCAATAACGTGTTTCTGACAGAAATGTGCTTTTTATCTCTATAATCATGTTTTCACACAAAAAAAAATGTGATTTCTAATTCACAAATCAAGTTTTAACAAAACTGTTATTTTTACTGGATCTGTTTCAACGCAACTAAAAGTTAAATTTTGTTCAATCTGTTTCAATTCAACAAAACATGGTATTTTGGTTTGATCTAAAATAATTTATTCCATCAACCAATCAGCTTAACAGAATTCATCAACACAAAACAAATCATGAATAACCACACATAAAATTCAGCAGCGTACACATTCATAATTTATACATTTTAAATTATATAAAAATAATGATAGAATTCTCACATTGATTTGTTTCAGAAATCGTTCGTGTTCAGATTTGGCTGAATTTCCAAAGTGCGCGGTCTCATCTCTAGTCGGTCCCATAAGGTAGTGTTCTTCAATACGATCGCAGCGCAACTTGTTTCGTTGAATTTCGCTGCTGTATGAAGAAGTTACGATCGTTTAATGACTTGAATAATTTAAATAAATAATTAACTTAATTAATTAATTAATAATCACCCTCTAATTATATTTTAGCCATCTTCAGCATCGTATATGCCTGGATTGAATGCCGCACCCTTGAACCCATTCTCTGAATTTAGGGTTCGAATTTAATCTTCCACCGTCGCGCTGGAGTTCAATCAGCCACCACCTCGTCGTTGGACTTCAAGACAGCTTCCCCCCGCCACTAAGCTTCACCAACTCGGTGGTCCCATCATTTCTGAAATCACCCCTAAAGTTGGCGGTTTTGAGTGCCAAATCCCGGCGCTCCGATCCCCTAGACCCATCATGGCCGTATGGATTTGAAGACTGCAGAAGGCTTTTTAAATTTTGTATAGGGATGAGATTCAATTCGAAACGATTTGGATTTGGTTTGGGATCCAATTTTGAATGATAATGGCCATCAGTTAGAGTTAGTGGCGGCTCAGCAAAACTGAATTAGGGTTTGGGACATAGGGCCGTATATATACTAGTATGTGGTATATTTTATTTTAATTTAATTCATTTATTTACAAAAAAGCCCGTCTATTCATACAAACTCCGATTCGAACCCAACAAGTGTCGCCCCCAGCTAATAACGCCCATCCCGGACACAATGGAACATGTTTCGTAACTCAATTCGGCTGTTACGATATGTTTTTCTTTAAATTTAATTATAAATCATTTAATTATTTAATTTCAACGTACATTTTAAATTACTGAGGCCACATACTGACTCTAAAAATTACAGAATATTTTTTCTAGTTATGTTTTGACGATACGGTTCTAACAAGACAAATTTCGTTGAATTCCGACACTGTTTGAAAAATCGCCATTTTCACGTCGATTAAATTTGACCGAAACTGGCAAAACACGTTTTCTTCTGCCACGCGCACATATTAATTCTAAAAATTTTGAAAAATTAAACCTAGTAATAATTTGACATTCCGGTTTCAAAAAAAGTGGTTTCGTCGAAAACAGAGGTCGTTTGAAAAATGGCTATTTCTAAGGCCATATATTATATTAAAATATATATAAATTCTACAGCGACTTTTCTATATTTTAAACTGGGCATAACTTTTTATTATCAAAGTGAAATTTCAGTTTTCAGATTCGTTAGAAAGATATGATCAAAAAGATTTAAATATTTCTGGTTTCGTTCAATTCTGATTTAAAATGAATCCTGTACATTCAGTTAAAGTTCAAATTCAAAATTTCAAACTGCAGCGCTGTTTTAAACTCCTTTTATAATAAAATTAAATTTATTCGCTTTAAAATAAATTTTTAGTCTTTATTATTTAAAATAAATTATTTTAAATATTAAAATCCATTAAAATTTCTAAAATAAAAAATTTAAATTGGCCCTAAAATTCTGGGTCGTTACAGTCTCCCCCACTTAAAATCTTTTCGTCCTCGAAAAGGAAAGTAACTAAAAATTGTTTAATTAACTAACTTAATTAATTTTTTTATTCGTTTAATTAATTATCATTCTAATATTTTATTAGCTCAACTAATAATCAAACATCACAACCATTAATCAATTAGGTGATTAACTTTTCAAATATATATAACTTTTATATATAGTCAAAATCATTTTCTTATTGCAAATCGCAGCAATGTGTACTAACTAAGTGTTGGTTCTCATACCAGTCAATGGAAATATATAGAAATCCCACTTTCGAAACTCGAACATAAATATTGGCGATGGGGCCCCATCATCAGAATTATCTCCGGGCAACTAGAGTGTGATTCTATATCTATCCAGTATATTAAAACTTCGAATATCCGTTAATTACTCGTATATTCGAAATCTTTATATACTCGATTGTCCACATTAAAATATAATATACTCAAATACGTATTTAAGATAAAATTTTCAAAACTAAATTTGTTTTTTTTAAGAAAATAATACTCTTCACACTCGTTCTAGGATACTACTGATCCTATCTCCAACGAGTTATTCTCATTGAATATTACTAATCCAATCTCTGATGAATTCTTTCGCTCGGTTCTAATGTGTTGATCGACGCTAGAAAAGCGTGATATTTAAATTAAATTCTGCAAGCATACAGGTGTGTAGCATACTGGTCGAACACATGGAGGTGTAATTAAAAATTATTATGAATCTAATCTCTTGGGCGAGCTAGACAAAATTGGAGGGTGATTAAAATTGAAATTGCAACTTGGTTCAAAACAAAACTAATTGAATCAACGACCAAATTACAATTATCAATTAAAAAAATTAATACTGCGATTGAATTCACAACAGATTCGAATCTAATCGAATCTATAATCAATTCAATGATTAGGAAATAAACTGATTGCTGGAAATAGACTTGCAAAATCGAAATAAACTAACAGGAAAATAAAATTGCAATAACAATTGTGTTCTAGCAAATCTAATTAACTAGACAACACCACTTGTCATGAGAATAAAAATGCAGAAAAGAGAAAATAGAGAAAACTTTATTGATTCCAGTATGAAAAATTTACAACGAGATTACAACGATATTTATAAGATAAAATGCCAACCTCAAACCTTAATCCAATATATGCATATATGGCCCTTTTAATAGCAATTATTTCTCTTATATTAATCAGCAATTATTCCTCCAATCAGCAATTATTCTTCTAATCAGCAATTACTCTTCCAATCAGCAATTATTCTTCCAATCAGCAATTACTCTTCCAATCAGCAATTATTCTTCCAATCTGCAATTATTCTTCCAATCAGCAATTACTCTTCCCATCAGCAATTACTCTTCCAATCAAGGACGTTTATTAGATTCCAAAGGCAACATAGGAAAAAGTATATTCCAAATTGATCTTTTCTTGGCAATAATTTAATCAGAAATTCTTTTAATTGGAAATTGAAAAAATGAATGTTCTGAATTGATTTCCATGACTATTCCTGAAATGTCTATTAGTGAGTATCATACATACACATGAATATGTATATATAATACAACACTAATCCATATATTCTTCATAGCAAAGGGGCAGTGTGAATGTTTCGTTCTTTGGCAAAAAGTGAGCTTGACGGGGATCGAACTCCGGTCTCTCAGTACAAATCTCTATGCATTTACCAGTGACCTACAAATTCTTTTGGGATTGAGAAAGTGTTGACATAAGGAAGTAGCTTTTTTTCTTTGTAGTTGGCCTTTAATTTGAAATGAAAGAGGCATCACTTGACAATCTGTAAATACACATAAAAGTACCCAAAGTATCATTTATTTATTTACAAAAGATAAAATATAAGAGCATAAAATAAACACATTTTTATGTTAATCAAGTGTCTTGTTCTCAGGCTCTGTAAACAAAAGATCTGATACCAACTAAGACGACCGAAACTTCCCCGTAAAGGAAAGCATGGATCGCTTTGAGAACAATACACAACAGAACACAAACTGAAGAACATTTTATTGCTGATTACAACAATTACATCAGAGTACAAGATATAACAGAGTATGAATATTTATTACATAAAGAAATACCCTAATATCAGAGATTTAAATTACATTTAAATAGCAGCGGAAAATATAACAAATACACAACCGAAAGGAATACACAGATACAGAGCTTTCCAAATATCGCTTCAGCTGTAGACCAGGATCCTGTAAATATATCTGCAAAGAGCTGCTCGACTGCCCGTTTGAAAAATATGGGCACCCGAGTTTGCCAGTGAAACAAACTACAGGTCAGTCACGGGACTGGTATGAGAAATCTTAACCTAACCTATATAATAGTAAGGCTAATCACAGGACCACGCCGCAAACGCGGAACCGGTTTACACCATTGGATTGCCAGTGCATAAAATAAAGTAAATCGTTAAACAAAGCAATGCTTTTTAAAAAAATGAAACCATTATAAGACCCAAGTCCCATCACACAATGCAATGCAAACCGGAGGATAGGGTTTTACCTTATAATGGTTAAAAGATGCTTGATACGATAAAACGGATTTAATACTAGTGTGTATATATATGGGTATAAAATATTTCAATCATAATGTATCAATCATAGACGGCATAGTACCCCATCCTACTATGTCGCCATACTAGTTCTACATTCAAAACCGCAAGGTCGTATTGGAAATTGAATTTCCATCATGAGTCGAGGCAAGGGGCAAGCTCCTCTCCGATTCGAGACACTCTAGCAAATGCCTCAGGATCCCCCGCAGTGAACCCTTGGAGCGGTAGGGTCGGTCCACACCTGTTGAAAGTGGATTAGTTAAGCCTGAACACACGCTTCCTTGTTCCTTTGAACCTATAATATGACCACTAACGGCTTATAAAAATCCGAGGCGCCACAAAATCAATCATCCACATAAGTAAAATGTCAGCGATGGTAGGTCCCTGACATCACTCTAGCTAGAAAGAAACGTGTGCACTCCCTACGGTCCTGATCCCGTTTTTGACTCATACCGGGGTGGTAGGCTCGCGAAGTCGCGCTATACACAAAGCTATGCCATAATAGGAAATACTTTGATCATCCCACAAGGCCCTGCTTTTCAACAAAAGCCTTGATCAATTGCATCTTGGCGTGCCACATTGACAATTCACGCCATGCGATCAATCACTATTAATATATACCAGGGTGTTTAGTAGAGAATAAATTCTCTACCACCAAACATATATACATTAATAACAATCAATTTAATTCGCCTGTAACGAAATCCAATGTCAGACACGCATCCATATATAAGCTTATGCTCTGGGTCTGAGCGAAAACCAAATCCGAACAATCAACCATAGTCCGGACGGCCACCACTGAAGCCCCTTCAAGGTAGCTACTCCCATCATGGGTCTCAGTAGCAACACATCCATTCGATGTGAAGATCGTCGGTCTTCAATCACCGTCTTCAACTTTGACTCTTCATCGTCGTAGTGATTATTCGGAATGGGTTAAACCCGGTCTTTCCGAATAACTCTCGTATTTTTATAATTAAAAATACAGCACTATAAAAACACATCCAACGCCTCATTCCAATTCAGAATATTCTTTTAAATAAAATATTCACATTATCTTATCAAAGATAAATTCTTTTCTTTAAAGATTTATTAAAACCCCAATTTGGTTTTAAATATCAAAAATCATTCTTTAATGATTATTCAATTTTAAGAAATTAATCTTATTCTTAACTGGGTTAAAGAACTAATGTTATTTAAAACATAGTTCACAGTAAACCCAAAATCGTCTTCCATAAAACATGGAATCTTCACAGAAATCAAATCAACATATAATCGTTATAAATTTCTGTATCCGACCAATAATATAAATGGAATAATGGCATAGCCTCTTAAATTCCATATGTAGTAACGGTCTTCTTCTACAGAATTTTGTCTCAGTTATTATTAATTCGAATTCCATTCAACTCCAATTTAATATATTAAATTGGAAAACTTTACTTTTGGAAAATTTCCATTTAAATCTTAATATAAGATTTATACATTCCAAATCATATTTTCACTGCCAGTTGGGTTAAAAAAACATGTCATTTAAAAACACGGTTCACAATAAAACCAACTCACATTTCTTATTTCAATTACTAAATATAATTGAAAACTTTAATAATCTAAATTAAAGATTATTCTTTTCATACAGGGTTTAAGAACGGTGTTATTTAAGACACTATTCACGACAAACCCAAAATCCAATTTATTTAATTTAACTTCAATTAAATATTAATAAATTGGAAAATTTCATTAAATCTAAATTTAATGATTTATTCTAGTTAATAACTAGTTCGTTTTAATAAAAAAATATTTTTCTAAAATATATTCTTTTTCTAAAATATATTCTTTTTCAAAGATATTCTCTAAAATATTCTTTTCTAGAATATTCTTTATTGGAATGTGAATCGATTAACAACAATATATTCATGTAATCAATAAGCATGATAAATAATTGTCAATCATCCAATTAATCAACCAAAGTGGATTCTACACTAAATATTGGGACTAGTGTAGGTCAAATATCATCCCAACACCCGTGTGGGGTTTCATCCAACAAACCAATAATAAATTACTTGTGCACTTGGGCGATGTGTAAAAATTATCGACCCAATCACATAAACAAGTCGGATGACTTATAAATGGAATTGTATTGTTCGGTTTGAATATACTAACATTATATTTAACACATCAAACATTTCGACATTACATGCATACATTACAAGGTATCACTAACATCATATTTTAAACACATGATCTTTTTATTGTAACTAATCGGCAATAGAATATTAACTTTCATATCTTTGTGTAATCCCTTCTAGTGACCAAAATGTATATTTTAGTGTAAACCTCTTTAATTCCCAAGAATGTATGTTTTGGTGTTATCCTTTTAAATAACCAAAAATATATATTTTGGTGTTATCATTTCTAAAACAACAAAAATGAATATTTTCATCTCAATCTTTTTAAGTGACAAAAATGATTATTTTTGTCTGAGTTTTTCAGGTAAACAAAAATGATATTCTTGTCTAATTCCTTAATGTAAACAAAAATGTCTATTTTTGTTTAACTCTTTTTAATGTACAAAAATATGATAATTTTATCAAATCCTTTTAATGTTAACAAAAATGCATATTTTGTCCAATCCTTTTTATGTGAACAAAAATGCAATATTGAACAAATCCTTTTAATGTATAAAAATATACATTTTTAACTCATTCTTTTTAATGTATAAAAATATACATTTTCGATTCATTCTTTTTATATTTGGCAAAAATAAATCTTTTTATTCATTCTTCTATATTTGGCAAAAATGAATTTTTTCATTCATTCTTTTAAATTTGGCAAAAATGAAATTTTTTATTCATTCTTTTATATTTGGTAAAAATGATCCTTTCTAATTTAACTTCACATTTCTAATAATAATAAAAAAATGATCTTTTTAGTCTAACTTCACATCTCTAATAAAGATGATCTTTTTAATCTAACTTGTCATTTTATAACAAAAATGATGTTTATAGTCTCAAGTAACGTTTTATATCAAAATGTTATTTCTCATCTAAGGGAACGTTTTATGGGCAAAATGTCTTATTTAATCCAAAGGAACATTTTATAACAAAATATCTTATTTAATCCAAAGGAACATTTCATAAACAAAATGTCATTTTTATTCTAAAGCATCATTCTTCACAAACATGTAATTTAGTTTTTAATGCAACATTCTTAACAGAAATGTAACTTTATTATTAATGCAACATTCTTAACAAAATGTTCTTTTTAATCCTTTTTGACATTTCTTTTAATGTATCGAAATATACATTTTCAATTCTTTCTTTTTGATGTAACCATATATGTGAATTTAGTTTGTAAACTTCTAATATAAAAAAATGAGAAATTTATTCATTAACTTCTAGTGCAAAAAAATTGTGATTTTTGTTTATAAACTTTTAATGCGAACAAAAATGTTATTTTTGTTTATAAACTTTTAATGCGAACAAAAATGAGATTTTTGTTCTAATGTCACATTTTTCATAAAAATGAGATTTTAATTCTAATGTCACATTTTTCACAAAAATGAGATTTTAATTCTAATGTGATGTTTCATATCAAAGTGATAAAAAAGGAAATCTTTTTATTTATAACCATTTATTTATAATATTTTTATATTCTAAATATTCTAACCCAAGTGTTAAATTTGGTTTCAATAACGTGTTTCTGACAAAAATGTGCTTTTTATCTCTATAATCGTGTTTTCACAAAAAAAAAATTGTGATATCTAATTCACAAATCAAGTTTTAACAAAACTGTGATTTTTACTGGATCTGTTTCAATGCAACTAAAAGGTAAATTTTGTTCAATCTGTTTCAAATCAACTAAACATGGTATTTTGGTTTGATCTAAAATAATTTATTCCATCAACCAATCAGCTTAACAAAATTCATCAACACAAAACAAATCATGAATAACAACACATAAAATTCAGCAGCGTACACATTCATAATTTATACATTTTAAATTATATATAAATAATGATAGAATTCTCACATCGATTTGTTTTCAGAAATCGTTCGTGTTCAGATTTGGCTGAATTTCCAAAGTGCTCAGTTTCATCTCTAGTCAGTCCCATAAGGTAGTGTTCTTCAATACGATCGCAACGCAACTTGTTTCGTTGAATTTCGCTGCTATATGAAGAAGTTACGATCGTTTGATGACTTGAATAATTTAAATAAATAATTAACTTAATTAATTAATTAATAATCACCCTCTAATTATATTTTAGCCATCTTCACCATCGTATATGCCTGGAATGAATGCCGCGCCCTTGAACCCATTCTCTGAATTAGGGTTCGAATTTAATCTTCCACCGTCGCGCTGGAGTTCAATCAGCCACCACCTCGTCGTTGGACTTGGAGACAGCTTCCCCCCGCCACCAAGCTTCACCAACTCGGTGGTCCCATCATTTCCGAAATCACCCCTAAAGCTGGCGGTTTTGAGTACCAAATCCCGGCGCTCCGATCCCCAAGAACCCAATATGGCCGTATGGATTTGAAGACTACAGAAGGCTCTTTGATTTTTTTATAGGGATGAGATTCAATTTGAAACGATTTGGATTTGGTTTGGGATTTAATTTTGAATGATATTGGCCATTGGTTAGAGTTAGTGGTGGCTCAGCAAAACTGAATTAGGGTTTGGGACATAGGACCGTATATATACTTGTATGTGGTATATTTTATTTTAATTTAATTCATTTATTAACAAAAAAGCCCGTCTATTCATACAAACTCCGATTCGAACCCAACAAGTGTCGCCCCTAGCTAATAACCCCCATCCCGGACACAATGGAACATGTTTCATAACCCAATTCGGCTGTTACGATATGTTTTTCTTTAAATTTAATTATAAATCATTTAATTATTTAATTTCAACGTACATTTTAAATTACCGAGGCCACATACAGACTCTAAAAATTACAGAAAAATTATTTCTAGTTATGTTTTGATGATACGGTTCTAACAAGACTAATTTCGTCGAATTCCGAGACTGTTTGAAAAATGGTCATTTTCACATCGACTAAATTTGACTGAAACTGGCAAAACGCGTTTTCTTCTTCCACGCTCACATATTAATTCTAAAAATTCTGAATAATTAAATCTAGCAATAATTTGACATTCCGGTTTCAACAGAAATGGTTTCGTCGAAAACAGAGTTCGTTTGAAAAATGGCTCTTTCTAAGGCCACATATTACATTAAAATATTTATAAATTCTACAGCGACTTTTCTATATTTTAAACTGGACATAACTTTTTATTATCAAAGTGAAATTTCAGTTTTTCAGATTCGTAAGAAAGATATGATCAAACAAATTTAAATATTTCTGGTTTCGTTCAATTCTGATTTAAAATGAATCATGTACATTCAGTTAAAGTTCAAATTCAAATTTTTAAACTACAGCGCCGTTTTAAACTCCTTTTATAATTAAATTAAATTTATTCGCTTTAAAATAAATTTTTAGTCGTTATTATTTAAAATAAATTATTTTAAATATTAAAATCCATTAAAATTTCTAAAATAAAAATTTTAAATTGGCCCCAAAATTCCGGGTTGTTACAAGTGGTACAAAGATACAAAAAATGCAAGGTGTTGTATGGATATTTAAATAATAATAAGGTTCCTACCTTAAGAATAAAACAAAAATGATATTACTGTTTAGCATTTATATTAACAGTTGAAGTTGCACATGTAAAGGACAATATGAAGGTCTTTTCACTGTTTTATGGTAAAAGGCAGGCAACAGTGGTACAAACATATAATGGTTTGAGCATTTAGTATCTATTAAAAAAATACTAATGCTTACTTACGATTCAAAATCTTGTTGTGGGCATGGTGGCTATTTGATCTGCTTTGTTCCAATATTTTTGCTTACAATGTTGTTTTCAGCCAATTTTTCAAAGATGATTATTTCAATCTTTTTTCTCTGTATCTAAAAAAATACATAGCTTTTTTTCAATATACATCCAAATATTTATTTATATATGATAAGAACAATCTTACCATCGTCAGAGCTTCCTTATAGTGTTTATCTGATACAGAGGTTGATCTTCTGGGCCTCAATGAATCATAGTGGTACCATTGCATTCTAACATAGTCCAAAGTTAGTAAAGTCCAATGGTTGATGTAATGCAAGGGAAAGAATATGATTTCTGCATAATGATTATTCATTTGTGACAATTTTTTGGACCATTGGGTTAACCAATGTTTGAAAAACATTTTCAACAACTGTTTGTGTGGCATGCTGCAAATAAACATGCAAAATATTAATTTGTTTTCTATATTTACAATTTTAAAGTAAAAGTTTTGTTTACCGTCATGATTGTACTGAATATGTAGTTGTATTTGTATGTATTTGCATTTGAAGTAAACCAGTTAATAACCTGCATTATAAGAATAATGTTAGCTTAGTATATAATTTTAACATGGAATTTGGTTGTATATAAATTTGTTACCAGTATGTTGCATTGTATATAAATAATGCTAGGGGGAGATAGCATTTTATTACCAGTATGTTGTTTAATTAAAAAACATCATAATGCTATGATACGTTAGCATTTTATTAACAGCAAATTGCTTAAATATAAAAATCAAAATGATTGGAGAGTTTAGCATTTTTCTAATAGCATGTTCACTACCCAATTAAAAATCAAAATGGTGGTAGAAGCTAGCATTTTTTGAACAACATTTTGTATTATCAAAAATATTATTATAATGCTAGCAGAATTTAGTATTTTTCAACCACCATGTTATTAAAAAAAATCATAATGCTAGGAGAATTAGCATTTCACGAATAGTGTGTTGTTTACTTAAAAAGTTATCATAATGTTAGCAGAAAAAAGTCTTTTGGGAACAACATGATGGTTTATAAAATAATTTCCAAAATGCTAGTAAAGGCTAGCATTTTAAAAAATGACAATCACAATGCTACAAGTTAGCATCTTAGGACAAAATATTGCTTAATAATTACAAAAAAAAATACCTATTACAATTTACATTTACCTGACCATCTGTAAATTCTTCAAATGGCAGTACTTCTAGCATGGACTGTACAATCGTTATCCCTCCTCTTTTAGTATCTTCATTTTTCCACGCTATCGTGCTATATTAATATTTTAATTTAAAATTATTAAAATAATACAGATTCATTTAAATAAATTTATATTTTAACAAGTACAAAAAACTTACTTTGTTTTGTCTCCGCATGAAAAAAATGCCCTGATTATGTTCTGTTTGTGTGAATCTAGGAGTTGTAATATCGGACTCTTGACAATATTTCTTTGGCGATATACTTTCCTTCTTGGAGAATATTTTCAACATCCAGAGGTTGTTCATCTTTAACTTCATCATCTATACTGGCTTCTTCTTTCTCTTCTTTGACCAGTTCTTTCTCTTCTTCAGTTTCTTCGACTTTTGTATCGCTTTCATCACTTCCATCTTCATCCTCCATCTTCATTGCTTGTTTTTTCAATATCTACTTCACCATCGGTTTCATCTTCTTTTATATTCTCCTCTTTTTCACATTCTTCTTCATTCTCTCATCATGTGCTTTATCTTCTCTTTTATTCTCTTCACTTTCTCCTTCATTCTCATTTTCTATTTCATCATTTTGTTCCTCCACCATTCCACTGTCTTTTTCATCTTTTTTGGTTTTTTTGTGGTATACTACATTATACTGAAATTGAGAATCAACTTTGGGCTTCCTCTTTTTCTCTTTTAATCTTTCAATCATTGAACTTGGTGTTACTTTTTTAACCCACTGGCTTCTTCTTCTCCCACCCTTATCTTCTTGGTTTTCCACTTTTTTGGACTCTTCCCGAGTCTCGTTATCTTGTGTGCTTAGAAGGTCGAAACAAGGAGGGATAAGTTGCGCTATAAACTTCTGAATAATCAGATTTTATTGTTCCTTATCATATTCATGGAGCACTGATTTTAGCATATGAGTGTCTTTTTCTTTCTGAACTAATTCTTCTTCTCTTTTTTTCCTTTGCTCCTTTTCTTCCTTAGCTCCTTTTCTTCCTCCAACTTTGTTTTCACATCCTTCAATTCATTCGATGATTGTGTAATTTGAAACTTTTGCATTTCTATTTGTCTGTCTTTTTCATCCATTTCTAACCCTTCATCTTCACCATCACTTGTAATCTCTTTTATTTTCAAAAGTGCTTTGTTCTTCGATTCATCAAGCAACATCTTCTCTTTAGATGTTATTTTTTTAATTCCAAGTGAAATCTGTAATCCGCGAACATAAGAAGTTTTTCAGTCATAAATTCATATATCATTTCTAATATTTTGAAATGCTAGGATGTTCTAGCATATTAATAAATAGACATAAATAAATGTAAAATTATTTACTGAATTATGACTGCTAAGTTCTAAGTGATAAAGGGATCGTTACAAAACCAATTGCAATATTGAAATGCTAGCAGAATTTAGTATTTTTCAATCACCGTATTAATCACACAAAAAAATCATAATGCTAGGAGAATTAAAATTTCACATATAGTGTGCTGTTTATTTTAAAAGTTATTACAATGGTAGGATAGTTTAGAATTTTATTAATGACAAATTGCATAAATAAAAAAATTAAAATGATAGGAGAGGTTAGCATTTTTGTAATAGCATGTTGACTAGTCAATTAAAAATCAAAATGCTGGTAGAGGTAAGCATTTTTTGAACAACATTTTTTAATCACAAAAAATAAATTATAATGTAGGAGAATTAGCATTTCACGTACAGTGTGTTGTTTATTTAAAAATTTATCATAATGGTAGGATAGTTTAGCATTTTATTAACAGTAAATTGCTTAAATAAAAAAAATTCAAAATGATAGGAGAGGTTAGCATTTTTGTAATAGCATGTTGACAACTAAATTAAAAATCAAAATGCTTTTAGAAGCTAATCATTTTTTGACCAACATTTTCTAATCATAGAAAAAAATTCATAATACTAGGGGAATAAGCATTTTGCATACAGTGTGCTGTTTATTTAAAAAGTTATCAAAATGGCAGGATAGTTTAGCATTTTATTAATAGTAAATTTCTTAAATAAAAAAAATCAAAATTATAGGAGAAGTTAGCATTTTTGTAATAGCATGTTGATTACTAAATTAAAAATCAAATTACTTTTAGAAGCAAAGCATTTTTTTGAACAACATTTTTTAATCACAAAAAAAATCATAATGTTAGGATTATTAGCATTTCGCATACAGTGGGTTGTTTATTTAAAAAGTTATTATAACGGTAGGATAGTTTAGAATTTTTTTAACAGCAAATTGCTTAAACAAAAAAAACCAAATGATAGGAGAGGTAAGCATTTTGTAATAGCATGTTGAATACTCAATTTAAAATCAAAATGCTTTTAGAAGCTAATCATTTTTTGAACAACATTTTTAAATCACAAAAATAAAAAAAATTCATAATGCTAGGAGTATTAGCATTTCGCGTACATTGTGTTGTTTATTTAAAAAGTTATTATAGTGGTAGCAGAAAAAAGTCATTTGGGAACAACATGTTGGTTTATTAAAAAAATCAAAATGCTAGTGGAGGTTAGCATTTAAAAAAAAAAACTATCATAATGCAATAAATTAACTACTATGTTTTTATTATTAAACAGAAAATTACAAAAGAAATTGCATTCTTAAAATTTTAACAACATAAAATATTATCATACCTTTTTATTATCCATATTGGCTAGGATTTCCTTTGACACAATGTTTTTCATCAAGTTTAGCGACCATTTTGCAAATCTTAGAGAACCGCTTATCAACTCTTTTCTTGGCTTAAGTATATCAACATGTTCACATAGAAAATACTAAAAAAAAGGAACATAATATTATTTAGAATAAATTATCATACGTCTTATCATACTATATTAAAATTTAATATTATGAAGAATACATTATCATTGATTTTTTTCTTACCAGCGGAAGAATGGAACAGCCAGACATATTTCTTGGTTTATCCTTGAATTTTTTTTAATGATTTAGTTAAATGATAATGAATATTTAATGGCCAAGAAATTTGATTCAATTTTTTTTGGATCAACGGTGTATTGAAGATAACCCCTGTTAAGCATTCTTTGATTGTCAGGGAAAAGAAATGTTACAAAGAGAAGAATAAGAATAAATCTTGGCAAATCATTTTCCTCATCTGGAATTTATTTTTCAATTTCTATTTCTATTCTTTTAATAACAACATATTTTGTTATATGATCTATGTTAATAAAATTTCTTGAAACAAACCTTTGACAATTGTCAGGGGTGCATGATAAAGACACTTTAGGTAATGGAAAAATATTTCTCCCATTCACAAACAAACCAAAAATTAATGAAACATCTTTCATTGATAATTTTAATTCCCCCCCCCCCCCCCAACATTCCTCCTCAATTGAATAACAACTTATTAAATCATCAAAAAATTTAGAAGATTTTCTAATTTGCTTTGCTCCAATGTTACATGAAAAAAAAGCATTTATAAATTCATAAAAAGAGTCTGTTTTAATAATTTTAATTGATTAATTGAAAAACCATTTTTTTTTATTTTTTTTAAGATTTTAACCAATGATACTAGACTACATCGGTACTGGACAGTCTGCTTTTCCTTTTTTTGGCTCCCAGCTTTTTTTCGCTTTTTGCTGTTTATATTCTCCGGAGAATAATTCGATATTTCCTATAATACAGAAATAACAATACAATATAAATTGTATTAAAATACAAAACTGTATTATAGTACAATAATAAAGAAATCAATTAGTGCAATATAATGTTAGATTAATTTAGCATTTTCATACATTATAATGCTAGGTTAAACTGGCATTTTCATGCATTGGTTAAGGCTGGATAATGCCCTATAATGATAGGTTAACCTAGCATTTTCATAAAATTTTCAACAGCTCGGCCACTCGCTGTAGTGCTAGGTTAACCTGACATTTTCATATGACGGTTAACGGCTCAGTCATGCTATGTAATGAAAGGTTAACCTAGCATTTTCGTAAAATTTTCAAGGGCTCGGCCACTCGTTGTAGTGCTAGATTAACCTGACATTTTCATATGACGGTTAACCGCTCGGTCATGCCATGTAATGGTAGGTTAACCTAGCATTTTAGTAAAAAATTTAAGGGCTCGGCCACTCGCTATAGTGCTAAGTTAACCTGACATTTTCATATGACCGTTAACGGCTCGGTCATGCCATGTAATGGCAGGTTAACCTAGCATTTTCGTAAAAAATTTAACGGCTCGACCACTCTCTGTAGTGCTTGGTTAACCTGACATTTTCATATGACGGTTAACCGCTCAATCATGCCATGTAATGGTAGGTTAACCTAGCATTTTTAATAAAATTTTCAAGGGCTCGACCACTTGTTTTTTTGCTAGGTTACCCTGAAATTTTCATATGACGGTTAACCGCTCGGTCATGCCATGTAATGGCAGGTTAACCTAGCATTTTTAATAAAATTTTCAAGGAGTCAGCCACTAGCTTTAGTGCTAGGTTACCCTGACATTTTCATATGACGGTTAACCACTCGGTCATGCTATGTAATGGCAAGTTAATCTAGCATTTTTAATAAAATTTCCAAGGGCTCGGCCACTCGCTTTAGTGCTAGGTTACCCTGACATTTTCATACGACGACTAACCGCTCGGTCATGCCATGTAATGGCAGGTTAAACTAGCATTTTTAATAAAATTTTCAAGGGGTCTGGCACTCGCTTTAGTGCTAGGTTACCCTGACATTTTCATATGACTGTTAACCGCTCGATCATGCCATGTAATGGAAGGTTAACCTAGCATTTTTAATAAAAATTTCAAGGGCGCTCGCTTTATTCCTAGGTTACCCTGACATTTTTATATGTCGGTTAAGGGCTCGTTCAAGCCATGTATTGGCAGGTTAACCTAGCATTTTCGTAAAAATTTTAAGGGCTCGGCCACTCTCTGTAGTGCTAGGTTAACCTGACATTTTCATATTACGGTTAACCGCTCGGTCATGCCATGTAATGGCAGGTTAACCTAGCGTTTTTAATAAAATTTTCAAGGGCTCGGCCACTTGCTTTAGTGCTAGGTTACCCTGACGTTTTGTGTTTTAAACTTATCTAGAATATTCTGCACTTAATTAATCTAGGATATTTTGCACAAAATATCAATGCATAATGAATGAATTGTTTTATAATATATTTGTGTTAATTTTTCCCGAATAAACAGCACAGAATTTAAAACTACATATATAGTCAATTTAACCATTTGTGTTTAATTTTGTCTGTTATACCTGATCTTGTTTATCCTTCTCCTTCTCCATCGTCCTTTTCGCCTTTATAGCTGATAGTGATAATCTCGAAGAAACAACCCTAGTTTCTGTTTTTAGTGGCGAATTTGGCGATTGATCTGAAGACAACGATGACCTTAAGCGACAAGTTTGCATCGGCGATTGATCTGACGATGATGATGACCTTAAGCTACGAGTTTGCATTATAGGAGTACACTTGCTTTTGATTTCGATCTATCTCATGTTTTCTCGATTTGAAATTTGATGGGCAACCCTAACCTAATTGAAAGATAACTGAATGAAGTAACGAAATGGTTAGACGTGGGATTGGATTAACATAAGTTCGCGGGTCCTGCAGCCCAATTAATATAAGTTGCGGCCCAGAGAGTTAATTTTTAAATAACTTTGTCCTTTTGCCTAATTTACTCTTTCTTTTATAAAAAAATTCCCTTAAAACTTAGCTTAAAATCAAATTAAATTGTTTATAAGCTCTTTATGAATATCCAACTTTTCATAAACCATAATTTTAAAAACTAAGATCATTTCTGCGTCTTTTTGTAAGTTAAGCAAATACATTTGTTAACTTGCTCAAAACAATTTCTAAAATCTTCTTTTGCACTCCATAAAACATAATTTATAAAACTTGGTTAAGTTTTGACGTTCAACAATCTCCAAAGATAAGATTATTTATGAAACAGAAATTTTGCTATACGAGACATCTTATAATTTCAGTATAAAATACAATTATAAATATTGATTTATTTTTAAAACTTTTATTTTATATAACTTATATAAAATAAAATATAAAATCTTGCTTTTCTATAAAAATTAATTTTATAACTTCAACTTAGTAAATTTGCTCGACGGTGAGTCAACATCTTAAAAAGATGCATTTTAGGTCATTTGCTACCAATCACTTAACCAATAATGTTTATTGATTAATAATACATCAATTTAATATATATTCAACAATCATCATCCAAATTAGATTTTAATGTTACTTATGTTCGAAAGTCCATATGTATATAATATGAAAGCAAGTAACATCCATAACATTGAGGAATCATGTTGGATCCCTTCAACCTATCCCTCTACATCACAACTCGTATATTAGTTTATATATGGATATAAATTAGATAATCTAATTTGATTCATTTAAGATGAATCTTCCGCTTATAAAGCTGGTAGTGTCAAGGGTCATCCGTTCACAGACGGGAATATATAACCACAACCAACCAATTAAGAAATAAATAATCCAATCATCCAAACATACTAACAACAATGAATATTATTATACGAAATAACAACATTCACTATATTCCAGAAAGTGTGTGAGTTAACTCACCATCTGTTCCATTGATATTATCGTGTCGCTTTATCTAATTTCAAACAAGCATTAGAAATTAGATAAAATTCCAAGCTATTCAAAATCTGTCCAGTCGACTCCGTATGCGTAGCAATCGTCAATACGAACCCAGCGCAATTTGTTTCGTTAAAATATGATCATGTATGGACAATATACACATGTTAAAAGTTTTTATGCAATTTAAATAATAATAATAAAATGTCATTGATTGTAACTAACTAGATTAAACATGGCTTTAAGCCACCTAATCCTCCTGTTCGAAAACGCGAAAGCTAGGAAACCTGACATCCACTAAAAACGCAGCGCTACCCCCACCCTAATGATTGAACCACTGGCGAACGCTATCCTCAACCACCCCAAGCCACGACGACCCAACCATGGGTTCTAACAACCTAGATCTCCAGCCCCAAAATCTTTGGAAAATCCAAAACTCATAGTCGGTAAAGGGACATTCGCGGCAATCGCCACAAGCCACCAATCGTCAATCTCTTACCTCTGATGATCACCTGAGACTACCATGCACAATGTTCTAATTGGAGGATATAACCAAAACGGCCTGAATGGATCAAGAAATTCTAGGTCGTTGGATGATTCTCAGAGGAATTTGCAGCTTGAAGGAAACCAACTAGGGTTTTGAGAAAGGAAACAGGGTACTGGTACTTATATAGGCATTTACCATGTTTTATTTATATTAGAATTTTCCAATCACCAAATGAGGCGTGGTCACAGACGTTCATAACCAATTACCAATATTTCAATCTTACTGCAACTTGTTTTCGAAGCTAATTCGATTGTATTTCACAATTTTTCTAAAAATCAAATTATAGATTAATATAATTTCAAATCGATTATTGATACATGTTTATATCGCACACAATAACTCAACAATTCTGATTGACATGAAATTTGAAATCTTACAATGCTTTACAATTTTAGATCCGATGAAACTGGTTTCGTCGAAATGCAAGATCATACGAAAAATGACTAATTTCATGTATTATATCAAATCGATAAAATATAAATTGATTTGTATACATTTAGATTTCTTGATAATACGTTCTTTTTATCTTCTAATTCAAATATGATTTTGCACAGCTTCAAAATAAACTTAACTCGGTTTTAAACTTGATATTTTCAAATCTCAGGTTAACTGAACGTTCAAATTCGCAGTTTAAATTTATTTCAAGTAAAGAAACCTTAAAATTAATTCATTTTAAATATTTAAATTAATTAAATATTCATTATTACAAATCAGAATTGTTACATTCTTCTCCGTTAAAAGGATTTCGTCACTAAAATCTGAAGGTAAGAAGATTGTTACAAACCGATTAATTTTACTTCAGAAACATTCCTTATGAAAATTTATTAAAATTTTCTAACACCTAAAATTTTTGGAAAATTTTGGCAGCATCTCCTTTGTACATCATATCCGAAAAATTTCTTAACATTAAAATAAAACTCTATACATCTCATCTTAGTGATGAGACATCCTAATCTAGGGGAAAACAATATATAAGACCCACATGCGGCATGTAATCCGAAATACGTAACATTTTGTCGGGCAAACATATATTTACCGTGAAACCAAAAGCTATAAGCAAGCTAGCAAGCTTTTGCTTCTGCATACCTGTATATACTTACATAACCAAAAAGAGAGTTAAGAAAAATAGACAAGTAACACAACAACAACTAACATATTCCTAGACAACATATCCATCAAATGCAACTACCAAACATGATGCAACTGGTAATAATGATGCAAATCAGCAAACAAAACAATTGTAACCTAACGTTACATGCAAAAACAATCGGTCAACACACATAAATATCATTTATTGCTACAAACACTAATAATCTTAACTTGGGGTTTATTCAGAATATAAACGTCATCATCATGCCAGGATGATAAACAATCTATTAAGCGTCACCATTTGCTCAGCAGCCTCAGGTTATTACTTAAACGATCATTTATGCTACCTCAAGCAACTCGAAAATTCAAATCCTAAATTCACCACAAGTTAATATACAAGCATGTATATTTTATTAATGGAAAATCCTATTTTCTTTTTTCAAAAAATTCCATTTAATTAAACTAATAATTTTAGTTTATAAAAGACCACACCGTGATTTTTCTAGAAATTCGATTTTGATATAAATCAAATTACCAGATGAAATCTTAATTTTTCTCTTGTATTAGAAAATTATAATCCACCAGATCCAGAAGATATAGTCAAAGAATTTTGACATATATTGGATCCCATACACTTATTTAAACATCAAATCAAAAAACTATGAACTATCGTATCGTGACATGCTCCTTCTAAGTTAAATTTAATTAATACGTTCAACTTCGTTTAATTAATAAATTATAACCATATTAACTTAAGTTTCCATCTAAATTTAGATTATCCTTACTATTTAACCTAGAAATCTTGACTATCCAATATTGTCGAATATTTCATTCCAAATATATGGAACATCATACCAAGTTAAATGCACAACCAACCAACTATAATGCTTAGATTATATGCATCCATATTATATTTCCAGTTGAATATTCTAGAGCCAAACTTCCGGATATCAAAATCATAAATCTTAGTTTAACATAATTTCATTTTAACTCAAAACAAATTTATTTTTTAATCTAAACAATTTCCGCAATAGCAAATTTTACTTAGAAACTCGAAAATGAACATCGATGATGTCGCGATCTTCATTGGAAATATTTTCCAACAACCAAAGTAAGATGTATGATTTTAAAAATCTTAATTTTTTTATTTTCATACACACCTTTTAAATAATCACAGCATTCCATTTAAATCTTGAAAAACCATTTTCTAAATTTGTAGAAAATACAGATCCTTCAATTCTCAACTCAAATCCATTTTCCATTTATAAATCTCATTTATAAATTACACTTATACAATTTTAGTTCTATATAAGATTACTTCACATAAGTTCTCCCTTATTTAAATTCATATTAAAAACCTTACTTAGGTTAAATTCTTACCCAACATCAACATTGAATGCCATATAGTCAAATCGTAAAACAGAATTCACAATATGTTCGTTTCCTTTGTTTTTATAATTAAATATTTATTCCATCCATGCAAAAGAATGACAAAATTTCTCTTATCCCAAAAAATGAAGCTACTACCCATAAATTGTCCGGGTGCAAGCTACAAATCAGCCAAAACTAGTTAATGCTGGAAAGCGAGCATGACTAATCAAACAACAAATGATAATAATTAAACATAATCATTTCTTATAAGACAAAACTAATCATCCATAAAACTATTTTTAGTTTGAAATATACTTTATATATAAAATATATAAACGTAGGTAAAATTATTTCATTTACCAACTCTTTAAATCGATACTATGTCGATTTTCCTAGTTCAAGTGTTTACAAACCGCTATTGATAACGTCGGCCAAACGTGTCAATTTGGAATTTATATACCACTCAACAGCTAAACAAACATGATATAAAACATTTGATAACACTAGAAAATATGTTCTCATATATGTACACTCAAACTCATAATTAGGCATTCCATTACCTTATCTCTTATTGAATTAGGCCATAGAGCCAAGGTTATCACTTAACCTTTTGCTCTCATAACAATTGTAATGGCCCAGCAAATCCGACATTCAAATTTTGATAATAATAAATCCTTTGTATTCACATGCCTAAATTCAAGCATCGAAAACCTAGAAAGTAAGAAGAAAGAAGAAAGAAAAGTTAGAATAAAAGAAGAAGAAGAACATGTAACACCCCCGCAAAAATAATCCTAAAATAGACAAAAGGTAATTTAAATAAAATAAATAATTATAATCAATAATAAGTTAACATGCTGAAAATGGAATTTAGAATAATTGGGAATTAAATAAAGTATGGCTATTGCGCTAGTGGCGAGATTCTGATCCATTTTCATATTTTATTTACTGAAAATGGACCTCGTACGTAAAAGATAGTAATACAACAAGTTGTGCATTAACATTAACACACAAAGCTTGAAATTCAAATAGAATATAAATGTATCCGGAATATACTAATTATAGATTGGCATGAAAAGAATATTCCAAGTGAATTTGAAATTGTATGTATATTTTCACATGCAATAGGAGATAAGAATAATCAGTCTAAGAAAATAAGTATTCAAAATTTATAACAAATAATCATTCCAAGAGAATTAAATTCTCCCAGCTGACCCCGGAAGGGGGGTCGACTGCTCTTATAAGAGGGGCGTCGACCGCCCTCTTGGGAATAAAGGTAGAGAGATTGTTTTGTTGGGGAGTTTTATTTAAACTTGCATCAGTTGAACCTTCCAGATTTAATCTAAATAATCTAACGGTCTACACTTACACTTGAAACTATAAAAGGATCTCCCTAGCTACACTCAAAACCCTATTCCCATTCCTCTCTATGCCTCCATTCTGCCCTTCTGCCATTGCAAATTTCCAGAGAAATGTTAGGATCTCTTCCACCTCTTTATCTTCATTCTACCTTCAATAATCTAAGTTTTCTATAGATTTAGAATTCTGGAAATTTGGTTAAAATATATACGAGATTCTAGTTCCTATATATATATATATACACACACACACACATATATATATATATATATATATATATATATATATTAAAGAAGGATTGGAGCATGGTTTTATAAGCTGAATCCAGATTCTACTATTTTCTATCTCAAATCAATATAAGTGGAAATCATTTAAGTTTGCTATTTACTATGATTTGATAATATAAATATGGATTATTGTGTCTAGGAAGAGTTTGATTCGTATAAAAAGAAAATCATATCAAATCCCTTAAATCTTCCGTTATTTATGTTTGTACGTGGAAGAGGTGAATCAATTATACTTGGGTGTGGATTATTGATGTAATAGAAGAAAAGATATTTTGGATGTTGGTATGATTCTCGAATTTGGTCTAATTCTCTTATTATAAAGCTATAAGTTCATATATATGTATTTTTGGATGCAAAAGCTTAAGGACTCGAATATTACAATTTAACTAGGTTTAAACATCTATTTTTGAAATAGATCGTTTGAACGTATTACTTGTAAATTATTGAAGTATTAAGGTTTTGTACACGAAAATTAAATAAAAAGTGGATTAGTACCAAAAAGAGTATTTTACTTAAATTTTCAGGAATATAACACTTGTCACTTTTCTGTTACTGAAGTAATCATTCAGGCCTTGGTTACAAGTTGTATGTTGATGTTGTTCTTCCCCTTTTTTATCATTTATTGTGAATATGCATGTTGGACCGTGTTTATTGATAGGGAAATTAACTTGTATACCTTAATAGTGATTGTTAGAATTGACATTTCAAATATGGTTAGGTCGTTATTCTCATTCGCATAACTCACGCCTATATTTCTATATATTTATAACATAATAAATGTAATATTAATGCGTTTAAAGAGTGTATCAAATTAGGAAATAAAATTTGAATGTCCCCATAGGAATTTGTGTCTGAGTTAATGGCTTTTTTTATAATTAATGACAGACAGACAGATAGACAAGAGGTTAACAATTACTTGTAGTAAAAGCATGCTTGGAACCGACCGATATATCCAGCATATACAAGTAAAACTGGTTAACGTGAGAGGTCTAGGTGTCATGGGCCTCTATAATTAGTACACTTAGATGCAAGGTTAACCCCAGCTTGTAGTAGAAGCCTGCCCAGAACCGCTCTGCGAATCCAGTATCTACAAGTGGACGGCTTAATGTGAGATGTCGTGTGTGTGTGTATTTGTGTGAAGTAGACCTGGCTTGGGAAAGGAATTAAGTGGCTGGCATGCCTCTTGTTGGGTATTAAGTGGTTAGGATTAGGTACGTTCCTATAACAACCCACATTTTACATATCGTAAGATTGTAAAATATTTTTTATTTTATTCCCTGAGGGTTGGATCATTCTAATATTTTAATATGTGGCTTATGTGGATGTGAGACATGTCCATAATTTTTAGTAATTTTGTTTATGGCCATTTTGCCTCTCTCATTCTTGTACAGGGCATAACTTTTGACTATTGTCGAATCAGGTGGTGAGACCTGTGCCATTGGAAAGGAAATGATGATTTCCTTTCCGTGGAGTAGTTACATTAAAATTTTGGCTTAGCGGTTTGAGAGGAATCGCTGTTTTAAGGTTTAACAGTTGGTTGTCCAGGTTTTGAGAGCCACAATGGGATGATTTGTGAAGGTCCATTAGTGGGCTGGCACTACAACAAAAAGGCCTTTTTATGACATTTAAAAACCGCCATAAAAACTTTCTATGATGATTTTATAAACGTCATATATCAATATGTTGTTAAAAGTCTGGTAGATATTATGACACGTAATTCTTGCAATAGAAAACGTTATTTTGTTGCAATATTAAACATGGCCATATTGATCAAACTGCTTTTCCATAGCATTGTAAAACGTACTATAGAACTTTTATGACGTCATTTGGTTGTTATAATATGTTAGCATCCCATATTATTATAACATTTAAACATGCTATGGAATCATCACATGAAGCTTTTATGACACAATGATAGGCTATAGAAAATTCATTACTATTTACTACAACATCGTTTTGTTGCTATAAAAACTGTTTACTTCTTGCAAAATACTTTCTATAGCACTAGCATGATGCTATAGTATAACAAACCTAGTAAAAATATTTCTATTGCACATTTTTGCTGCTATAACATTCAGAGCTTATAATTTTCAATTCTACTAATATATTATAACAATTCAAGAAACCGCAATTATCACATTAATGTACGCAGACAAATGAAGTCATAAGCTAAATCACAAAATATATATATCCATAATATTTCATACATGAAGAAATGAACATACACTACAAGAAAACCGACCTCTAATAGCATTCATATACAGCGTTGCCGCAAATCGTCATTCCAGCATCAAGCCAGGTTGGGATATTGAACGCTATATGGTAGACATAATTTTTTTCAATGTTGTACAGAAAAAAAGGAGGAAAATAATAATTTAATATGGAAAACAATACACTCTATTAGCAAATTCCGCTTTTTATATCTTCCTCCTTCCCCTATTTTTACTTCGTCACTTCCTGTGAAGCCAGTCAAACCAATTGCGTCATCAACATTCACGCAGCCACTCACAAACCGTCCTTCTTGTCAATCCCAATCCTATGCTAAAGTCGATCCCAATACTTTGCTCGCGTCGATCAATCCAATTGCTCGTGTTTTCGATATTCGCGGAGCGACTCATGGAAACCCTAACTATCGTCGGTCCCAGTCCTATGCTAACGTAGATCCCAATTCTTAAATGAGGAGTAATAATTTAAACTTTGTAGAACCTTAGATCTGCTCCTTTCTAATTTGTACTGCCGTGAGAGGTACTGCAGTATTAATATCATTTTTCACTACTTTTGATTCATCATCTATTTATTAATTTCTTGTTTCACCTGTTTACAGATGACTACACTACCTAGCCATGCTACTGTGACACCTATAACCTTATGTTTCAAGCTAATCGAATAGTCAAGATTTTAAGGTAATTGATTTAAACTCATTTTATTTGTTTGTGTAGAAAATAAATGCAGTAGAAATATAATTTACAAGACTAAAGGACACTTTGAGCTTAAGTTTTGAAGGCAAACTAGGTACCAACTCCTTTTCATATATTTAATATGCATGTATTAGTTTTGCATGTGGTAGGCCATTTGATTTGCTATAATTGGGCTTATTGATAAAGCTCTTAGAGATATTCATAGATAGTATATCTGCATAGTATATATGAAATAGAAATAACATTAACATAAAATCAATAAAATAAAATTTAAATGGCAAATAGAAATGTAATAGGTGAGTATTTAATATGGTAATGACAGTTTCATGTTAATATGGTAATGATAGTTTCATGTTTCCGGCTTCCTTTCTTTTGCACGAATAACATATAGTAAGTATAGTATATGTAAATATATTATTACTTGCGATATATTCATTATAATTTATACCATGGCTCAATATAGTAAGTATAGTATCCCTTATGACTTAAATATTTTCTTTTTTCCATTATTGATCCATAACTTGTGGTACTCATTGTTTTACTTGGCAACGGTACAAGTATAGAATTCTATGAATGAATTCGACAAACTTATTGTAAAATTGAGTGATGTACTTGTGAAAACCGCTTCTTTTATCTAAAACCAATTATACTATCAACCATGTTATATAGTTTTGTATAGATTTTTCCTCACAAAGATATGAATTTTTTTGCCCATCAAATGAGTAGAATAGCTCTGGTATAATATTAATTGTAATATTGGAAACAATTCATTCAACATTTTATTATATCTGGTTGCATCATAGATCAAAACTATGCTAATATGAGCTATTATCATTATAAAGTGAATATTGACCTTAAACGATAGTGGAGGCAAAGGCAAAAGGTAAATAAGGAATGATGAAAGTTTTGATTTATTCAATATTTATTGTTTGACAACTACATTTTGTTTAGTTATTAATATTTCAAATTTTACTAGATAAAATTCATGTATTTTATTTAGTTGAAAATTGGGATAAGGAAAAACATGTGAAGAGCGATTCTAGTTCATGTGGAAGGTCATTAATTCATGTGATGAACTGTCTATTTTGCCTATAGTGCTAAAATAAATTGTTGATTAGTTGGAGGGGATGTCCTTTTATGATGGCAACCTGGTTGCCAAACTGGGAATAAATACTGAGGCAGTAGGTAGGTTGAACAAGGGATGAGCTTAAGATATTAATGTGATATTTGAAGCTAGGATAAGATGTATTTGTAATTTGGATGAACATCTTACTAGCTGTGAATTTTTTATGTATAAAAGATGATGCTAGTGCGATTATTCTACAAGGCGAAAACATGGATATGTTATATGGCATGAATTGAATTATGTATAAATGTCTGCATGTTCATAATTCAATTCATGTCCAGATGCAGACATTTAGATAAAACCCATTAGATTAAACTATTATGGACTTTCTTATATCCTTTGAAAATTTATGTTTAGTATGATGTTAGTTATGTTGTATATGTGACTTTGACTACATCTTTGTTCACTTAGTAGTTACAGTAATAAGGAGTGGAAATTGATAATTTTAGCTTGAAGAAAAAAATTATTAACCAATGAAACTAAAAAATATTGCAATATTTTTTCTATCACTATTTCTTTGGATAACAGGAAATCTGTTGGCGAGCCACTTGCTAGACATTGGCAAACTGAGATAGCAAAGTAGGTTCGAATTCTTATTTGAATCTTTTTTTTGTCTTCCCAGTTTGGATTTGGTTATATGATATTTACTTTGAAGTAATTTGCAAATTTGGATCGGATAGTTGTAATTTGACAAACTATCATTTTTTTTCCTTTCTTTTTGATAAATCAAACAACAGTCAATTTTATTTGTTTGATGAATACTGGTTTAATTAATTGTAGAAAAACGAAATCCATTTTATTCTATTTATTCGTTTATGGCATAGTAATTTGTTTGCAATGCTTTTCACTTACATGTGGATTTATGACATGGTAATTAGGTTCAATTTTGGTTTCAAATGGTGTTCTCGTGCATTTCAGTTTTTGTCTTAAAGTAAATATATTCCTTACCACTCTCCTAGAGCTCGATATGGTTGATTTTGGCATACATACATACATATACATATACATACATACATACATACATACATACATATATATATATCCTTTGCATATTGTATGAATTATTTTCCCGAAGTACATCAATCTACAAATACAAGGACCATTGATATAACAGGGAAATAAGTTTTAAGACATTTATACCATGAACATACATAGTTAATAAATGAAGAGGCCAGGAAACCAGTTTATGACTTTTATGTCAAATTTCATTTTAATTTTTTATGCAATTGTGGATTTGACTACTTACTTAAAGCATTTAAAGAAGTTCAATGCATTTTCTTCTTATCGTTCATGATTTTCCCTTAATTTTAAGTTCAATATATCTTTCTAAAGTCGATATGGTTATCCTTTTCCTGATACATTTTTGTTCATACTTTGTGGAAATGTTAGTTTAATATTTTCTACAACTACTCTACCTCACCGGTGGTTGAACAATTTGGTAATAGAATTGTACATGATTTAATTTGTGTGGTGCAATTTTTCTGGTACATGTTTCAATTAAAGTACAAATAATCTACTGTAAACATACTGTAAAGGAGTCAGGAACAATCAGCTATAAACAACAATCCACTTACGAAGATAAAATCAAATAAGGATCCATAATTAGTTTTCAGTTTTAAATAATGGCAGGTACCCGCGGTAATTAACACAAGTTAATGACTAGTAAAAATGTAAGTTTATTCAAATGGGTTAGATACTGTACTAACGTATAAATGTAGTAATAAGTGCAAAGGCTAGTGCAAAGTGCTGTGTTTCACTAGTAGGAGTAGAAATATAAGTTTATTCAAAGGGATCAAAAATAAAAATGTAGATGTATATTAATGCAGTATAATCCTTAGAAATTGAAAATATTTATAATGTCAAATACTATGCACATGCACTTTTGCCAAATAATCATTATTATATATAAGTTTTTTAGCATATATTTTGTAGGACTACCTAGAAAGTTTGTGAAATGAACAAAATGATATTATTTATATTGAATTTAGTTCAGTTTTTTAACTATGTATGAAAACAACTTATGACTAATATCAAAGTGCTATTTTGTATCATTTTCTTAATACGTTAATGTATTCTTGTTGCATGGGGTTACGCATTTATTGACTGCATTTATATTAAAATTTCAGCTTAGGTTCCATCGTATTGGATCATTTTCTCAATACGTTAAAATGTTAGTTCACTTCACTCTGTGCATTTATGGAACAATAAGATTAAATTCTTTAATTGTGTTTGCATATTGTATGGCTTTCATGGCTGTTTAATGTGAATTTAATAAAAACATCTATATGTTATCCCTTGATGATCTAGTTGGTTCATCTTCTTATTGATATATGATCTGGTTAGTACATGATTACATAGTATTTAAACATGACCGTTTTGACAACTATTTTGGAGAAGCATGTAAAAACAAATTTTATGTATTTTGTAACACCAAATGGTTACATCCTATATTACTATATTCAGGAAACCGATATGGTAAAGTAGAACTTTGTGTTATCAATTGTACGATCCAGTGTTATTGCATGCATGAAGAATTGGCTGGTGACAGGAACTAAAAAGTTCTACAACTTTCACTCCATTTGCAATTGTAACAACAAATTAGATGATAACTAAAGAGAAGTTCCACAGTAATTCTAACTTTCACATTGACGTTTTATCTCTATTTACATGGTTTCATTATTGGACCTCAAAAGCTGTCCAAATTTTCTTTTAATATTGCAACCTTTGATCATTTAAAACATCAAATAAATTCTATGATCAAATATTTTTTTTAACTCATATGCTTGGTTCTTTTTATTCACACACCTTATTTGGCTCAATGGTATAATGAATATTTCCATCAATGTATCACGTATCAAATATTCTTCTCTTCTCTCAATAGTTATATTATTGTTTTTATATTAGGCCCAAGGCATTTGGAATAATGTGTCCCCATTTTGTCTTCGTTGCATGCTCTGGGTATGAAATTCATTATTGCTGAAAAAACAGGTTTGTAATCTGTGATATTTTTATTTTGACTATTTCTGGAACAAACTATTTTTTGATTAGTTTTTCAATAAAATTAGTTACTACCAATTAACTTGATCCAGGTTGACTGTCCAGTTACAATTTCATCATCAACCGGCAATTTTTTGCAGTAATTTTTATGACTTGAATATTAGAATATTATACCCTCCCAGTTTGATTCACATTATTTTAAAGACCACCTCTTATCCTAAGATTTTAGAAATGCATAAAGGATAATGGACCGTGTATGTGTTATAATAGGATTATGAAATTATTAAACTGAGACCGACAGTTTTCGAAACTGAGTTTGCAACTCAGTTTTGCATACTGAGTCAACTTAGTTTCTAAAAACTGATTTTGCAACTCAGTTTTCAGCTGAGTTTGCAAAACTGAGTTGCTCACTCAGTTTCGGAAACTGTTTTCAACTGAGTTGCAACGCAGTCTAAACTCAGTTCTAAACTTGCAAACTCAATTTTCAAAACTGAGTTTGCAACACAGTGTTGCAAACTGGAATACATGCCTATGAATTTATTACGTTATGATTCTTATTTGAAACTTATGTGGCGTGCAGACTTATCTGAAATCAGAAGAAATTATTTAAACAATATGCGGTATGGATATACTGGCTGCAATGAAGTATAGATACTAAAAAATATATAATTTTGTTTGTAATGAGTTCACTTCTATGATTAATATAAAGATTACATCTTCTTCGAAGACATATACTAAATATATGTATGTATGAGTGGAACCTCAAATTAAAGATAACGAAAAGCATGATTAGGGGGTTTAGATAGTGAAAAATGTGCAACAGTGTACCATGAATGTGAAAGATATAATTCACTATAATTAAATGGACATCAGCAGTTCGCTTTTGACTGTACTGTAGTTCGAACAAAAGTTGAACCATCAAACATTTCTAAGAATTACTTGCATGTTATGTTTCCAAAACTAGCTTGTCTGGTTACGCACTAAATCTCAATCATCGGCCTCATATGTTAGCATAACAAAAATCCAACAACAAGCGTACACTGTTTCAGAAATGAGAGTAGGTTCACAATTAAATTTACGTAAAGAAGGAAAAAAAACCATAGCTATTAGTTACTGCAAAGCAGCAAGTGGAAATTTTGTAAGGGATTTAGTCTAGCATGATGAATTTTATTATGCGACAGAAAAAGAAAAAACAGTGCATTTTTTTATTTCATATATTGATTTGAACAGTCTTCATCACTTCCATGAGGCTCCTTTTGATTTTCAACATGCTCCGTTGTCTTGAGAAATCAAAGCATTGGCAGGTCTTATACTGTACTGTTTATATGTCATCATAAAATCTGTAATTTGCATATGCACACCTGTGTTTGTTTAATTCTGAACCTAGGTTTATTTCATGTTCCATTTAGATTTGCTGGTCAATGTATGGTGTTTTCCTAGTTGATTTGTGGTGTTTTCCATTATGATTATTTAGTGTGAATGTCTTAAATTATCATTTAGATTTGAGGTGTTTTCTAGTTGATTATGATTATTCCTTGAATGATCTATATTGGACTACAAGAATGATTTTAGTATGAACAAGCAGCAGTTAATTTAAATAAATTACACTGGTTAATATTACCAACTAGTTAATTTATTTTTTGTTTTGTAATTGTAGAATCCGGAAACCATTTCCCAGCAAAGAGGGGAAGACTTGCATATGATTTGGAGAGGAAAGAGAACTAAAACTGGTTCGCCCTACCATCTAAAGTGAGTTTGAATTATAGGCTAATGCTACTGACGAATCTGAAATTGTAAAATGTTTGCGTGCCTAATCAATTGCAGACGTAATATATTACCTTACTGAACACCAAAATTAATTTTGTGTCTTAATTACTAGTAGTCTAACATTTGTCTGCCCACATGCTAAATTAGTGTTTTGTCTACACACATGCTAAATTAGTATTTGACACATACAGTAATGAATCTGGTTATGTATAGGGTATCAAATTGGGATTGTATGGCCAATATGCATAATAGACATGATAATCTCAACATATTATAGAAAAAATGAGGGAAAGAAGTTTTTATCTATATCATTTGCAAAACTGATTCACAACTTCCTCTTTAAAAATAATAGTAATCAGTTTGTACTTGTTTATAGTTTAATTAATGCAGTTGCATCCAAAAGAAAGTACTTTAAATATTGATAATTGTTTGACTGGTGGAATTCATAGTCCTTAAGCACGCCATATTCCAATCAATTTTGATGAGTATTGCTGTTTCATTGTACCAAAAAACCTGTCAAAAAAATCAATTTTGCTAGTAATATTGATAATTGATTCCCAAAGGATTAATCTTTCAAATGTATCTTGCATTTAGCGTTAAATCCTTTAAGCCAACACAAAGAACTAGACTAATGAATCATATAATTGTTCCTAATATATATATATATATATATATATATATATATATATATATATATATATAACACTCACTCTCAACTATATGCAGAATGCAGGGACATTGTATTTTTTATATCCAATCTGCTAGTAAAAAGCAATTTACTGAAGAAAAAAAGAGACGAAATAAACAAATCAATATGTACAGGAGTGAGGATATTTGATGGAACAAGAAGATCATTGTCCAGCAAGAGAGAAGCATCAAATCACATATAGGTTACTCTTTAAGTTATCTCACTTCAGTGCTTTAAATTTTGAATGACATTGTGTTATCTGGGGGGAATCGGTATATTACTTAAGTAATGTTTCTCAGAAATTAGCATGCGCAGCAGAACCTAAAGTCCCTAAATTTCGAATCAGTGCACTTACTAGTAAGCCTAAAATCACATTGTTATTTACATAAGAATTATTATTCTATTTAAAAAAAGCATAATCACATTCCACATTCATACCCTTTGTGGAGGTAAGCACCCATAGACTTCCTATTATCTCCATTTGTATGCATGCAACACTGCTGATTAGTTTAATGAGGATACATAACGATATTTCTTTAAATTTGATAATTGCCCAGTATGTACACATCCAGGCCTCCTTTTGTTTTTCTTCAACATTCTTACTAACTGAAGGAATTAACAATGAAGGCTTGATCTTCTCATTCATGATACCAAGCATTTATATGTTTACATACAGGAATATTCCCTAGAATCAAGGATATTCTAGAAAATAAGGAAACAACTACCAATTACATCAATTATGCCTAATTACAAGATATTTACCAAAAGATTATATTCCAATCAAATATTCCCAAAAGATATTCTAGGGAATATTCCAATCAAATATTATATTCCAATCAAATATTCCAATCAAATTATCATATTCCCGTAATACCCCCCCTCAAGTTGGAGCATGAGGATCATGAATGCCCAACTTGGAGAGTAAATTATCAAACTGCATTTTACCAAGTGCCTTAGTAAAAATGTCTGCCAATTGAGAAGATGTAGAGACATGAGATGGACAAAATTTCCACTCCGATCACTCAACGCAACCCTAATTTCATCAGCAAAATGTCAGGAAGAGGAAAGGGAGGCAAGGGATTGGGAAAGGGCGGAGCCAAGAGGCACTGAAAAGTGTTGAGGGACAACATCCAAGGGATCACCAAACCTGCCATCTGTCGTCTCGCTCTGATACCATGAAGGAATTAACAATGAAGGCTTGATCTTCTCATTCATGATACCAAGCATTTATATGTTTACATACAGGAATATTCCCTAGAATCAAAGATATTCTAGAAAATAAGGAAACAACTACCAATTACATCAATTATGCCTAATTACAAGATATTTACCAAAAGATTATATTCCAATCAAATATTCCCAAAAGATATTCTAGGGAATATTCCAATCAAATATTATATTCCAATCAAATATTCCAATCAAATTATCATATTCCCATAATACTAACCTTAGCCGCAATCTCTAACCATGCGACACTGTTAAGATTTTAGGAGCCTCTTTTGAAGTGCACATATTTTCCAAACGACTGGTCTGGTCCCAAGGCAAGGCGAGCAAGACAGTGATGTAAGGCAAGTGATATAACAAGGACAACTATTGGCGGTGATGATAGTTTCGTGTATTATGAAGGTAATTTTTTTTTGTTTTTTTTTGATATATTGATAATTTTAATTGAGTATTTGGTTTGGTGGTTGTTGTATTGTTTGTTCAATAAGACAATATTAGTTCAAGTATCTACAAATTGTCTTTTTTTTCATTGATCAAATCTGGGGCAGCTAGGACGCGAGTACTTTGTTGGGAAAAAAGACAATCCCAACATAATACAATGCAATAAGGCAGAATTTCATAATCATTTTCCATGGACTATTGTCCTTAACATGTGTGTATATTGATAATAGTTTTCTAGATTCAACATGCATAAACAGCGACTTCACCTTTCTATATTTATCCTTTTTGAGTATTCTTCTTCTATATTGACAAGTTAGTCTATTTCATTTGATGCTATCACACCATCTTCTTTGTCTTTTTTCTCTCCTTCGTCTTCTATTCTAGTAATGCCATCATATTCTTCTCTATCTTCTTCTACTTGTACACGAACATGCTTTTCTTGTCCTTCAAATTCAAATATATCATTGTTTCTGTCCGAAAGCTCTGATGCTTAATTTTTTAACCACAGCATCTTCTTCTTTGCTGAGTTTTGCACCACGCCAGGATGATCCACCATCAGTGCATTACATGCCACACTTCCACAACAACAACCACCACCATCACCATTCTATGACTCTAGTAATCAAATAACCTTATCAGGTTACGGCCCACAGTCCGACTTGCCGCATATCCTTATAACAGTGGCTCCCCTTCACACTATAGTAAACAGCAGTTGCCATTCACAAACTCTCCTCCATTGCCTAGGACTAGCAGCAGCAACACTGCTGGTGGTAACTACTCTAGACTGCCGACTGCTAAAATATTACCATATGTGCAGGATCAATTGGATCGGGATCCATTTCCAGATTAAAGTTCCAGTAGATAATGTTGTGGAGAAAATGGCGGCAATGAGGTTCTCAGGGAAGCAGGTGAGAGCGACAATTACGAAACTGACTGTGAATGGACAGTTGATTGATTTGAATGTGGTGCTTTCCATTACGATGAATGTTTAATATTAGAATTATTTACATATTTGTTTATGATTATTTTTTTTGGGTTCCCAGGCAAAAATGGCCATGAATGTGAAAAATCATGCAATCATTATGCCTAATGCAACTTTGGAGGAAAATTGAATATTGCTGGCTACTGCTGGTTCAGGTGATGTGAGATTTTTTATTTTTATTTTTTACAATGTATGATTTGAACATAAAAATGTGCAGTTTCGCTTTTGTGTTAAAACACATCAATGCAAATTTGGAGAGAGGAGGTTTTTAGGCCAGTACTTTGTGTTAAAACATTTAAAACCAAGGATGAAGCTGCAGAGCTGCAAATGATAACTAGTAAGCTTATTACCTTTTATTATAAGTTATTGTAATTTTAATGGTGTAAACTCCTTAATATTTAAATTTTTTGTGTTGATATGGCTTGGATGGTGCTGTGATATCAAATGATAAGGAGCGATATAAGCATATAACCGAGGTTTGTAATTACCTTTTAATGGAAAAGGGCATTACTGCATAAGTCGGTAAATAATACGTTAGCAGTAACTTCATTTTATGACAAAATTATGTTTTATTTACTTGATGAATTTTTTTGTCTTGTAACACCGAATTGACTACGGGATGATTATGCTGTGAGATGCTTTCATAATTATGAATTAACAAGTTTAAGTGATTTTAATTTCAACTTAAAGTGGTAATTATGTTGGTGCTGCTGCCTGCTGCTTACAAAAATCACACTCTAATGATTTGTTAAAATGCCAAATCCAATTTATACCTAATTAGTATGAAAATAGGGAAGAATCTATTACAAAAAGTGAACGTAAAGTGTAATACTAAAGTGTAGAGAAAGTAAAGTACACAGAAATGTACATGGTTCATATTTCAAAAATCCTATGTTCATGTGATAAATCTTTCCGACATTTATCAGTGATTCCCTAATTTGGCATTAGTCCCCCACCATTAGATCTTTCCATGTGCCACTAATCATGCAGGTCGATGATTTGTGCATAAAATGATAGTATGGATGGTCGTAAGGACAAATTCATTAGGTTGGAACATTTGGCTAAAGGTGGGAATTTTTAATTTGAAGTTCGACAGAAAATTTGAGTTGTGACATTTATTTTATGTCCTAGTCATTTTTTCTTCTCTTTTATGTTCCTTTTACTTTGATAATATATGATATAACAATTACTAACACCTTCTCCTTTACTTTGACATTAGCAGGACCACAATTGTTGATGTCTAGAAGAAAATATCAAAAGCAAAGCAAGATTAAATCTACCATTTGTTCAATTTGTAAGTAACTTGCTGATGCAAAATTGTACATATTAACATGGAAAAGTTAGTTAAACAATGTATGAAATATTAAGTTTGAGCATGTGAAGAGTTGTTGGAATGATGTGTACATAATACTATGTTTTGGTATATGAAAAGTTATTTGAATGATATGTATGAAATATTGTGTTATAATTTATTGTTTGGAAAAATATGTTGTGTGTGCATATATATATATATATATATATATATATATATATATATATATATATATATAGTGTAATTATATGAAAAATGCTGAAACGATCATAAATAAATTAAGTAAATTAATATTAAAGACCATAGCGTTTTATAAACGCTATTGAATATAAAACGCTATAGAAACACACATTAGGAGCGCTATAGTATAACAAAATAAACGCTATATGAACATAGATAAAATGCTATAGTATGTATTTGATGGTATATTCTATAGCGTTTTACTGCTGGATAGCAAAGATAAAACGCTATAGAAAGTAAGTATCTAATGGTATATTATATAGCGTTTTTGCTGGATAGCAAACATTAAACGCTATAAAAAATTCATTTTTCATAGCGTTTTTTATGCTATTTAAAGTTGAAGGTCTAACATAGCATGTTGTTACATGGCGTTCTTTGAAACGCTATGTTAGGATACAATAGCGTTTTTTAAACGCTATGAAAAGCAGATATTGTTGTAGTGAAAGATATCTATGATAAAAATTAACAATACATACGACTGTAGCAAATCAAAACGGATACATTAAAATATTTTCATAAACGTGGACAAGCTTGACAAGAAGATGGAGTGACATCTTGTATCAACCTCAAAAAGCGTCATACAACACCTGCCTAAAAGAAGCACAAACATACATATCTATAGTATACTATTAAAGCTTAGTTGGGAATACTCAACTCTCATTCCTCCTCCCATAGAATCAGTATGAGTGTGCCACGTGTATTACTACACTCAATCGTCGCACCATGTAAGTATCGCTTTTAATTACTCTACCATCCCGATATCACCTCCTCATTATCTTGATATCACCTAACCCTAATTTTAGATTAATGTCATACTAGTCTAATTCAACAAACGATGTTCCCAAGCTTGGCACCCAACCCTCGAGGTTATATTTTTCCATCAGTTATTCTTCACCCTACCTTTGGCGATTCTGCACTTTCCCCATACCTCTCCTTCCAGCTATTCAGTCCATCATCAGTATTTTTTTTTTAGACAATCTATGTTTATGTTTGATGATTCAATACGGATTGTCATTACTGACTCAATCTATTCCATTCAAGGTAAAAAATCTAAGTTATATTGGTTTGTAAGATTGATTTTTAATCCTTTACTAAACTTGGTTATTTCTGAGTTTTCTAAGTTATAAGATCCCCGAATTATACACTACAGGGTAAATATGTTGGGACAGCTGCAAATTTAGGCGTTTCCCCCATACCTCTTCTTCCAGCTATTCAGTCCATCATCGGTATATTTTTATGGGAGAATCTATGTTTCATTTTGATGATTCAATACGGATTGCCGTTGCCGACTCAATCTATTCCATTCGAGGTAAAAATCTAAGTTATATCGGTTTGTAAGATTCAATTTTTATTCCTTTACTAAACTTGGTTATTTCTGAGTTTTCTATGTTGGTCTCATATGTATAAGATCCTCTAATTATACATTGCAGGATAAATATGTTGGGACAACTGCTGTAACGACCCGTATTTTCTGCCTATTTATTTGGGTATTTTAAATATTTTATTTATTTAAAATATTGGTTGGAATTTAAATAATTGAATTAAACCGATTTTATTTGGAATATATTATTTAAATAAATAATAAAATAATTTTTTAAATTTCCATATAGTCGGAAAATGTTGTGTTGGCGATATATAGTGAACAGACAGTAAAATGGTTTAATATTGGTCTATATTGAGTTATATTGATGATTTCGATTATTTAACGACGATTGAATATATATGGTTATAATTTAATTTAATAACGAGCAGCGGCGGCGCGACAATTCGCGTTTTGGCGTTTTGAACTTCAATTGGTCGTACCGGGTTCAAAATAAGTCGGATTTCCTCGAAACAAGAAACGTCGGGACCGGTTTGACGATATCTTTCCTATGGCAGAGAAAAATCCAGTTTTCGTCGTGTAGATTTTATTTTATGTCCAAATCAAATTTTGGAAAAAACGCTATGGAATTCCCTTTATATATATAGCGCTGCGTTTATATACAATAAAGGTTTTTAAATATTTTATATATAGATTTGGCTTCAAATTCAACCCGGGCTATTTATTTTGGTAATACACGTAATTCTGGTCAGGAATGGCCAATTTCAATATTTTAATATTATTATATTGAAGTACTTTAAAATTGATTTATTTTAATTGAAATTGGCTAGTTTAAAAGGGACATTTTTCATACAACCTTTGTTTTCGACGAAATAAATTTTGTTGGGACCGTAACAGTAAATTATTGCTAGATTTTCAAAAGGCACATCAATCGGGGTTATTCTGTGAGCATGGCAAAATAAAATGCAAAATAAAATGATCTATTTGGGCGTGTACGAACGCTATTTGTGAAAACGGACTCGGAATTCGACGAAACAAGTTTCGTTAGGACCGTATCGTCGAAATATATTATGTCGTCCAGTCGCGTCTCGAACGGGGTTTGTATGTGAGCGCAGCAGCGAATAAACGATATTTGAAATTGCGATAAGCACGAAATAAAAATCGTTAGTCAGCGTCACAGGTCACATCAAGTTAAAATATAATATTTTTACACTATATATACACCTATAAACCAGAATTCAGCCAAAAACATTTTCCACCATGTATGTAAATTTGCAGAAAAGTCCACCCTTCTAAAATAATTTTTATCCTCGTTTCTGGCAAGAATCGATGGGGGGGGATCTGAACGAAATATGTAGATCAGGTCCAGATCTACCTCCTGTAAAAATCTGGGGTGGAACGGTCGCCTGAGGTGGCGGGAAATCACGAAGAACGGAGAAAAACTGATTTCGTTATTCTCTGAAATTCGTGCAATTTACTCAATTTTAGTGGGCGAGACCATGCGGCTATCGAAAAGGGGAGCCTCAGCTTCGATTTAGTACAGGTCTCGGGTTCTCTGGTGGTCTATGGTGATCGTGGCGTTGAGTTGATCAGAGGTGATGATTTTTAGGTTTATTTCGAAAGTGGAAAAGTGGTTGGGCTAAATTCCGGCGCCGTCATTGATGGCTGGTCGAGGAAATATGAAGGGGGTGGTAGCCTGATGTACGGTGGATCGATTGGGGCTGGTTTGGGCGATCATCGTCGCTGGTGGTAGGAGAATTTGGCAAATAACCAAAGTTTGGGCGTGGAGCTTTTTCAGGTGATCGGCTTCGGTGGAGGGCACGGGTTTGCGGGCGGAGTGTCACGGTGGACCGGCGGTGTCAACGGACGGTCGCACGTGGGCCCAGCTTCGTCTGAGGTGCCACGGTGATTGATGGGTGAGGTGGAAGTTTTCCGATGATGGCTTGAAGATTAGGGAAATCGGGTTCGTAAGGGGATGATTTGAGGAAGAAATTTGGTAAGGAGCTGACTTGTAAAAAAGGTAGTTAAGGTAATGTTTAAATTAACTAATTTAATTAATATAAAGGTTAATTATCGTTTTAAATTGGTAATCTTTGAATTGGCATAACTTCTACATACGATAACGAAACTTCGCGAAACAGGATCCGTTGGGATCGCAGGGACGAGGCCTAGACAATGGCACTGACTAGGCTTTGATCTGAGACAGTTGAAAATTGAGCTAATTTTGAATGTTCGTTCAAGATTTAAAAGCGACAAACGCGCCAACCTCGACAGAATTATCTGGTGAGTTAATTCTCACACCTTCTGGAATTCTGTGATGTGGTAAATCCATATTAAAATATAATTTACCTTTAAAAATATAAATTGGTTGCTATTGGCTGATTATTGTTGATTGGATGCTGTTACTTAGATTTAATCGATCATACGAAATTATTTCATATATTGTTATGAAATGTCTAACGAGCTGTGATGCAGGGCAGAACAGGTTGGAGGGATCCGACCGGATTCCTCAAATATTGTATATGTTGTTTTTTGTTTTATATTATTGATATTTGAGCTAATTTAACAACATATGGTTGAAAACCATGTATTGAGTGTAATGGTTGAACAAATATTCACCCATGTTGTGTTTAAAATCAACCGACCGTGTTGATTGAGTAATTGGCAATGAATGGCCTAAAATGTGTTGTTTAAACGTCGTTTGACCGTTCGGTGAAACGACGCAGTTTTAAAGTTATAAATTATTTTATAACTAAACTGAAGTTTTCCAGTTATTTTATTCGAGTAATTAAATTAGAAATTTATGAATAAATATTTTTAATCGATTCTATAAAGGATTAAAAATATCAGTTTCCAACATGAGATCGTAAATGAGACTTTTAAATGAACGAGAAGATTTAAATAAGATTTTATTTTTAAGTAAAGTAAATCCAACGAAACGAAATTGGAAATGGGTTCGGGTTTTAAAATGAAATCTAGGCCAAGTTGGAAAAAAGAAGGGCATAAATGTTTTGGAACAAATCCAAACAAGGTTTTTAAAGGGTTTTAACTCAAACCAAAAATGTCGACATTAAAGGTCAAAGTATTAAATTGAGTGAAACATCGTAAAGAAAATAAGGATTACAAATGTAAAGCAAACACATAAAATTTGGATGTGTTAAATATTGAGAATGGGTTTTTGGAATAAAGATCCAAATTAACGACTTTTATTTAAAGAAAATGTTAAGCAGATTCTAGTTATAAAATCCAATAAAAGGTTGAGTATAGGAATGCCCATATAAATGGGAGTAGATTATTCGGCGAGTGATAAATCAAAGTGTTATAAGCGATGTATGATTTAAGTAAAAAAATGGCATTTTATGGACATTTACTTAATCAAACAAATTAAGTAAATAGATTAGATTTCAAATGTAAGAAGTGTTAGTAAAAACCCATATTGAAATCGAGATGGTAAATAAGATCTTGGCAAAATGGTTAAGTGACAAACTGATATTATTCTGAGGTAAGAACGGGTCGATCAAGGTCTGAGAGGTAACTAAAATACCCCAACTTGGTTGGCTTCACTATTATCGAGGGATGGTATTAGTTGGAGTGAGTGAAGATATTGGAATTGGTTTTATCCTATACGAGGAATATCGAATTCTAATGCGAGGTTTTGGGAAGGTAAATTCTTTGAAATATTAGTTTCAAAATAAATAAGAATATTTGATTTTTGACTTATATAAGTCAACATTTGGTTTAACTATATTAGAACTGGAATGTGTTAATACCATTAAAGTGTAATATAGATATGTATATATCGGAATACTCAAATATAAAGAAAAGAGGAAAAAAAAGTTTTAAAGAAATAAGAATATTGATTTCAAATTACATTGAACATTTGTTATTCAATTAGAATTGATCGAATACGACATTTGAGGTATAGTTAGTCAAACACAGTTTTTTTCCAGGAAGAGTTGCCATTGTGTACGACTGCTAGCGCAAGCGAATGGAGTAATTAAAATAAATTAAAAATAAATATAATGTTTTGAATTTATTGGAAGAGTAGAAGTTTATTAACTATTTTTTCAAATATACTTTAAAAAGGGCCAAGTCATGCCAAGTACTGAATCAGCAAACTTGTTTTATCCACACTATTGTTATTTGATAGTTAAAACACCGACTATCAAACTAGACCAATACGATTGTTGGTACGGAAAGACCGGGATCAGATTTATATTCGAAAACCATTCCGACCAACAAATACGTGAAGATATTTGAAGATGGTCGAGATGGAGCATTGAAGACCGTGGATATTCATAAGCGGAAGGACCGCTAATAATCTTTGGTTAGCTCCCAGAGATAAACTGTGGTTCTGTCGTGGTTGGAATCTACGGGTTGCAAGGACTTATCGCTACTGATCCATGGGGTGATTCCTATATGAGATGCAGTAGGAGAGTGCCTTCGGTTCATCCTGTTCCTGGATGACTTGTATGGACGAATGTCTGACGGAGTATTTCCAAAGGGGTCACGTACGTTGATTTCTTCAAACGTATCACAGTTGGTTCGCTTCCGACCGGGTTATTTTTGTGGACGTCAATTAGTGATATCCAGAGGATCAGACGATGTGGCTGATTGACACTGAAAAGTGTTTATTTTATTACTCTTATGCTTTATCTTTTGTAAATAAATAAATGATACTTTGGTTACTTCTGTATGTTTTTACAGGATGTCAAGAAATGCCTCCTTCAATTCAAATCAAAGGCCAACTACAAGAAAGAGCTACTTCCTCACATCAAATTCATTTCAATTGCAAAAGAAGTAGTAGCTCACTGGTAAAGGCATAGGAATTGGTGCTGAGAGACCTGAGTTCGAACCCCGTCAAGCTCACTTTTTGCCAAAGAAACGGAGCACGTTCACACTGGCCCCTTTGCTTTGAGGAATACTTGGATAGTCTTATGTTGTATATATACACATACTCATGTGTATGTATATTTATGATGTGCACCAATTAACATTTCAGCAATAGCCATATTCTTATCATGGAATTTAATTCAAATCATTCAATTTCAAGTAGAAGAATCTCTGATTGAATGGCTGCCAAGAAAAGATCCATTGTGAAGATTTTTTCCTCTGTGTCTTGGGATTCTAATAAGCATCCTTGTTTGGAAGAATCAATTCATGCACCAAATCAATTAGCCACATAAGAGAATTGAAAGATATGGAAAATATTTACCATGATATGCCCAGATTTTCTCCAATCAAGTTAGTCAAGGAAGGCAAGAAATATTCATGAATAAGGAGGCCATTTATTCATAGACCTAATTGGGGTTTTGCCATTCTCATCTATAAATATGTGTTGTAACCATTGTAAAAACGATATCTCATAATTCTGTACTGCCATTAGTTTAATAAAATTTTCTTGTTCTAGTTATTTACTTTTCTTTTAAAACAATTTGTGTATCTACACGATTAGATTCGGTAGAACACATATTGTTATTGTCTTTGTTATTGCATACTAGTGTTGACTGTTTGATTAGTTTCAACAGCAACTCTATTTTTAATTCTCTGTTATTGTTCCAGTTATTATTTACTTTTGTTGTTTTTGCTAGTACTTGTTATTTTCTTTCCTGTTGTTGAATTGGATATACGTCTGATTAGATTCAGACTTGTAGCAGTTTCAATAACATTATTTCAACAACATTGAAAACAACCCCCAAAGTTCTGTCTAACACGCCCATGAAACATATAAATAATAAAAGTTTAACTTTCCTCCCTGTGTTCGACCTGTATGCTTGCAGAATTTAATTTAAATGTCGCGCTTTTCTAATTCATAGACTAGCGTCGATCAAGTTTTTGGCGCCGTTGCCGGGGAGGTAACGATTAAATTTTTATTATTTATTTAATTTCTGATTCGTGTTAGTTTTCTTACCTGCTATCTTTTTCTTGTTTGTGTTTTCCTTTATTTATATAAAAAAAAAATCCTACTTAGTTTTTATTTTATTTCTTTCCATCTAACAACTTTTTCTTCCTTTCTTCTTCTCGCAAATTAAAAAAAAAAAAAAAAAAACAAAACAAAATTCCTTTTGCATTTTTCTTCTGTCTTGCAGTTCACAATCCACCCTCAAAACCACACCAAACCCGCAACTGTCATCACTTCACAAATCATCTTCCTGACCTCAGCCACAAACAGCATCCTTTGCCTAAAATTTCCCATCACCTTCAACTAGTGATCCACGCCCTGTCATCACAATTCAACCCATATCACCAAATTTTCACCATAGATCGCAAATCCCCACCACCTCAGTGCACAAACTCCCTCAAACCATCAACCCCACTATATTGTTTCTGATCCAAAACCAGACATCTTCCTTCCACCATCATCACAGTTCCAATCCGAACCAGTGCTGCAACTCAACAACTTCAACAAACCTGCAAACAGACTTCAACTCTGAACCCATCGCAACTGCCATCACAACCATATCAAATTCACGCTACAATCCATCATCTTCATCAACTTCCCATCACGTCCACTTCATCTTCTGCCTCAACACCCCCTGTCTAAATCATCCCGCAAGTAACACATAACAATTCCCTTGCCAAACATCTCCCTCGCCAATATCAACTTCAACCCAGTTCACAGAGAAAGAAACACCTCGCACTAATCTGAAGTATACCATCCATCTTCATCAACAACTGGAAATTCATCAACATCCATCGCAAATAGCTGACCTCCGACATCACACGTCCGTGAACATCACCTCCACCCAGCTCGCCCAAACCAGTTGCCACCAAAAGCCACACTTCTACACCCAACATCAAATCGCTTCGAGAACCAAATTCTAACTCGTCTTCCCCAAAATCCACAACCGCAACCCTTCACCGCGTCTACCCCCAGCAATTCTAACGCCCTCTCCTTCATCTTCAACCGCAAGCGACAAATCCACTCCGACAGCATACCCCGATACGAAGCACACCAGATTCGAACAACACAAGCCAATTCGATAACCCTCAAATCGTTCCTTAATTTAAAAAGAGAGAGAGAGAGGTCGTGATTTTTGTTTCCTGATTTTGTGCGATTTGGGTGTTTCGTTTGTTTATTTTTGTGATGCTATCAGTCTATCAGATGCAAGAAAAGGAAACAGGCTCGTTGCTTATGTTGGGAGCGTGAGTCTGAGAATAACAAGGGGGTGAGAGTTTTCGTTTGTGCCAATTCTTCTGTTTTATGCGAGATAGTTTGGGGTGTTGCCATATTTTATAGAAAAAAAGAAGAGGAAAGCAAGTTTTATTGTGTAATTGAGAGTGGTTCGTTTCTGAAAGATTTTGTTGGTGCGCAATTTTTTCTTTTATTCCTATTAATCAGGGGCATAGTTTTCTTCTTGGTTTATTTCTTGATTTTAATTTATTTGATTTTCAAAAAAAAAAAAAAAAAAAAAGAGTCCGACTTTCTTAGTTCCTTTTGATTGCAGTTTTTTTCCCCTTTCCTTTTTGAATTTAGTTTACTTTTCTTTTCCTTCTTTTTTTGTTTTTATTCATTTTTTTTAGTTTAGTCAGTTTCGCTATTTTAGTTTTTGGTTTTTCCAAGTCAGCTTTCTTTTAGTTCTTTTGATTTAATTTTCTTTTAAAAAAAAAAAAAAACCAAGCAACAAACAAGGAAATTCGAAGGTCAAGCAATTTGCAAACAGTTGATATTGGAACTGCTGACATTTGTCAATTTCATTACTGGACAACGAACTTCAATCAAAGGCAAGAAAAGAACTCTAGCAACGGAAAAAAATTCAGAGATTAAACGATTCTCAACAAGTGGAGTTGAACAGCTAGCACTACTCAAATTTTCTGGAAGAACCGCCGTACCTCACTGTAATATTTTTCTAAACTCTACAGGTGCTCTGCCACAAAGAAAAAAAATATAGACAATTGTTGTAAAAATTTTCTGCAGGGGCAGCGGCTTTGAATGTACAATTTTTAATTTCTGCAGTTATTTTGTGTGATTGCTGTTGTTTCTGCATCTTTTATTCATTCTGTTAAGGGCAATACCCCAATTCACATAAGGTGAGGGATTTCATCACCCTTTCCTTAGCCCACAAATTGCATTTCATCGTAGAATATGACTAATAATAACGGTTAGACGTTGGACTTAAGGGAGTCGCGGGCTCATCTAGGGCTTAATTATACTGTGATAGTTGATTCATTTGGAACGAATTATTTCTTGGTGTCTAGACTACGGCAGAGAAATAACTGTTTATAAATATTACGGTGATTCGTAAATATTATATCGGTTGTTACTCTGAAGGTACTTAAACCTTCGGCTGCATTGCTAGGGTGATTCCTGGTGCACCGATAACTCCTGTCCGTTAACTGGCTGAGAAATCTTTTGATCTAAGTAATCAAACTTGTCACTTTATAATTTTGGGTTAGGAGCCAATAAGGACAGAAAACTTCATTGTAGCTAATTTCTGTGCTTGCATTTAACAACAATGAGTGAAAAAAGTGTTAGCCAACAAAATTCTCCTAGGGGTTCTCGAATCAACCAAAATTTTCCAACCGAATTGGATCAAAATCGAGTGAATCAAAACTTTCCAAACTTTGGGGATCAAAATCAAATAAATCAAAATTTTCAAAATCTCAATATCCAAGTGGATAGACCTTTGTCTCTTCGTGATCGATGTTATCCTACTAGGACCGTTCAACCATCTGTCATTGTTTTCCCACCAGCTGAAGGAAACAATTTTGAGCTAAAACATTCTTTTATCCAAGGGGTACCAAAATTTACTGGGTCTGAAAATGCGTATGAATTTCTAAGTGAATTTGAATTGTATGCATCCACAACAAAAATGCAACAATTATCTAACGAATCGATCAAGCTAAGGCTAATTCCATTTGCACTACTTGAAAGCGCTAAAAGATGGCTAAATTCTCTTCCACGACATTCCATAAGAAGTTGGGATGAATTTGTCACTGCATTCTTGAAAAAGTTTTTCCCTTTCCATAAAACTCTAAAAATTCGAACTGAGATAAATCAATTTTGTCAAAATGAGGGGGAAACTTTTTCAAAATACTTTGAGAGATTCAACCAGCTATTATATAGTTGCCCTCATCATGGAATTCTAAAAGATCACTTATGTCAAATTGCATATGAAGGGCTAAACTATCAGACTAGAACTCAGCTAGAATCAATGTGTGGAGGAGACTTTATGTCCAAAACAGCCGATGAAGCTTGGCGGTTTTTAGAAGATTATTCTGAAAAGGACATGCAGTGGGAATCGATTCGAGTTCCCATTCGTACTTCTACTAGAGGAGTGCATGTCGTGGACCCAAGTCAAGTTCCCTTAGAAAATCAAACTCCTCAAGCCGGAGAAGGGTTACCCCACTATTACTCTCAAGACCAAGCCAATGCCATAGCTCAAAATAATCCTTACTCTTCCACGTACAACCCTGGTTGGAGGAACCACCCAAACTTTTCTTGGTCGAACCCCAATAATTCGGCTAACCCATCTCACGTGCAACCCTTTATTACCAATCCGAATTACCAAGGTCCACTTCCCAATTCTCAAACCTCTCAAGCTACACCTCAATCCAAACAACCTTATAGGCACCCCAATTTTCAATCATCAAACCAGTCATCTCAATCTTCTCAACCGTCACCAGACATTGTGCGTTTAGAAAAACAAATGGAGCAAATGATGAATATGATAAAGGAACTAGCGAAAAATAACGAGAAAGGGAAGTTGCCTAGTCAACCTGAGGTGAATCCAAAATATAGCTCTCGTACTGTAAATTCTTGTGAGGACGAAAACCATAATCCAGTCAATGCTATTACAACCCTTCGATCTGGAAAGAGGATTGATAATAACGTGGGCAACCCTGGCGAACCCTCTAACTCGACCCCAATCCCTAATCTTGATGATCATCCATTAGCTTCGAATGCCAATTCTTCTGAACCTCAAATTCCCTTAAATGTTGGCAATCCCAACAGTTCTTCTCCTTGTGTCGGCAAACCAGACCCACCTTTGACAACCAACGTTGGCAATCCCAACATTTCATCTTCTACACCCCTACCACCTTCTTCTTCGAATGATGAAACTCATCCCAGAATCGAAAAACCAGTTGCTCCTTTTCCCCATAGACTCAATAATAAGAAGAAAGCGGCAAATTTCGATAAAATTCTGGAAATTTTCAAATAGGTCCGTGTGAACATTCCTCTTTTAGACACCATTGAACAAATTCCTCAATATGCTAAATGTCTTAAGGAATTGTGTACACAAAAATGTGCGACCAATGTCCCAAAAACCGCCTTTCTAACTGCAAATACAAGCTCTGTTCTTTCAAATCTTGCCCCAGTCAAGTACAAAGACCCTGGCTGCCCTACAATTGATTGTAAAATAGGAAACACCCATATCTCTCGTGCTCTACTTGACCTTGGTGCCAGTGTCAACCTTCTCCCTTATACTGTCTATCGTCAACTTGGGCTATGGGAGATTAAACCAACAAACATCACACTTCAACTAGCCGATCGATCTGTCAAAAAGCCATTGGGAATTATCGAAGACGTCTTGATACAGATCGAACAGTTTTACTTCCCTGTCGACTTTATAGTTCTAGAAACAGAGCTTGTCTCAAATCCCAACGTTCAAATACCATTGATCTTAGGACGCCCTTTCTTAGCAACCTCTAATGCTGTCATTAATTGTAGGAATGGTCAGCTTCGACTCTCCTTCGGGCACCTAACCATCGAGCTAAACATCTTTAATCTCAACAAACAACCTAGGGATTTTGAGATCGATGAAATTGACATGATTCAAACCACAGTTGATGAAACCTCAAGTGACACTTCTGAAGCCCTGAAAATGTGTCTTTACCATTTCAACCCTGATTTCGACGAACTCGAATACATTTCTGAACTAAACAAAATTCTTGACTCCGACACTTCGCCACTTGAATCTAACCAAGGAATATTGACCAATGTTGATACACAAGAACTTCCTAAGTTAGACCTCAAACCCTTGCCACCAGACCTTAAGTATGCCTACCTAGACTCTTCAAAAACTTTTCCCGTAATCTTGGCTTCCGATCTTACCGAGGACCAAGAAGAAAGACTTTTGGATACCTTGCGGGAAAATAAGGACGCCTTGGGGTGGGAAATTAGCGATATAAAAGGAATTAGCCCATCAATTGTGGAACATCGCATACATTTAGTTGATGAGGCTAAACCCACCCGTGAGGCTCAAAGGCGATTAAACCCAAACATGAGAGAAGTGGTCAAGGAGGAGATAATCAAATGTCTAGACAATAACATCATCTATCCCATCTCTGACAGTACTTGGGTGAGTCCGGTACAAGTTGTACCAAAGAAGTCGGGAGTCACCGTGATCAAAAACGACAGTAATGAACTCGTCCCAACAAAAATCAAAACCAAATGGCGTGTGTGCATCGACTATCGAAAGCTTAACTCAGCCACACGAAAAGACCATTTTCCCTTGCCTTTTATTGACCAAATGCTCGAACGCTTAGCGGGACATGAGTACTACTGTATTCTCGATGGATACTCTGGCTATAACCAAATTCCTGTTGCTTTAGAAGATCAACATAAGACCACCTTTACTTGTCCCTTTGGAACCTTTGCTTATCGTCGCATGCCTTTTGGTCTTTGTAATGCCCCCGCGACTTTCCAAAGGTGTATGATGAGTATTTTCTCTGATATGGTGGAAGAATTCTTGGAAATATTCATGGACGATTTTTCGATATATGGATCATCTTTTTCCCAATGTCTCACTCATCTAGAACTTGTCCTCAAGCGTTGTAAGGAGAAATCACTCGTGCTTAATTGGGAGAAATGCCACTTTATGGTAAAAAGGGGGATAGTTCTAGGTCATGTCGTCTCCAAAGATGGCCTAGAAGTCGATAAATCCAAAATCGATTTGATTGCTAACTTACCTCCTCCCAAGTCTGTCAAAGATGTTCATTCATTTCTTGGCCATGCAGGATTCTATAGAAGATTCATTAAGGATTTCTCAAAAATTTCAAAACCTCTCTCGAATTTACTTGCCAAAGACGTAAAGTTTGAATTTTCCAATGATTGCAAAACATCTTTTGAAACTCTCAAATCACTCTTGACCACAACTCCCATCATTCAACCTCCTGATTGGACTCAACCCTTCGAACTTATGTGCGACGCTTCTGATTTTGCTATTGGAGCCATCTTGGGTCAGCGTATCGATAAACTCCCTCGAGTCATTTACTACGCCAGCAAAACCTTAAACGAGGCCCAATTGAATTACTCAACTACTGAAAAGGAATTTTTGGCAGTTGTCTTCGCTCTTGAGAAATTCATACCATATCTCATAGGATCCAAAGTCATAGTTTACACTGACCATGCTGCCCTACGATATTTGCTTTCTAAAAAGGATGCCAAGGCCCGCTTGATTCGTTGGATCCTTCTTCTTCAAGAATTCGATATAGAAATACGAGATAAAAAGGGTTCTGAAAATGTCGTAGCTGATCATCTCTCTCGAATTGTGCACGAAAATGATAACGACACTCAAATCGATGACTATTTTCCTGACGAACAACTCCTTTCGATCTCTAACACCCCTTGGTACGCTGACATTGTGAATTATCTTGTCACACAACAAATGCCCGCTGAATGGTCGAAACAAGATAAACAAAAATTTCTCTCAAAAGTTCGAAACTTCTATTGGGATGACCCATATCTTTTCAAATACTGTCCAGACCAAATCATTCGAAGGTGTGTGCCCGATCATGAACACCAAAGTATTCTCTCCTTCTCACATGACCATGCTTGTGGCGGTCATTTTGGTGCAAGAAAAACTGCTGCAAAGGTTTTGCAAAGTGGTTTTTATTGGCCCACACTCTTCCGTGACGCTTTCGAATTTTGCTCTAAATGTGAGCGATGTCAAAGAACGGGTCGAATCTCTAAGCGAAACATGATGCCTCTCAACCCCATTCTAGTGATTGAGTTATTCGATGTTTGGGGCATCGATTTCATGGGACCATTCCCTAATTCATTTGGGAATCTTTACATCTTACTTGCGGTAGATTATGTCTCAAAATGGGTTGAAGCCATTCCGACCAAAACCAACGACAACAAGGTTGTTGTCAAATTCCTCAAAGAAAACATCTTTTCACGCTTTGGTACACCTCGAGCTATCATTAGCGATAATGGCACTCACTTCTGTAATCGTGCTTTTGAGTCCTTGCTCAAGAAATACTCAATAACACACAAGCTGTCGACCCCCTACCATCCACAAACGAGTGGGCAAGTAGAAGTTTCCAATAGACAAATCAAACAAATTCTTGAGAAAACCGTGAATTCCAACAGAAAAGATTGGTCCGTAAAACTGATTGATGCACTTTGGGCTTTTCGCACTGCTTATAAAACCAATCTAGGGATGTCACCATATCGATTAGTCTTTGGAAAGGCCTGTCACTTACCTCTTGAATTAGAGCATCGTGCTCTTTGGGCCATAAAATTTTTGAACTTTGACTTAGAAAAGGCCGGCTCACACAGGAAGTTACAAATTTCTGAATTGGAGGAATTAAGAAATGAGGCGTATGAAAATGCGAAAATCTACAAAGAAAGAACCAAAGCCCAACACGACAAAAACAAACTTCGTAAGGAATTCAACGTAGGTCAAAAAGTTCTTTTATACGACTCTAGACTTCACTTGTTTCCAGGAAAACTCAGATCTCGATGGACTGGACCTTATGTCGTGAAAACAGTATACCCTCATGGAGCGGTTGAAATTGAAAATCCTAGAGATGGAAAAGTCTTCAAAGTAAACGGTCAACGACTGAAACCATTTTTGGAATTCGAGCAATATGACGAAGACGACTCTATCGATCTGCATGATCATCCACCATGAAATCAGGTGGTACACGTTCTTTTTCTTTTATTTTTATTTTTATTTTTCATTTTTTTTATTTTTGTTTTTCTGCCTTAGACAGTTGGGACACTGTCTGAATCAAGTGTGGGTGGAGTCTGCATTTTCATTTTATTTCTTTTTATTTTCAGCCATTTAAATAGGACCATCATACATTTTAGACTGTAGTAACGTACCATAATTTTTTTTTTTGTGGAAAATACGACTCATTTTCAATTGATACAACAAAATAAGTTTACAATTTTTAGCCAGTTGATAGTATTTTTCTCTCTCTACTTAGATCGAATCGGAAATATAATGAAAAGTTTAATTTTGAGGGATAATAGTGTAACCGGTACATAGGGAGATTCTTAGGTGATGGCCATGAAATCTATTCTATATTGTAGACTTTGTTTAAATAAGTAGAGGACTTAAAATACTTACAATGGCTTGTCAAACCTTTATAACTAAGTTGTGTTAAGTTGAATTCGCGTAACTCTCTTTTGTGCTTATATTTTCGATAATAATAATGATAGTATTCCAAGGGTATCCAACATTGCTTGTATATCGAGCGTTGGTGTGCAAACCCGCCAAGCTCTATCCGACACGTTGTTGACAAAGTCAAAGTTGGAATATCTTGGTCTCATTTTATGAGATTGGACACCTAAGGATTACCGACACGTTGTTGACAAAGTCAAAGTCGGCCTGCACAATCCGCCAAGCTCTTTACCTACTCTCCGTTAGTCCGCGAGGCAATGCATGGGTGGTAAACCTTGGTCTTATTAGTTAGGTGTATGTACTTAATCATAAATCTTAAAATTTTATAGAATAAAGAATAAGCGATGATACCTAAACATTTCTTGACCTTATTGATTTGACTAGCCATACATGAGAAAATTAGAATACCACTTTGCAAACTGTGCCAAGCAAACTAAGAATTTATTTCATGGCTGCACTATGTTATCGACCGAACTAACTGGCCAAACTGGAATTTAACATTTGAAAACTTGATTTATATTGAAAATTTGTGACAAGTCGAGGTATCTAAAATAAAATCAACCGATCAGAAATTGTTAACTTAATTTGTTGTACCACCTTTCTGAAATAAGTCGTGTTTTCATTTTTCGTTTTTATTTGCATATGTCCATTGCATTCATGTAGTTTCATTAGAATCATAGCATACTGCATTTGGATTTTGTGGGTAGTATCCGCTGAAAACCCTCATGAGACACCACTCGTCCTACTAGGGACACCTAGAGGTTTAACGGCTTGTTGCAAACGCTCAATGCAATCGTGTTTCCTACGAAAGTGCGACCTATCTAGTTAGTTTTCATTCTTTTGTTTTACTCGAGGACGAGTAAAAGATAAGTGTGGGGGTATTTGATTGACACTGAAAAGTGTTTATTTTATTACTCTTATGCTTTATCTTTTGTAAATAAATAAATGATACTTTGGTTACTTCTGTATGTTTTTACAGGATGTCAAGAAATGCCTCCTTCAATTCAAATCAAAGGCCAACTACAAGAAAGAGCTACTTCCTCACATCAAATTCATTTCAATTGCAAAAGAAGTAGTAGCTCACTGGTAAAGGCATATGAATTGGTGCTGAGAGACCTGAGTTCGAACCCCGTCAAGCTCACTTTTTGCCAAAGAAACGGAGCACGTTCACACTGGCCCCTTTGCTTTGAGGAATACTTGGATAGTCTTATGTTGTATATATACACATACTCATGTGTATGTATATTTATGATGTGCACCAATTAACATTTCAGCAATAGCCATATTCTTATCATGGAATTTAATTCAAATCATTCAATTTCAAGTAGAAGAATCTCTGATTGAATGGCTGCCAAGAAAAGATCCATTGTGAAGATTTTTTCCTCTGTGTCTTGGGATTCTAATAAGCATCCTTGTTTGGAAGAATCAATTCATGCACCAAATCAATTAGCCACATAAGAGAATTGAAAGATATGGAAAATATTTACCATGATATGCCCAGATTTTCTCCAATCAAGTTAGTCAAGGAAGGCAAGAAATATTCATGAATAAGGAGGCCATTAATTCATAGACCTAATTGGGGTTTTGCCATTCTCATCTATAAATATGTGTTGTAACCATTGTAAAAACGATATCTCATAATTCTGTACTGCCATTAGTTTAATAAAATTTTCTTGTTCTAGTTATTTACTTTTCTTTTAAAACAATTTGTGTATCTACACGATTAGATTCGGTAGAACACATATTGTTATTGTCTTTGTTACTGCATACTAGTGTTGACTGTTTGATTAGTTTCAACAGCAACTCTATTTTTAATTCTCTGTTATTGTTCCAGTTATTATTTACTTTTGTTGTTTTTGCTAGTACTTGTTATTTTCTTTCCTGTTGTTGAATTGGATATACGTCTGATTAGATTCAGACTTGTAGCAGTTTCAATAACATTATTTCAACAACATTGAAAACAACCCCCAAAGTTCTGTCTAACACGCCCACGAAACATATAAATAATAAAAGTTTAACTTTCCTCCCTGTGTTCGACCTGTATGCTACACACCTGTATGCTTGCAGAATTTAATTTAAATGTCGCGCTTTTCTAATTCATAGACTAGCGTCGATCAGTGGCATTCAAAGTGAATGGTGGCCAGATGTTCGAAGAGATGAATTCTAGCCTCAAGCCTCATCAACCGGGAAATGACAAAAATCGGGCAGGCAGCATGGCTATGTGGGTCGCTCCCATTAGGATGTATGATCACCTATCTAGAGAAATTCCTTTTTCTTCTTAAATCTATCGATGTTGTCCCTTTTTGGGCAGGCGGTTGCTGATCCCAACCGTCGGTGATATACATTTGATACACTCAAGCGAAATGAATGGTCGGTCATGTGAGGGCCGAGTTGCAAGACGTTCTTGTTGAACCCAGTGTATTCGCCTCTAGAGATACATGTGCAGAAGGTGGTCCCATACCTTGTCAAGGTTGGAATCCAATATCCAATAAGAGCCCGCGGTTTTGGTTTGTATACTATATATGGGAGCGTGAGATGCAAGTGTTCCTCTAGATGGTTATTTATTTGTATTTAGACATTATGATAATATCAGAGCAAGCTATGATTTCAAAAACCGTTTTGGGTTATAGTAAGGTAAAAACCGTCCGTGTTTATGTGTGGACTGGTCTTACTTTTATCCTTTAATTTCATAAAGGATTTTGCAAAGTTAAATCAGTGTGTGTTCTATGAATTTATCACTGATAGTATTCCAGACTGACCCGGTGTATTTTGTTTTAAATCAAATGTGCTCGGGTCAGACCGAGTATGTTCCTGGTTAGGTTTCGCTTGGAGTTTCAGGAGCTAGAAGCAGGCGGCTTCACCACTAGTTATATACAAATATTTTTCCCCTGTGATTGATGTATGTTGTACTCTGATGATTGGTATGTATATACAGTTCTTTTGTATAAAGAGATTTGTTATATTATATTTTATTCGTTCCGCTGTGAGATTCTGATGTGTTCTTCTTATTTCTTCAATTCTAATACTTTTTTCTTTCCATTCTCACCCTCGAAATTCTTTCTATTGATAATCTGGGGGTTCAATACTTGGGTTTTTGGCAAGCGATACGGGTTTATGTATTGTTGTCGAAGACTCGAGCGTCGACCTTTACCCCGGGTTGTTACAACTGCAATTTTGGGAGTTCATTCTTAAGACTGGCCTTCTCTATAATCCTTGGAAAATGCTCACCAAACAAGGTTTGTTGTTCCATTTCAAGCTTCGAATTTATCAAAGATAACATAATATATGATGTTTATTTCGAAATTTTAAGAATTTTAATTTGTATGCTCCTTAAATTGTTAATCAAAACTATTTTCGTTCAGCTAAAAAAATAGTACTTCCTTCTATTTTTGTGTGCCCGCTTGGCATTTTGATATACTATTCCTTCTTCATAGTAAGTGGAATAAATTTATCATGATCTTCAACTATATATTTCAACTTGATGTTATTTTGTTGTATGTTATAGCCTTTATTATGTTGGTTTATTTGATTCGATTAGTTCTTCATGTATGTTACACATTATTTTATTAAGTGGGAACATGCTTTCGTTAAAAGAGCATGTTCTTTTATGGTTTAAAAATACAAAGCTTACTTCTGCATGTTCGTAGTCTTACCAAATATAAGGCCTAATTTTATTTCCTGCAAGTGGTTCTAAAAATATAAGACAGGTGCGTGCCTGCCTGCAAGCCTGCACACACCATTACCAGCAAATAACTAAATAGTCCGTTGTAGCTAATATTCTTACCGATTTTGTGGAAACTATATGTCTACAGTTGAGAACATATTAATCATTTAGTTGCAATTATTATCCATATTTCTATGAAATGCTCCACTCTCACCTCCTCCCTTCAATCACATCAAAATGTTAGCGTCCACTCTTCAGCAAAATTTCCTTTTCAGATCCATTTGAATGAGTGAAAAGTACATTACTTCTTCACATGCTATTCAATTTTATAATTTGCATATGAAAACCAAGTTTTGTTGAAAATCGAAAGGTTTTGATGCAAGATCACTTGGCACCTAGGTTGGTCATTTTATATGCTTCTGTCTTATTATGAATAGATGAGGTACACGAGTAGTTAAACATCAACATTATTCATAAATTATTTATGTGTGTAGTCTTTGGAGTTTAAAATAAACATTGAAAAATGCTAATACTATGCAAATATTTGGGTACATCATGTGGAATGAGGATACTCACAATTGAAGCTTTTGAAATGATTAAAGTCCCCTTCCAGGCTTTAAGCATGGCAAGGATATTTTTGTCACTCCTGACCCCGTGTTCTTATAAAAACTCACTAGCTACAATACACTAAAAGTTAGAAATATGAACAAAAGATATTATAAATTTGTTTAGATCTAAATTTTATTCCTGGTTTGTACATACCTAGGAACTGTACGAAAAAATGTGAACAACATGATTGATTTCAACCTTTTTTATAATATATGCATTTTGATGCTAATACTGGATTATTCCAATGTACCTTTCAGTCCTAGTTTTAGTCCACATTAAGGTTACCTGTTTTGACTAGATGGCATAGTCAGGTGATATCATATTATACTAGCTTACATAGATGGGTTTCTATACCTGTTAATGATAATAGTGTACATTGTTGACTTAAACTTTTATGCTTCGTGTTAGGGGCCTAATAGAAGGAAATAATTAGAAGAAGGCATGTTTACTTATGTAGTTTTTCACTTTTCAGTCATAGGTCCATATATCTTCTATCGAACTCATTTTATGGTATACGCCCAAATGCAAAGCATAGCATTCTTCTCAGTATGTTCTTATGAATGCAGTCTTTCATTTAGTGTTTTCTTAAGTAAATGTTATATTTTATTTAAAGACAATTATTATCTTTACTAATAATTGGACTAGGTTTTGTGTCACACTTTTTTGGTGTACACGCAAACTACCGAAAATGCCCTTTATTCGAAATTATGTCCTACATTTCCTCTTTGCTGAATCAAAATTAATTTCTCTATTTCCAGAAACAGTCAGTTCCTTAAAATTCTCATACTCATTCCTATAATATTAGTTTCTCTATTTCCAGGAACTATCAATTCCTTAAAATTCTCATATTCATTCCTATAATATTAATTGCTCTATTTCTAGAAACAGTCAATTTCTCAACCATTACTCCTATTGTTCTCCACTGTTTCTATTTATAATAATAAAAAGTAGGACATAATTTCGAATAAAGGGTATTTTCGGTAGTTTGCGTGTACACCAAAAAAGTGTGACACCAAACCTATTCCGATTATTAGTAAAGAGGAAATATAGGACATAATTTCGAGTAGAAAAAGAGCTTTGTAAAATTTTACGGCATTGTAAATCGGCTTACAGTGCAGCAAAGAAGACAAACGTGTGTTGAGGAGGATAACGTCACTAACAGGTGAGAATCCACTCGCAAACATGTTTTGATAAATTAGGATTTCTGCCTTTTGCTTTGTCTCTTTACTGCACGTATTGTTTCAGCGATGCTGGGCAAAGTTGGCGTTTTCAAACAACTTTTCTACACTAATAAATATAATTAAACTTGAAATATTCGGTTGCTTTATTAATTTGATGAAGCTTCTCATTTTCTAACATGACTGGAAGGAGTTTGGTGATTTTGGTTGGATTCGCGGCTGAGGAGTGTGATGGTAGCAGGGAAGAATTGTTTCATGTGTACGTTGTAGTAATTTTGTTGAAGTGGATTCATTTAGGATGTGGTTGTTTGTGCTGGTAGGGGTGGCCATGGTGACGTTCTTGGGGCGATCAATGGCAAGGAAGTTGATGATCAGCTCGGTGACATTTTAACGTTTGCAGATGGGGAAGAGGATCCAATAGAAGGCTTAGAGGTCAGAGGAGCTACGGCAGCACACATGGAGGTTGGCAAGGGCGGTGGAGAGCCAGATTTGGTGGCTGACGGAGGTGCGGGTGTGCGAGGGAGGGATGGTGGAGAGGGTGCAATGTGCTTAGATGAGAAAGTTTAAAACAACTAGACTTTGAGAGTACTCTATGTTTGGTAGTATTTTTATACATGCCTTTACTTCGTAGGCCAGATCAATTTTTTGTTGTTTAATTTTGTTAATATTATTAAGCTGCTTATGCCTGCATCTGTTCCACTCCTTTAGTCTACTTTTAATTATTTTGAGCACATGCCCCATTTGGTAAAAATTGAATCCTTCCATCTATTCATGCATTTCGATATTTATTGCATTATGCCAATTATTGGCATAGCGGAAAGACTCTCTTTTCTTTAATTTTTTTCCTTTTTCAATCAAAAAAATATGCCATTGATTATGCTTATCTATAGATGTATTTAAAATATTGACTTTGATATTTTAAAAATAATAATCGACGCGCGAAGCGCGTGCCATGATCACGGGCGAAGCGCGTGCCATGACCACGCACAAAGCGCGTGCCGTTACCATGTGCGAAGCGCGTGCCGTGACACTCGTGGTTTATAATTGTACTACTGATTTTTGATTTTGTTGGTCACGTATAAAGCTGTGGATATTGTAGTAGATGCCAAACGTACTGCTATATACACTTGGTTGTCTAAAAGTAAGATAAACATTCAATTATTATTGCAGTACATAAACAAGGTAAACATTCAACTATTATTGCAGTTCATAAGCAAGTAAGATAAACAATCAGCTATTATTGCAGTACATAAACAAATGCCCACTACATATAGATTACTGAATGAAAAAGTCATGTCTTAGTGTTCTAAATATAAATCAAAATTATGCACATGCATATTTCTTTAGATAAATATGTTTTGTGTAGTTGGACTTATGTGACATGATGTTTAAAACAACAAAACTATGATGAAAAATTATGATACCCTCAGGATACCCAAACCCCCCCTGTTATTCTTTACATTATTGGAGATGGATTTTTTATTATTTATTTAACTTATTTTGATGTTTATGTACAGTTATATTCATATCATTTACTGGTGTAATCTATATGTTTGATTATAGGTTAAATGAATCTTCACTTCTTTATGAGAGAAAGACTGAGGTGAATCCGTTGAAAATGAAATGCACTTCATATGGAAATGCCTCTATTCTGTAAGTTGGATATCTTTCTGTAATTTTTTATTTTCATTTTATATTCTTGATAAATGTTTTTTATAGCTTTTATTTGGATCATTGCTTCCTTAATTGATATTCATATTTGCATAAACCTCATATGTGTTGCATATGAAGTAAAACCATGACATATATTCGTCGCAAACATTTCATCATTAATATCAAAAGTACATATTGTTGAACCCATATATTTCTTTTTTTATCTAGATCGCATTAAAATAATAACTAGAAACACAAATATAAGTGAAGCTTTTGAAGTATCATTAAAGGATGACATGGGTATGAATTGGTTGTATATGAATTCTTACGTTTTCATATCAAACCAAAATAAACTATCTTCTAATCAAATGAGGAATTTATAAATGTCATAGTACTTTCATCTATTGTTGGCAATAATTCGGAAAGGTTTGAATTTAAGTAATTTTGATCGTATATATTTTGTGTTTGATGAATCATATATCAAGTTTTGAAATGAAAAAATATGAAAAAATTTGTCGCTTAATCCATTGAATCACTACAAATTTTTTTTGGAGTCGTACCACCATTTATTTATTCTTCAAATTTGTAATTTGGATAGTTTTAATTTTTAAATTTTGTAACTTATTAATGTCAGAAAGCATGTTCTATTGTAGGGATATTATACTGCCATTGAGTTGTTATTCTTTGCTTCTGATTTCCAGTGGACTGAGTATTATATTATCTTTAGCCCCGTAGAGTTCCTTGAAAAGATGACCACCTGTAGGCTTTAAATTTTTTACCAGTAAAAGCACAAAAACCAACATCCAAATTTCAACAAGGTAGGAGTTGATTGTTAACTACTAAGAACCCACTCGAGCATTTTGTCGAACAGTACAAGTTCACCAACCTGGGTTCGAGCATCATCAGAAAACTGTTCGGATCTTGCTGGTCGGTCTCGAGTCTCTGCTGTGCCTGGTCGGTCCAAGCTTCCGCTTCGTCGGTCTCGAGCTGCAGACGCTGGTCGGTCTTGGGAGGAGCACCACCTGGTCGGTTCAAGCATCCTCCACCTGGTCGGTTACAGAGCAACCTCCAACTGATCGGACGAGCAGCAGTTTCAGCTTCATTGGCCAGCAACAGGTCGGTCATCGTTCGCTCCGGCCGGTCAGAGCCATCTCAAAGTCGATCAGCGCAAAAGCAGAAAGCCCCACCACCTGGTCGAGTACGTTTACACTTTGGAGCTGCTGGTCGTCCCTCTCTCAAGAAGCCTGGTCGGTCAACAGAGCTCCAAGCTGGTCGGTGCTCTCAGGCCTCTTTAATTGGTCGAGCATAGCACAGTATTGGAAGAACGAGCAGGGTATTAAACATTGTGATGGCAAATTCATAATAATTAAATCCACGTTTCACTACCAGACAATTATGTCATTCTCATAATTAGTGGGTAGCCTTCCACGTGAGTTTATACCAGCCGTGCATTAATTGGGACCAGTGCTTTTAATAAAAGTGTTCGGACACGTGGATTGTAAAGAGGATCGCTCGCAGTTGATATTCCTAGTCGCTCGTTCATTTTGTGTCTCTGGTCGCTCACGCATTTCTGCTCGTGCATGCATAGTCCGACCGGTCACACAGCTGAAGACAGCTGTGTAAATTGTACAATGGTAGTGTCGTAAATACCCAAAAATACCGACCCAACCTCTGCACTCCATAATTACAAGTGTGCCACTACCCCTTATCTCCAACTATAAATAGCCCCCTTTTCTCCACATTTGGGGGAGGATTCGAACACCCCGAAGGGTTGCTAAAATCATTTCTCCAAGGCATTCTCAAGCTTCATCCATGGAAATCCATTCAAGCTCCACTTAAGCAACACAAGTCTCCATTGAATTCTCTCTAGAAACTTGGATCTACTACCAAAAATGCTATGGAATCGAAGAGATCTACCTCTAAAGTGAAGCATTGAAGGCTTTTCATCCATTTCAATCAATACTTGGGGAGATCTAACCGATCCACTAGCTAATTTAAGTGCGATTCACATCAAAGAGGGAGAAATGAGAGATTCATTGTAAATTGAGGGAGATTTGTATGGCATTGTACTTGGAATCATGAAAGTGATAATGGAAAATGTTTGCATAGTGGACGTAGGTCACGTTTGACCGAACCACTCTAAAAATTGTGTGTTCCTCTCTCTTATTGCTTTGTTTTTGAGAATTGCGGTCTCACATTTCTTTATACATGCTTTTTATAGTGTCTCTCCCCTAATTTGGAAACGTGCTTTCTTAGCACCTTGCCACTGAACGGGCGACGCACTCTTTAGAGCATCGTATTTGGTGTTTGATCATTTTTTGATTAAAACATTAGGCGCCCACCGTGGGGCCGCATTCGCACTTCTCCCAAACTCGACAAGGTTAAGAACTTTGCATGTAAGATCTAGGCTTGCTTCAACCATAGATCTCGCAAATCTCAGATCTGGGCCAATCGACGAGCTATCTTCCAAAGTCAAATCCATGTTCGAGATAATGGCTAAGTCCAAGAAAACCGCAAGTAAAACCATTGGAGAAAACGACAACAACGACGACGTCAACAATGTTGCTAACAACGAAGCTACACCTCTTACTAACCGCTTCGAGGTTGGTCAAAATTCCATAACCGGAGCTGGAGTAACAAGGGCCGAGCTAGATGTCGTTGTCGCTAATCTACACCAACGGATGGAAGCTTCCAGTAAAGCCTTGTTGGATGCTAACAAAACTCTTGTGGATTCTAATCAAACTTTGATGGATAAAGTGAGCGCTCTCCTAAACGCTCAAGCCAATCCCGCTCCTCCTCAAAAGGCTCATGTCAACCTTGAGGGAAACACAAGTTCATCAACTTCCGATCATTATTGCAATGATAACATTGAAGGGTTCAACGGAGCCGACATTCATGCTTCCAAGCTGAAAGCCAAAAGCGTTTCCAATCGAGATGCCCGGCGAGTCGTAAGTCCTGAAAGGGGAGCACCTTCCCTTGCTGAAGGAAAAGGACCCATACACTCTAATCGCGATCGAGCATCTGGAAAGGAAATCGAGGTCCGCTCTCCCAAGCGACACTACTCAAAAGGGGACATCGAGGACATGGTGAAGCGGATGATGAAAGAAGGCCTAACCCGCAAAGATAGCGAAAGGGAATGGGATTTTTCTCCGAGCAGAAACCCATTCACCAGGAGAATTCGCAAAGCTGAGCTTCCGAAGAAGTTCGCACATCCCACCTTTCCTCCATACGATGGGACTTCTGATCCAAATCACTTCCTATACAAATATGAGTGGCACATGAATGTGGCTAAAGCGACGGGTGAGATTAAGTGCTTGTGCTTCCCGCTCTATCTAGAAAGCGTCGCATCGCTATGGTTTACAAGGCTCCCGCCCAAATCCATCGATCGCTTTGATGATTTGACTCATAAGTTCAAAGAGCATTTCAGGTTGCAGGCCACAAAAGCTAAGGATGTCATCTCCCTCACATCAATGAAGCAGAATCCTGGAGAGTCAGTTAAAGCTTTCCTCAACAGGTTCAATACCGCTTTAACTGAAGTAGGGAATCCTGACCCCCGCATGATCTTAGCATCTCTAATCGGCGCTATAGACAAGAATAGCGAATTCGGTCGATGGATCAAAATGAAGGAACCGAACACGCTGGAAAAGTTCCAGAAGAAAGCCGAGGAGTATATGAGAGTGGGAGATCATCCCGTGCTTCATCAGACTATTGATCCTCCCAAAAGCGCTGACATCCAGCTTAATCAGCACGATATCCAGGGGCAGAAACGAGCCAATGATGGGAAAAACAGCAAGGCAAACAAGAAGTTTCGCTTCTACAACCCATCAGAACTCACTCCTCTGAATGATACCATAGAAAACATTTTCCTTGCCACCAAGGATACCGAGCACTATCCGGAGCCACCAAAGTTCAAGGTTACCCAGAAAACTCTGGACTCTGGAAAGTACTGTCGACTCCACAAGCTGCCGGGTCATGATACAAATGAATGCAGAATTCTCCAAAGCATAATTGAGGAAATGATTCAGAATGGCAAACTACAACAGTACATCAAGAATCTGCAATCCTCAAATGCCGCTCAGACTCCTCAGGGGCAAGGCTCTCTCTCGGTTCAACCCAATAACAGGCCAATCATCAACTGAGGGCTGATGGGAATCTCATTTCAACAACTCGAAATAAGCGATCATCATCGCCTTTCCTTACTTACTACTTTGTTACTTGCTATACTTTACATCTTGCTTTCTGTTACATTCAGAACTTCTTGTAAAAAACTTGTAATATTGCATAAGGATTATACTGAACAATATCTCTATGGATAAAGTCCTGCATACTTGTGTGAATCTCTTACTTACAAGATCTTCGTTAATTCAAGACTTGCTAAAAGACGATTCTCTATTACAGGTTATAGGGCAAATGCTCGCTTCCTCGAAACCCGATGCACTATGGCGAACTCCACAACACTTATTCAAGCATGGGATGCACAAAGTGTCAACACATCTAAGTGCGATCATAAAAACACCATCTTGAAGGGTGGTTAGAAGGGATGGCCAAAGATGAGACGGTGGAGAGGTCAACAAGCATATCTAAAATCAACGCCGCAGGTTGTAAGTTCCAAGGGGCAGCTTGCGCTCAATCATGAACACTTGCCATGATCAAGTGCTTCCAGTACAAGGACAATGTTCGCTCCACGGAATGACGCAAACCCCGCAAATCCCAAAAGAGCACGACTTCTCAATCCGGTTGCAATTGCTTATCACAACTAAGCACATCCAACGCGACTGTTAAAGTCTACCTCATGGGTTCCAAGCTTCACAAAAAAGGGCAGATCCCTGACAACTTGATTAAGTCCTTGTCTCCTGATGTGGTGCAATTCACAAGCATGGATCACCCGATACATCAAGAGGGCTCACCAGGTCGAGGACCCATAGCGGAACAGCCGACTTCATAAGTCGCAGCTCCCTTAGCGAGGTCCCGCAAGCATTGACCACACGATTCATCGAGGTGACTCACTAAGTTGAACAACCCATGAAGGAACAAGCGACTACTTATGGCCCAGATTCCTAAATCGAGATCGTTTGCCATGCCAAAGCATCCAGTAAAGGAACTGACGTCTGTCCCACAGATTCAAATATAAGACCTTCCATGCGGGGGCACAAAAAAGTCTAGCCTCTCTTCGTGAGAGCAACGGCGAAAGACCTCCCCATGCGGGGGCATAAAAAAGTCTAGCCCCTCTTCGTGAGAGCAACGGCGAAAGACCTCCCCATGCGGGGGCATAAAAAAGTCTAACGGCGAAAGACCTCCCCATGCGGGGGCATAAAAAAGTCTAGCCCCTCTTCGTGAGAGCAACGGCGAAAGACCTCTCCATGCGGGGGCATAAAAAAGTCTAGCCCCTCTTCGTGAGAGCAACGACGAAAGTCCTCCCCATGCGGGGGCATCAAATCCCAAGTCCTCCTCTAGCGGGGGCATCCAACATAAGGTCCTCCCCTAGCGGAGGCATCAAATCCCAAGTCCTCCCCTAGCGGGGGCATCCAACATAAAGTCCTCCCCTAGCAGGGGGCATCAAACCCAAAGTCCTCCCCTAGCGGAGGCATCAAATCCCAAGTCCTCCCCTAGCGGGGGCATCCAACATAAAGTCCTCCCCTAGCAGGGGGCATCAAACCCAAAGTCCTCCCCTGACGGGGGCACCTTACATAAGACCTTTTCAAGCAAAGGCAGAAAAATACAATGACTTCTCCACACAGAAGTCCAAATTAATCGATCAAATTCAAAATTCTGATCCATCCAACAGCCAAAATCGCCTTGGCATCAGAAGCACAAAGCAAAGTATTGATCCGATCAGGTACACGTCTCATAAAACGTAAACCGGCATATGAGATCACGTAATTCATAGCAAAGGCGTAACTTGAAATCTGCAATTCAGAACTCAAAAGCCATTATGAATTCAAACTCGAATACCATGTCTATGCAAACAATGTTTAACAAATCATAACTGTTAAGTAAAGCAGTTCTGCATAGATATGACATTCAATTTATTATACATCATTCATTAATGATTAACTAATCTGTTATTGATGTGGACGATCAATAACAATGTATAAGTCCAAAATCGTGCAAGTGCTTGTTTACATTACAGAGTAAGTGCTACGGAATATATAAGTCCAGTCAACAAGTTCAAAACTTGGATCGTCTGGAATCAGCGAGTCAAAGCAGGATTTGCCACAACAAACAAAATGCTACGACTGAATCTCAATGCAAAATATATTCATTTCGAAGCCCGCATTTCTCGCAAGCGAAAAATACAAGCTTCGAGGGGGCAAATGTTAACTACTAAGAACCCACTTGAGCATTTTGTCGAACAGTACAAGTTCACCAACCTGGGTTCGAGCATCATCAGAAAACTGTTCGGATCTTCCTGGTCGGTCTCGAGTCTCCGCTGTGCCTGGTCGGTCCAATCTTCCGCCTCGTCGGTCTCGAGCTCCAGACGCTGGTCGATCTTGGGAGGAGCACCACCTGGTCGGTTCAAGCATCCTCCACCTGGTCGGTTACAGAGCAACCTCCAACTGATCGGACGAGCAGCAGTTTCAGCTTCATCGGCCAGCAACAGGTCGGTCATCGTTCGCTCCGGCCGGTCAGAGCCATCTCAAAGTCGATCAGCGCAAAAGCAGAAAGCCCCACCACCTGGTCGAGTACGTTCACACTTTGGAGCTGCTGGTCATCCCTCTCTCAAGAAGCCTGGTCGGTCAACAGAGCTCCAAGCTGGTCGGTGCTCTCAGGCCTCTTTAATTGGTCGAGCATAGCGCAGTATTGGAAGAACGAGCAGGGTATTAAACATTGTGATGGCAAATTCATAATAATTAAATCCACATTTCACTACCAGACAATTATGTCATTCTCATAATTAGTGGGTAGCCTTCCACGTGAGTTTATACCAGCCGTGCATTAATTGGGACCAGTGCTTTTAATAAAAGTGTTCGGACACGTGGATTGTAAAGAGGATCGCTCGCAGCTGATATTCCTAGTCGCTCGTTCATTTTGTGTCTCTGGTCGCTCACGCATTTCTGCTCGTGCATGCATGGTCCGACCGGTCACACAACTGAAGACAGCTGTGTATAGCTGTACAATGGCAGTGTCGTAAATACCCAAAAATACCGACCCAACCTCTGCACTCCATAATTACAAGTATGCCACTACCCCTTATCTCCAACTATAAATAGCCCCCTTTTCTCCACATTTGGGGGAGGATTCGAACACCCCGAAGAGCTGCTAAAATCATTTCTCCAAGGCATTCTCAAGCTTCATCCTTGGAAATCCATTCAAGCTCCACTTAAGCAACACAAGTCTCCATTGAATTCTCTCTAGAAACTTGGATCTACTACCAAAATGCTATGGAATCGAAGAGATCTACCTCTAAAGTGAAGCATTGAAGGCTTTTCATCCATTTCAATCAATACTTGGGGAGATCTAACCGATCCACTAGCTAATTCAAGTGCGATTCACATCAAAGAGGGAGAAATGAGAGATTCATTGTAAATTGAGGGAGATTTGTATGGCATTGTACTTGGAATCATGAAAGTGATAATGGAAAATGTTTGCATAGTGGACGTAGGTCACATTTGACCGAACCACTCTAAAAATTGTGTGTTCCTCTCTCTTATTGCTTTGTTTTTGCGAATTGCGGTCTCACATTTCTTCATACATGCTTTTTATAGTGTATCTCCCCTAATTTGGAAACGTGCTTTCTTAGCACCTTGCCACTGAACGGGCGACGCACTCTTTAGAGCATCGTATTTGGTGTTTGATCATTTTTTGATTAAAACATTGATCATCTTTCAGGTAGCTTGGATTCACTGGTTTTTTTATGTCAATTTATTAATTTAGATTGTGTTTGTTTAAACTTTTTATTGTTGATGAATGTTATTAACTTAATGGTTGAATAGTTGAATATATAAATAAAAAGAAATTAGAGCCCATGACTAGCTGCTACTTGGATATAAAACACGTGTATTAGTGGTTCGTACTTTGTACTTACCTTCCTATAGAACTGCATGTGCGTGAACAATTTTGAATTCTAATTCTTCACATAATCTTCTGCTCTAATTGTAGATTTAAGTTCATAAAGGTAATGACCTGCGTATATTCTATCTGAGGTTAATTGTAGGATGTGCTGAACTTTCTTCCATTTTGCATGGGATGGGCTGAATTTGTAGTAATCTATCAGAAATTAGCAGTTGGATCCAAAAAAATTGCATGCATCTGTGAATGCGTTTGCATGCGTACAGTCTTTCGTTGCAATTAATAATTAAACATATCCAAATCCATTTGTCAATTTACATTGAATATTTGTGAACCAGATTTCTTTATGGAAAGTTTTCATTAAGCAATACATTTCATTGCAATTTGTAATTAAACTTACCAAAATTGATGCATGCATGTATGGACAGCTGATAAAAACAATGGAACACCATTCCAGCTAAATTAAACGATTGTACATTTGCATTAATTATTTCCACCCTTCAATTTTTCCCTTTTTCTTTCTGTTTTAAACCTTGAGTCCTATATCCCAAATTGACCTATATTTTTCTTTTGAATTCAATATTACATAGTAAAATGACATTTAACAAATTGGTATGGTAGATGAAATGGAAAAAAATTCCCCTCTTTTGTTTGCATTGCAAAAATAAGTCCAATTATTAATCAACTTATGGGTTCGAAACTTTAGAGCAACACTGAAGATATAATTAGCGTTCTTTTGTTTTGTTTTGTTTTAATTAATGTTTTATTTGGGGATTTAATTATCCATGGGGCAACACCATCTCAAATGACAGCAACGTATGCAAAGGAGCAAGGGTGATGGCTCTTGCTGCAATTATTTTTAAATAAATTAAAGCATGAGGTTCATTCTGTTAAACCCAATTTTATTTTTGTAGTGAACGTGGAGGATAAAATCATAAAGTCATTAGTCATCAAATATATTAGATTTATGTTGCCTTTGTTATATCATATGTATTAACGACAAATATCATGTCCAATTTAAATGTAAGAACGACAATAATACAATTAGCTACTACTATATGTTGCGTATTAATTTAAAAAACCTTTGTATTAACGTCTATTTATACTACAATTCATTTGTAGTTTGAAGCTTTTTGACATTATTAAAACTAGATCATCCAATATTTTTACCAAGCCAAAGACGTGATTAACATTTCACTCAAAACGTAATGAACTACAGCAGTCACGGAATACAGATTTCTCAGGCGCTTGGAGAGAAAAATTCACACGCAAGGTGATGTACTACAAACACCTGCACAACTCATCATAAGCTGAACATGCATAAATACATACATCAACCTGCACCTCCATTATACTTTCCACCGTGCATAAAAACTCAGCCGCACCTGCAGATCTGCAAAGTAGAATTATCGCGTTTCAGCAGTATGTTCCTTACCATCTCAGCCCAACGCACAACATCAACAGGGTAAACCACAGCAGAATGTACCATATGTTACTCATTGTTACCGCACCTAATTACATCTCCTTTACATTCTCCTAGGTGACTGTCCGCAAAACGATTCTGTGGGTGGTGTTCATTTCCACTCAAAGCTCACTCAATGTGCTGCGCTTTCACAAGTTCACAAGTTCACTCAAAGCTCACTCAATGTCTCCGTAAATTTATAATGAGGTAAACGTATATGTCTTCCTTGGTCCACTATCAGCAGGTTGCACAACTACCAGTTCCCCTTTCATATCCACACATATGTACATGGGACACTAATTATAACTGCACGCGTCTATCATTCCGAGTCTGCATTTACAAATTTCATATAATACCATCTTTCCATCCACCCATTTACGCCACTTTAAACGTGGTTATATAAAACTATATGGTAACAAGTACATATGCTTTGTGAGTTTACTGTTACGAACTATATATTTGTTGACAACTATATATATTAACAACTATATATGTTTCGCTAAATTAATTGTCAATCATGCAGCGATTTAATTTGCTTTCTGACCAAATGGATCCATAGCTTGGAAAGTAACAGCCTTTTCCTTTAGAACCTGGCTTGCCCCATGTGACCTTTTTCGTTGATAAATATTTAGCCGATGTGTTCAGACATCATTCAATTACATTGATATATCAAAATATATAGTTGTTAACATATGTTTAGCACCTTTAAAACTATAGATGAATGCTTCCAAGGTCACAATTTTTATCATTCCACATTTGTACATTTCATATAATATTATCTTTTGATCCATCCTTCTCGCCGGATTAAACGTGGTTATATAAAACTACATGTTGACAACTATATTCTGTACGAAACACCTTAAAAGTATACATGTTTATCATACCCACGTAGTATTATTGCTTTAAAATATCCATACATACTGCGAGTAGTAACAAAAATTTGCATTCAATTTTGGTTTACATTCTTAAAGACTAACACATCAGCATGGTAAGATGCATAATAGACTACGTCAATGTAAGTTAGCTTTCGTATGGTTCTTCTTCGGAGAATGAAATGATTGTTTGAGTTCAACAATATAATTACATGGAAAAAGATGAAGATTCAATGATAGTTGCAAAAATAGCATATAGCTATAACCTGTGTGCGCACAGGTTCACACCGACACATATAATATGCAACTTAAATTAATGCTATATAAGAAGGCAACAATTTTAATCACAATATACAAACTTTGATTCAATTTAAACCTGTTGTGAACATATCGATTCTACTCAAGTTATACATTTTTTTTTCTCCTACAGCTCAGTCAACTATCAAAGATGGTTAAAACCTGAGGTTGAAATAAAGTTTACCTCATTATGTATGCTAAGATCTTCAGTTCGGCTACTATTAAATTCCACAAAACACATATACAGATGAAGAAAAAAGCATAATTATTCAAATTTTAGAATAGTTCTTTGAACATTGCAATGATAATATCGTTCTAAGTATTAACTAGATGCATTTTTGTTTATTTTTTGACAGATCTCTCCTACAAGCTGATGGCTAGGGATTTAATGAGTTTACAGTGAAAAATTAGGCAAACTGACTATAGTTCACCTCTTCGTCGGTAACTTAACATGTAGAGCATGGAGATGATTAAAAACTAATTCAGTTAGCTCTTTCTACTTTTTATTATTTTTGGTTTTTGATTGTCTTTTTCGTACAATGGATAACTTTCCAGCTGGTATGTTTTTTTTTTAAACTGCGTCTACTGTCATGACTGGATTGACATTGCACATCTTTAGCTCTCTCAGTATTGGAAGCTATCCTCAAATTTACTCTCATCTCATTTTCTTTACCAGTATTGAAGGAACGTGTTTCTACTTAATGTAATACTTTTGGATGGATAACTTCCAGTCAATTAGTAGATGAAATTCTGTAAAAATAAGGACGTGACTTTCTGAAAGTAGTCATGATGTCTCAATAATGATGGTATAAATTATACTAATATTTTCTAAACAAAACATAGTTTCCCACGTTTGTAATGGGCTATTGTCCTTATGTTTGAGCATACGCCTAAAAAAGTAATGTGTAACAACCCGGAAATTCTGAGCCAATTTAAATTTTTTATTTTGGCGATTTTAATGAATTTTGAATATTTAAAATGAATCATTTTAAATAATAAAAACGAAAAATTTATTTTCGACGGAGTTAAAACGAATAAACTTATTTTAAATTATATAACGAGCCTGAAATGGCGCGGCAGTTCGAAAATTCGATTTCTAATTTCAAATGAATATATAGAATTCATTATAAGTCAGAATTGGACGAAATAAGAAATATTTGAATCTAGGGCTGCACACAACCCATATCCAACCCGACCCAACCCACCAACCCGACCCAACCCACGTAAACCCAACCCAACCCATCCTAGTTCGGGTCGGATATGGGTTACAATTTGTAACCCATACTATATGCGGGTCGGATTTGACATTTTGTTCAACCCAACCTCATTTTAACCCAATCCAAACCTATTTTAAAAAAACTAATTTAATATCCATCCAATTAAAATTAGAATAGTATAATCCTAGAATAATGTTTATGTATTCTATAATAAATGTACAAAAAAATATTTCATGTCAATCCAAACTAGATAGAATTTGATAAATATATTTTAAAGAGCATTTTAATGTATTTTAAAATGAAACACTTGCTCAACTATGTAGTAAATTAATTTCATATGATGTGTTTTACAATGAAATTTTAGTTATATGTCTTAAAATGAATCGATTATTTTAAATGCATTATGCTAGCTAAAATATGATATATTATGCTGAATATTTTGATATTATTTTTAGAAAAAATCCCTCATATTCTCATTTTTTATTGTATTCAAGTGACCCAACCCAACCTTACTTAATCCGACCCAACCCATACTTCAACCCAACCCATATCCAACCTCATATAGGGTCGGGTACGGATTGAGCTACCTTAAACCCATACTTATGCGGGTCGGATAAAGTATTTGGTCTAACCCGACCCAACCCATACTTTGTGCAGCCCAATTTGAATCTGATGAACAATATCTTTCAAACGAAGTTAAGAAACTGAGATTTCACTTTATAGAGTGTAAAATACATCCAGTTGAAAATTGAGAATAGTCGCTGTGGAATTTATATATATTTATATGGCCCTTAAAAATAGTCATTTTGCAAACGACCTCTGTTTTCGATGAAACCACTTTTGTTGGAACCGGAATGCCAATTTATTGCTAAGTTTATTTTTCCATAATTTTTAGAATCAATATGTGCGCGTGGCAAAGGAAAACGTGTTTTTCAAATTCAGTTTAAATTGGATTGACCAGAAAATGACCATTTTTCAAACGGTCTCAGAGTTTGACGAAATTAGTTTTGTTAGGACAGTATCGTCAATACGAAGTTATAAATATTTTTTTAGAATTTATAGAGACAGTATGTGGCCCCGGTAATTTAAAATGTACGTTAAAATCAATATTGACCGTTCTATTTATTTATATTTTAAATTTGATAGAAACTGATCGAAACGGTCGAATTGGCTCATGATACATATCCCATTGTGTTCGGAATGGGGGTAATTAGCTAAGAACGACAGTCGTTGGGTCTCGTTTCGAGTTCGAATAAAAAGTCAATTTTTAATGGGAAATTAAATTAAATAAATAAATATATAAAACACCCTTTACCCTCTCTTCCCCATTCCACATCAGATCTGAAATCGAATAAAAAAAAAAGAGTGCGAACGAAGTCGCGACGAGGGGGAAGCGGCTCCAGTCACCACCGACAACGGCATCGCCCCCCCCCCCCCCTCTAATGATTTCTCCCCTCCTACCTTCAACGCGCGTCAAACCCCAGGCAATCTCGCGAGGAAATCGAGATCGCGCAGACCCCAAAAGCCGCCGCCACGATGGAAAGTGCCACCGCCTGTGCTTCCCCAGTACCCCGCCTCCGACTGACGAACTCCACCACTTGCGATGGCGTGGACAGACCCCCCCTTTTGTTTCCTTCTTCGCTGAGAAAAACCCTGTAAGTTCTTTTTTTTTTTTTAATTCTCTTTTCAGCATTTATTTTAACATCGATAAGAATTGATTTTATAATAAAAGGATTAGATTTTATTTTTCTTAGATGAAGATTATGTATTTTTTTATTTTATTTTTAGGTAAAGATATTATTTTTATTTTGGTAAGGAACTATCTTTAAAAAGGAATGATCTTTAGAAAGGAATGATTATATTTTTATTTAAGTAAAGATAAGATTTTTATTGTTTGAGTAAAGATATAAAAATATAATTTTTATTATAGTAAGAAGTAAAAATATTATTTTCTGTTCATATGAAAAATATCATTCTTATCCATTTAGCGTTGAAGTAAAAATAAGATTTTTATAAAAAAAATATACATATGTTTTGAAAGTTGGAAAATATACATGGTTTTGAAAGGAAAATAAATAAATAAATAAACATTGTTTTGCAAGGTAAAAATATAATTTTTATATAGAGGGTGGCGCTAATAAAAATACGATTTTTATTATATATGCAACACTATAAAAATGAGATTTTTATAATATGAGAAGCGGTATAAAAATTCGATTTTTACATATATGAAGTAGCGATAAAAATTCGATTTTTTTTACATATATGAAGTAGCGATAAAAAAAATTTCGATTTTTACATTTATGAAGTAGCGAATAAAAAAAACGTGATTTTGATCATATATGTAGCAAAGTAAAAATACGATTTTTATCGTTAGAATGGTTAAGGAAAAAATATGATTTTTATATAATAGAAAATATAAAAATGTGATTTTTATATATGTAGTGAATACGGGCGACAAAAGTGAAGAATAGCAAACAATGGTGAAGATTTCCTACATAAGAAGGCGGCGAATTGGTTTAGCTTCTAGGTGAGAACTCCTCACTCTAATTTTTATTTCCTAGTTAGAAATATATACTAGGATGCAGACGGTGTTTAGTAGCACCCGACACCATCGTCCACAGACCATGGATTTGTTTGTTTGGTTGTTTGGTGATTGATTAGAATATTTGTTGAAATTTTGTGGTGTGAATAATAAAATTGATTTGATTGATATGTGTATGACGTGGGCCATTACTAGACCAGGGATAAGGGTAGGCCTTGTTCCGTTTCTAGTATCGTGCCGTTATACCGCCGAAATATTCTAAAATATGTTAGAAAAATAAAAATATCATTTTTATTGTGTAAATGAACTGAATAGAAATTCATGTGTGGAAATAAAATATTTATCGTTAAAAATATAATTTTTAACGTGGAAGTGAATAAAATAAAATACTCATTTACAAACCAGACGGTTTGTTTATGTACACTGATTTAACTGATCTTGATTGGGACAATAAATTTTACACATCGCCCAACTGCATAAATAATATTTAGTGTTTGTTGATGTGAAACCCCACACGGGTATTGGGATGTACACTAGTCCCAATAATTAATTGTATGTCGATCGATAGGTTGACAGACAGTTGTGTTGTGCACTTTGAATGATGGTTGATTATTTATCGTTGCTTTTATATACATGTGTTGTATGGAATCCATATAATTAACATTATATGGTAACTGATTGGGCCTCATTCCAATTTAGAAAATAAAGAATATTGAAAAATATATATTCATGTGTTGAAAATATATATTCATGTGTTGAAAATAAAATATATATTCATGTGTTGAAAATAAAATATATATTCATGTGTTGAAAATAAAATATATATTCATGTGTTGAAAATAAAATATATATTCATGTTTTGAAGAAAAATATATATTCATGTGTTGACGGTACTCATTTGTTGAGATTAGTCATGTGTTGAAATAAAATATACATATTCATGTGTTGAAGAAAATATTCATTTGTTGAATAAAATAAAGAAGTTATTGAAATATATAAAGTCGAGTTGATTATATTTGCGCCATTTTGACGTGAACGATATTTATATCGATTTTATTCGAATATCGAAAAGGAAGTGATTTCAAAATATAACATTTTGAAAATATTATCATATATATATATATATATTCATATATATATATATATATATATATATATATTCATATATATATATCAATGATATGGAATATTCAATTTTGTTTTAAAATTGAATGTGAAGTTGAAATCGTTTTGAAAATGAATTTAAAACTATTTATAAAATACGTTTAGAATTGAAATCGATGAAATAAATATAATATATATTATATATATTAAATGGCCTGAATAGAACGCGCCGCACCGCGGTAGTTCGTGAATTTCGACAATTGACTTCGAATTGACGTTACGGAAGATCCGACTGTCGGATTTTCCTAAAACCAGGACCGTTGGGTTCGTATCGAAAAGTGCTTTCCAACGAATATTAGAGATTTGAAATCTAACGGTTGGATTTGGAATTATGTCCAAATCAAATTTAGAAAAGGTCGTTGTAAGTGCAGTTCGACGACCGATATTGGAAATCGACTGTACGGGCCTTGATAAAATTATTAAAAATATCTATAATTTGTGAAAAAAATCAAAATATCTGAATTGGAAAGAACTGGGATGAAAAATTCCCTATTTGCAAGGATAAAAATATATTTTTATCGAAATGAACTAGTTATGAACTAGAATTAAAATCCAATATTTTTAAATAAGTAAATTTGGTTTGAAGTGGTTTCAAAAATATTCAAAATTTGATATTGAATATAAGCCGATATATTTTCTATTCAGAGCCTTGTATTTAATATCAAATGGGATTTTGGGTTTTTCGTGAACCGTGTTTTAAATGACGCTGGTTCTTTAACCCAGTTAGAGATTAAAACTAAGTGGAGTTTTAATGAATCTTTAATTAGATTGAAATGATCGAGAATGGAGTATCACCAGTTTGGCTCCAAAGCGATAGTTAAATCTTTAATTAGATTTGAACGTGAAATGGTAATTAAGTTTACCGATAACACCGTGGTGTTAGATATGTGGTGTTACTAGTTTTGCCTCATGGGATAAATAGGTTGGGATTGGGAAATAAAATAAATAATTACTTCGGTTTGGTTCGCTAGTCCCGACTAGTTTGGATAAACCTTAATACAGTTTGAATTGAGATTCAAAGGAAGATTAAAGAATAAATTTTAAAGAATTTATCTTTGATAAAATTAATGGGAACCTTTCCCTAAAAATGTGAAGATTCAAATAAAATAATATTCTGAATTGTAATGAGGCGTATGTTGTGTTTGTGTAACACTTGTTTATTATATACGCGAGTTATTCAGAAAGACCGGGTTTATCCCATTCTGAATAATTGATACGACGATATGTCGACGATGAAGACGGTGGTTGAAGACCGGAGGTCTACACGTCGTTTGGATGATTTCTGTCGTCTTGATTGGGCTGTACACCCAAGACGATGGAAAAAGTGGCGATCGTCCAGACGTACTTGGAGATCGATGGATATGCGAGGTACAAGGTGCCTCCGATTTCGTTCAGACCCAGAACGGACTTGTAAATGGACTGTGTGTCTGATATTGGATATCATTCTGTGTGATTGATGTATATCGGTTGCATGGAGTGGTTTTCCTATGTGGCATGCTAAGATGCAAATGATCAAGACTTTTGTTGAAAAGCAGAGTCTTGTGGTAACGTTAATTCGCGAGCCTCATACCCCGGTGTGAACCAAAAACTGGAGAAGGACATCAGGGAGGGCATGCATTTCTTTCTAGTTAGGAGTGGCGTCAGTGCTTAAAACTGGCTGACGAGTTTGACTCATGTGGTTGTTGGAATTGGAGGCGCCTCGGATGTATCGGTTGTTCTCGAACCGATGGAGTCATTAGTTGGCTCATTTGCGCCCCATAGGGCGGAGAAACGTAGTGTCCAGGGTTTAAGTTTAATCCACATCGGTGGACCGGCCCTGACGATCCAAGGGCCCACCTGAGTCTGGGTCCTGAGACATGGGCTAGATTGTCTCGAATCGGTTGAGGACTATCTTTTGCCTCGGTTCACAGATGGAAATCCAACTTCCAATACGACATTTTGCGATTTTATTTGTAGAGCCTAGTATGGCGACATGATATATGGTACCCATGCCGTCTATGATTGATACTTATGATTGAAATTGTTTTGAAACACTTATGCACTAATAATCATATCAAATGATTTCTTTTTATACGTATCAAGCATTCTTTGGCTATTATAAGGTAACACCCTATCCTCCGGCTTGTGTTGCATTGTGTGATGGGACCTGGGTCTTATAATAGCTTCATTGTTCTTTATTTAGCATTGCGTTGTTTGTTTTATGCACTGGTATTCTTGGGAGGAAACCCATTCCGTGTTATACGGCGTGCTCCCTTGATTTACCTAACTTTAAATATAAAGAATAATAACTGTTTTAGTTCTCACACCAGTCACATGACTGACCTGGAGTTTATTGTTTTAACCTAAACTCTGGGTGCCCTTATTTTCCGCACGGGCAGCTAGTAGTTTTGGTTTTGCAGATTTATATTCACAGGACTCTGGTTTACAGCTGGAAATATACTCGGAAAGCTCTGTATCTGTGTATTTCTTTCTGTTATGTTTTGTATTATTTTTCCGCTGCAAGTAATGTATTTAAATATCTGAAAATTATAAACTGTGTAATAATGATTTATACTCTGTATATTATTGTATTCTGATGGAATTATTGTAATAAGCAATGAAATGTTCTTCTGTTTGCCTTCTGATGTGTACTGTTCTCAATTTGAGCCGTGCGTTCCTTATCGGGAAAGTTCGAGTCGTTTCAGTGGTATCAAAGCTTTGGTTTATAAAGCTCGAGAACAAGGTACATTAGAACCAAACGAAAGAATTCATCAGAGACAAGATTAGTAATATCCAATAAGAATGACTCGTTAGAGATGGGATCAGTAATGTCCTAGAACGAGTGTGAAGAGTGTTATTTTTGAATTAAAAATGGAAACTAATTTTGTTTGGAAAATTTAAACCATTTTATACGTATTTGATTACTTATTTTATATTGAATATGGACAATCAAGTATATAAAGATTTTGTGTATACGTCTGATCCATGTATATTCGAAGTTTTAATATACTGGATAGATATAGAATCACACCCTAGTCGCCCGGAGATGATACTGATGAGAGGGGTCTCATCATCAGTGTTTATATTCGAGTTTCGAAGGTATGATATCTATATATTTCCATCGACTGGTGTGAGAACCAAAACTAGATATAGGGTTTATTGTGTGATTTGGCATCAAAAACATGATTTTCTCTACTCATATCAATGTTATATGTTTGATAAGCTAATCAACTAATTGATTGATGGTTGTGTTGTATGATTATTTGTTAACTAATGAAGTGAAAGAACGGTACATGTAACCAAATTGTGCCAAATGTTGATCTAAATTGAAATTTGTTTGAAATTGCATGCATATACATGTATATACATTGAACAGGTCACAGCAAGGAGGTTAGAGAAGAGGAATATAATTGTTTGCCCGACAAATAGGTACATGTTTATTGTATTTCTTGGGGTTTTGATGATTTTATGAGCTGATTGGCTAGCCGCTTGGCTGTTTCTTTTTCTTTTTGAGATGAGAAGGACCGGGGAAGCTATTTGAAGTTTTCCGATGCTCCCAGTGTAGGGGAAGTTGTGGCGAAATTTTTCGAAAATTTAGGGTGTTAGCCAATTTTTAAAAAAATTGAAAAGTTCTTAGAAACTGAAAAGTTAAAGAACTTAATCCGTAATGGAAATAATGAAAGTTGAGTTGATTAGTAACAACTTTCAGCTTCGTTCCTTTTCGAGGACAAAAAGATTTTAAGTGGGGGAGAATGTAACAACCCGGAAATTCTGAGCAAATTTAAAATTTTTATTTTGGCGATTTTAATGAATTTTGAATATTTAAAATGAATCATTTTAAATAATAACGATGAAAAATTTATTTTCGACGGAGTGAAAACGAATAAATTTATTTTAAATTATATAACGAGCCTGAAATGGCGCGGCAGTTCGAAAATTCGATTTCTAATTTCAAATGAATATATAGAATTCATTATAAGTCAGAACTGGACGAAAACAAGAAATATTTGAATCTGATGAACAATATCTTTCAAACGAAGTTAAGAAACTGAGATTTCATTTTATAGAGTGTAAGATACGTCCAGTTGAAAATTCAGAACAGTCGCAGTGGAATTTATATATATTTATATGGCCTTTAAAATAGCCATTTTGCAAACGACCTCTGTTTTCGACGAAACCACATTTGTTGAAACCGGAATGTAAATTTATTGCTAAGTTTGTTTTTCCATAATTTTTAGAATCAATATGTGCGCGTGGCAAAGGAAAACGTGTTTTTCAAATTCAGTTTAAATTGGATTGACCAGAAAATGACCATTTTTCAAACGGTCTCAGAGTTCGACGAAATTAGTTTTGTTAGGACCGTATCGTCAATACGAAGTTAGAAATATTTTTTTTAGAATTTATGGAGACAGTATGTGTAATGACCCGCATTGGCAGAGGTATTATAATTAATTTATTTAATTATTGAAATGGTGGTTTAGAGAATTTAATGGTCGTGGAATTAAATAACTAGGAATATTTTATTAAAATAATAATTTAAATAATATATTTAAATCTGCAACAAACAGAATTAGCTGAAATGACGATATGGTGTGAACCGGATCATCTGTGATATTTAATTCAGCTTGAAATTGAATTTGAATAATGAATATATTCAATCGTCGACAGTTGAACGTATAATTTATAATATAATTATAAAGAAGCTCGAATGGCGCTGCAGTTCGCTATTTGGCGATTTGAACTTCAATTGAATGTATAGGGTTCGTTTGAAGCCGGATTTCTGTGAAACAAGAAACGTGTGGAGCTGGTGGAGTATATCTTTCTAGTGGAAGAGAAAAATCGGGATTTCGTCGTGTAGATTTTGAGATATGTCCAAATCAAATTTTAAAATAGTCGTTATAGAATCGTTTATCGACCATAACGGTTATTTCAAAATAACTAGATATCGGGTTTGAATTTAGACAAGGTTCTTTTGGGAAATAGTGATAATTTAATTTTTAGAATTTTATTGAAATATTTAATTAATTAAATAAGCAACTTTTTATTGGGAGTATTTTGCACCCTATATCAGAATTTTGGGGTTTCACAGAATAAGCCAACCTACCGGTGTTATTATATTTCTGGAGTCAGGACACCTCGCTCGTCACGATGGTGTGTTTATCTCTGTCCGTAACGATCGGTAAATAAAATGGAATATTCAATTTAGTTGAATTATGTATAATTCATAACCATTCATTTTCCGTGATCAAAGAACGACCACGTGCATTCTTCCCTTAACCACAAAACCATGATTAGAGTCGCAAGGACCACGTCTTCATTTTAAACTATATATAATATCAGTACAAAGCCTTATGACCTAAATCTAAAAAAAAAACATCGCCTCCAGACAAGTAAAAGAGGCCGACCTCTTTAATTCTTCATTTCAATTTAAAACTTGAACAATTCTTAGTAAAAGGGAGTGATGTTGGATTCTTTCAACTCGTGAGTGGGAAAGCTTTAAACTGTTCCCCTCAGTGTTTGTGCGACTCACATTTTAGGGGTATCGATGGTTTTCACCGCGAGCTAGGGCAGGGAGGCACCGCCATCTGTAGAGTGAGCTAGGGGCAGTGGAGATGAATCGATGGCCGGGTTGACCTCGTAGAGGAGAGGAGCACATTTTGGTGGTGATTTGAAATCCTTTGGTGATGGTAGGAGAAAATCGACAATCGATGTTGAAAAGGAGCAACAACATGTCGCACCATCAGGAAGGGAAACGAGTTGCAGGAAATAATGTCTGGTAGGGGCGGATTTAGGTGGTGAGATTAGTGGTGGCGTCGGAACTGGCGTTCGGTGATCGAAGCAGGAGAGGATGCTGGTCAAAGTGGCGGTCAAAGGGGAAATGGATTACTGAAGGGAGCGGATTTAATTTGGGGGAAGAAGAGTTACGTGGATCAGGCAAATAGAGTTAGACGTGGGTTTTAAATGGATGGGCCGATTGAAATGGTAAGAGGCCCAATGAAAATGATTATATAAAACTATTTAAATGGTGTATTATCTAGTTATTACAATATCTTTCTCGTACGATATCAGAATCAGTCGAAACAAGATCCGTTGGGATCGTATGGACGAGGACAACACCATGGCACTGACAAGAAGTCCATTGGAGCTCGTTTGAATTTATGGCGAAATAAATTGTTTGATTCAAATCAAACAACAGTTTATCGTTCTTTAACGATGAACTGCCAAAGTGAGTAAATCTCACTAACTCTGAACAGTTTATAATTTCATGTTGTATTTTTAGAACTGTTAGATATTGGCTGATTGACTGTGTGTTGACTGTTTGATTGAACTGCTAGTCAGTTAGTTAAATCTCTATATTGATTCTGTTTAACAGAATGTATCATATAGATCTGAAAGTGATGTTATCTATATTGTTTAACATCTGTGATGCAGGGAAACAGGTTGGAGGAACCCAACTGGGTTCCTCAACAATTATTTTACTGTTTTTCACATATTGTGATATATGATGTGTTATATAATCTGTTATGGATTATGTGTGTTGGAATGATGTTGATCATTGTTATTCGATATTTTAAATATCATAAAAGACCCTGGGATGTAAAAAGAATTTTTTCAATGTATATTGAAATAAAGGGAGTTTATAAAATCAACAGATTTTGTAAAAGGAAATATTTCAAAAGTAAATAAGAAGGGGAAAATGTTTTTAAAACGAATAGAGTTTTATAAAAGGGAAATCATTTGTAAAGTGAAGAACTGTTACTAAAAGTAAATCTTTATAAATGAATAGTTTATTCGAATAGAATAAAGGAGCTAATCGATGTTAGTTTAATCGATTAGAGAATAAAGTAAAAGGAGCTAATCGATGTTAGTTTAATCGATTAGAGTTAAAGTAAAAGGAGTTAATAGATGTTAGTTTTATCGATTAGAGTTAAAAAAGGAGCTAATCGATGTTAGTTTAATCGATTAGAGTTAAAGCAAAGGAGCTAATCGATGTTAGTTTAATCGATTAGAGTTAAAGCAAAGGAGTTAATCGATGTTAGTTTTATCGATTAGAGTTAAAAAAGGAGCTAATCGATGTTAGTTTAATCGATTAGAGTTAAAGCAAATGAGCTAATCGATGTTAGTTTAATCGATTAGAGTTAAAGCAAAGGAGTTAATCGATGTTAATTTAATCGATTAGAGTTAAAGCAAAGGAGTTAATCGATGTTAGTTTAATCGATTAGAGTTAAAGCAAAGGAGTTAATCGATGTTAGTTAAACGATTAGAGTTAAAGCAAAGGAGTTAATCGAATATAGTTTATTCGAATAAAAGAAAAGAAGTTAATCGATTCGAATAGAAAGTAAAAGGAGTTAATCGAATATAGTTTATTCGAATAGAAGCAAACGAGTTAATCGAATATAGTTTATTCGAATAGAAAGTAAAAGGAGTTAATCGAATATAGTTTATTCGAATAGAAGCAAACGAGTTAATCGAATATAGTTTATTCGAAGAGAGAAAAAGGAGTTATCGAATATAGTTTATTCGAAAGGAGTTAAGTGAAATGAGTAAATCAATAGCGTTAGTCAAATAGAGTTAATCCAATAGTTTTAGTCCAATAGAGTTAACTGATAAGGGTTAATCGAATAGAGTTAAGTGAAAAGAGTCAATCTAATATAGCTATTCGAAGGAGGGTTAAGTAAGGAAGTTAGTAAAGGGATATAAAGTGAACTTTGTCTATTTCAATGTTAGAAATGTTGTTCAGTTAAGGTATGAGAGGTAGTTCTACCCCAACTTGATTGGCTTCGTTTTAACTAAGGAATAGTTAAGGTTCGGCAGTAAAGGAAATGGTTTGAGTTGGCATAGCGATGTTTGTTTAAACATCTGTCTAAGTCCAATGAAGAAGCTTTGGAAATGTTTTCCAAAGAAGAAACCAGAAATGTTTTCTAATAAAGAAAATGAGAAATGGAAATGTTTTCCATTGTTAATAACGTATATTTTCTAAATTTAGAAAATAAGAAATGTTGAATATAGGGAAACAGGAGATGAAAAATGAACTAAGGAGATGAGTGTTGAATGATGTTTGATCGATATAATTTCCATTTGGAAATAATATCGTTGTTTGCACATCTGTTTTTATTCGATAGTTAAATCACAGACTATCGAAGTTTTGACCATTCTAACGTTTTTAATATGGAGAGACCGGTTGGATTATTATCCAAAGAACCACTCTATATTGGCATAAGCGTTGCGAAATCATATATGCCAAAGTAAATTGAAGACGGAGTTATGCAAGGGCTATCCTGTTTACAGAATAGTGCCTTCTGTTCATCATGTTCCTGGATGACTTGTATGGACGGATGTCTGACAGAGTATTTCCAGACGATCACGTATATTGATTTCTCCAACCTTACCAAGAGTGGAAGCGAAGAAGGAAACTTCTTTTAGCTAACACATAATGTATTGTTGAGGACGTCAATCGGTGATTTGATGGATTTGACAATGTGGCATTCAAAGTGAATCTGGTGTGATGATAAAGCGTAGCTTCTAGCCTCATCAACCGGTAAATGACAGAAATCGGGCAGGCAGCATGGCTAAGTCGGTCGCACCGAAGTAGGGTGTATAATCACCTGATCTAGAGTTTCATTCATTTCTAAAAATCTATTGTTGATGCTGTCCCATTCGGGAAACGGTTGTTGATCCCAGCCGTTGGTGATATACATTCGATACGCTCAAGCGAAATGAGTGGTCGGTCATGTGTGGCCGGGTTGCAAGATGTTCTTGTTGAACCTAGTGTATTCCTCTCTAGAGGTACACTAGCGAAAGGTGGTTCCATACCTTATCATAGTTGGAAATCCATTACCCAATACGTGCTTGCGGTTTTGATTGTATACTATATATGTAGAACGTGAGATGAAAGTGTTTCTGCTAGATGATTATTATATTGTGTTGATAGACATTATTATAATATCAAAAGGTTTTTGATATAAAGATAATTTGGATTCTCATAAGGGAAAAACCCGTTCCGTTATGCGGCGTGATCCTATGAGATATCGTTTACTTGTTCGAACTGTTTTTAAATTGTTTTACTCATACCAGTCCCATGACTGACCCGGAGTTTACTTTGTTGTTTTCCCTAAACTCTTGGGTGCCTAAATTTGTACGGGCAGTCAAGTAGTCGGGATTTTTCAGATACATTGAAGAGCTGGAGCAGGAGGCTTCAGGATCATATAGCTATAGCTATTTCCGCTGTGTTGTAAGTGCTGTACTTTGATAATGATATGTATATTCAAGTACCAATTTTGTATTTCAAAGTTATGTTATGAAATATATTTATTCGTTCCACTGTGAGATTCGTGTTACTCTGATATTGTGTTCTTCTTCTTCTATTCTAAGTTTCTATCTTATCTTTCCTCACCCTCTAATTTCTTTCACTAATTACCAGGATTTTTCGATGTTTTGGTTATCGACATCGAGTTTATGTCGATAACCAAAGTCGCTCAAAATCCGGGTCGTTATAGTATGTGGCCCCGGTAATTTAAAATGTACGTTAAAATCAATATTGACCGTTCTATTTATTTATATTTTAAATTTGATAGAAACTGATTGAAACGGTCAAATTGGCTCACGATACATATCCCATTGTGTTCGGAATGGGGGTAATTAGATAAGGACGACAGTCATTGGGTCTCGTTTCGAGTTCGAATAAAAAGTCAACTTTTTAATGGGAAATTAAATAAAATAAATAAATATATAAAACCCCCTTTACCCTCTCTTCCCCATTCCACATCAGATCTGAAATCGAATAAAAGAAAAAAAAAAAAGAGTGAACGAAGTCGCAACGAGGGGGAAGCAGCTCCAGTCACCACCGACAACGGCATCGCCCCCCCTCTGATGATTTCTCCCCTCCTCCCTTCAACGCGCGTCAAACCCCAGGCAACCTCGCGAAGAAATCGAGATCGCGCAGACCCCAAAAGCCGCCACCACGACGGAAAGTGCCACCGCCTGTGCTGCCCCAGTAGCCCGCCTCCGACCGACGAACTCCACCACCTGCGATGGCGTGGACAGACCCCCCCCTTTTTTTCCTTCTTCGCTGAGAAAAACCCTGTAAGTTCTTTTTTTATTTTTTTTATTTTTAATTCTCTTTTCAGCATTTATTTTAACATCGATAAGAATTGATTTTATAATAAAAGGATTAGATTTTCTTTTTCTTAGATAAAGATTATATATTTTTTTATTTTATTTTTAGGTAGAGATATTATTTTTATTTAGGTAAGGAACGATCTTTAAAAAGGAGTGATCTTTAGAAAGGAAAGATTATATTTTTATTTAAGTAAAGATAAGATTTTTATTATTTGAGTAATGATATAAAATATAATTTTTATTATAGTAAGAAGTAAAAATATTATTTTCTGTTCATATGAAAAATATGATTCTTATCCATTTAGCGTTGAAGTAAAAATAAGATTTTTATAAAAATATATACATATGTTTTGAAAGTAGGAAAATATACATGGTTTTGAAAGGAAATAAATAAATAAATAAATAAATAAACATTGTTTTGCAAGGTAAAAATATAATTTTTATATAGAGGGTGGCGCTAATAAAAATACGATTTTTATTATATATGCAACACTATAAAAATGAGATTTTTATAATATGAGAGGCAGTATAAAAATTCGATTTTTAGATATATGAAGTAGCGATAAAAATTCGATTTTTTTTACATATATGAAGTAGCGATTAAAAAAAATTCGATTTTTACATTTATGAAGTAACGAATAAAAAAACGTGATTTTTATCATATATGTAGCAAAGTAAAAATACGATTTTTATCGTTAGAATGGTTAAGGAAAAAATATGATTTTTATGTAATAGATAATATAAAAATGTGATTTTTATATATGTAGTGAATACGGGCGACGAAAGTGAAGGAAAGCAAACAACGGTGAAGATTTCCTACATAAGAAGAGTCGCGGTGAATTGGTTTAGCTTCTAGGTGAGAACTCCTCACTCTAATTTTTATTTCCTAGTTATAAATATATACTAGGATGCAGACAGTGTTTAGTAGCACCCGACACCATCGTCCACAGACCATGGACTATTTGTTTGGTTGTTTGGTGATTGATTAGAATATTTGTTGAAATTTTGTGGTGTGAACAATAAAATTGATTTGATTGTAATGTGTATGGCGTGGTCCATTACTAGACCGGGGATAAGGCTAGGCCTTGTCCCGTTTCTAGTATCGTGCCGTTATACCGCCGAAATTTTCTAAAATATGTTAGAAAAATAAAAATATCATTTTTATTGTGTAAATGAACTGAATAGAAATTCATGTGTGGAAATAAAATATTTTATCGTTAAAAATATAATTTTTAACGTGGAAGTGAATAAAATAAAATACTCATTTACAAACCAAACGGTTTGTTTATGTACACTGATTTAACTGATCTTGATTGGGACGATAAATTTTACACATCGCCCAACTGCACAAATAATATTCAGTGTTTGTTGATGTGAAACACCACACGGGTATTGGGATGTACACTAGTCCCAATAATTAATTGTATGTCGATCGATAGGTTGACAGACAGTTGTGTTGTGCACTTTGAATAATGGTTGATTATATCGTTGCTTTTATATACATGTGTTGTATGGAATCCATATGATTAACATTATATGGTAACAAATTGGGCCTCATTCCAATTTAGAAAATAAATAATATTGAAAAATATATATTCATGTGTTGAAAATAAAATATATTCATGTGTTGAAAATAAAATATACATTCATGTGTTGAAAATAAAATATATATTCATGTGTTGAAGTAAAATATATATTCATGTGTTGACGATACTCATTTGTTGAGATTAGTCATGTGTTGAAATAAAATTTACATATTCATGTGTTGAAGAAAATATTCGTTTGTTGAATAAAATAAAGAAGTTATTGAAATATATAAAGCCATGTTGATTAGATTTGCTCCATTTCGATGTGAACGATATTTATATCGATTTTATTCGAATATCGAAAAGGAAGTGATTTCAAAATATAACATTTTGAAAATATTATCATTTATATATATATATCGATGATATGGATTATTCAATTTTGTTTTAAAATTGAATGTGAAGTTGAAATCATTTTGAAAATGAATTTAAAACGATTTATAAAATACGTTTAGAATTGAAATCGATGAAATAAATATAATATATATTATATATATTAAATGGCCTGAATAGAACGCGCCGCACCGCGGTAGTTCGTGAATTTCCACCATTGACTTCGAATTGACATTACGGGAGATCCGACCGTCGGATTTTCCTAAAACCGGGACCGTTTGGTTCGTATCGAAAAGAGCTTTCCAACGAATATTAGAGATTTGAAATCTAACGGTTGGATTTGGAATTATGTCCAAATCAAATTTAGAAAAGGTCGCTGTAAGTGCAGTTCGACGACCGTTATTGGAAATCGACTGTACGGGCCTTGATAAAATTATTAAAAATATCTATAATTTGTGAAAAAATCAAAATATCTGAATTGGAAAGAACTGGGATGAAAAATTCCCTATTTGCAAGGATAAAAATATATTTTTATCGAAATGAACTAGTTATGAACTAGAATTAAAATCCAATATTTTTAAATAAGTAAATTTGGTTTGAAGTGGTTTCAAAAATATTCAAAATTTGATATTGAATATAAGCCGATATATTTTCTATTCAGAGCCTTGTATTTAATATCAAATGGGATTTTGGGTTTTTCGTGAACCGTGTTTTAAATGACGCTGGTTCTTTAACCCAGTTAGAGATTAAAACTAAGTGGAGTTTTAATGAATCTTTAATTAGATTGAAATGATCGAGAATGGAGTATCACCAGTTTGGCTCCAAAGCGATAGTTAAATCTTTAATTAGATTTGAACGTGAAATGGTAATTAAGTTTATCGATAACACCGTGGTGTTAGATATGTGGTGTTACTAGTTTTGCCTCATGGGATAAATAGGTTGGGATTGGGAAATAAAATAAATAATTACTTCGGTTTGGTTCGCTAGTCCCGACCAGTTTGGATAAACCTTAATACAGTTTGAATTGAGATTCAAAGGAAGATTAAAGAATAAATTTTAAAGAATTTATCTTTGATAAAATTAATGGGAACCTTTCCCTAAAAATGTGAAGATTCAAATAAAATAATATTCTGAAGTGGAATGAGGCGTATGTTGTGTTTGTGTAACATTTGTTTATTATATACACGAGTTATTCGGAAAGACCGGGTTTATCCCATTCTTAATAACTGATACGACGATATGTCGAAGATGAAGACGGTGGTTGAAGACCGGAGGTCTTCACGTCGTTTGGATGATTTTTGCCGTCTTGATTGGGTTGTACACCCAAGACGATGGAAAAACTGGTGATCGTCCAGACGTACTAGGAGATCGATGGATATGCGAGGTACAAGATGCCTCTGGTTTCGTTCAGACCCAGAACGGACTTGTAAATGGACTATGTGTCTGACATTGGATATCATTCTGTGTGATTGATGTATATCGGTTGCATGGAGTGGTTTGCCTGTGTGGCATGCTAAGATGCAAATGATTAAGGCTTTTGTCGAAAAGCAGAGTTTTGTGGCAACGTTAATTCGCGAGCCTCACACCCCGGTGTGAACCAAAAACTAGAGAAGGACATCGGGAGGGCATGCGTTTCTTTCTAGTTAGGAGTGGCGTCAGTTCTTAAAACTAGCTAACGAGTTTGACTCATGTGGTTGTTGGAATTGGAGGCGCCTCGGATATATCGGTCGTTCTCGAACCGATGGAGTCATTAGTTGGCTCATTTACGCCCCATAGGGCGGAGAATCGTAGTGTCCAGGGTTTAAGTTTAATCCACTTCGGTGGACCGGCCCTGACGATCCAAGGGCCCACCTGAGTCTGGATCCTGAGACATGGGCTAGATTGTCTCGATTCAGTTGAGGACTATCTTTTGCCTCGGTTCACAAATGGAAATCCAACTTCCAATACGACATTTTGCTGTTTTATTTGTAGAGCCTAGTATGGAGACATGATATATGTTACCCATGCCGTCTATGATTGATACTTATGATTGAAATTGTTTTGAAACACTTATGCACTAATAATAATAACAAATGATTTCGTTTTATACGTATCAAGCATTCTTTGGCTATTATAAGGTAACACCCTATCCTCCGGCTTGTGTTGCATTGTGTGATGGGACCTGGGTCTTATAATAGCTTCATTGTTCTTTATTTAGCATTGCGCTGTTTGTTTTATGCACTGGTATTCTTGGGAGGAAACCCGTTCCGTGTTATACGGCGTGGTCCCTTGATTTACCTAACTTTAAAAATAAAGAATAATAATTGTTTTAGTTCTCACACCAGTCACATGACTGACCTGGAGTTTATTGTTTTAACCTAAACTCTGGGTGACCTTTTTTTCCGCATGGGCAGCTAGTAGTTTTGGTTTTGCAGATTTATCTTCACAGGACTCTGCTTTATAGCTGGAAATATACTCGGAAAGCTCTGTATCCGTGTATTTCTTTCAGTTATGTTTTGTATTATTTTTCCGCTGCAAGTAATGTATTTAAATCTCTGATAATTATAAACTGTGTAATATTGATTTATACTCTGTATATTCTTGTATTATGATGGAATTGTTGTAATAAGCAATGAAATGTTCTTCTGTTTGCCTTCCGATGTGTATTGTTCTCAATTCGAGTCGTGCTTTCCTTATCGGGAAAGTTTGGGTCGTTTCATAATGCTTTTTATTTCTCTGCTCACATTATTTTTGTATGTCTAAACAAGTAAGTGTATTATTTCTACTACATGTGTAATGTCCCTGTTCACGTCAGAAACACCGTAACACGTCAGAAACACTGTAACACCTTTAAAAAAATGAAATAGGACATCATGAATGACATCAAATTACAGTGAAATTAAACATACATACTTTGTTGCATAGCTTCCGTACTATTTAATAACTAAGTTAGGTACATGATATTATAATGTACCTATACTATGGACAATTCGAACGAACACAATTTTTACAATTGATCCCAAAACATCAAACAAAATCAGTTGCCAATTTTGCATGTATATTATCTCACGCACTAAGTCTACAGCTTCGTTGTTTCACACTATCACTTACATATTAAGTATTACATCTAATAGCATTCAATAACTTAAGGTATATGCACATTTAGGCACATGTTAGGAGGAGAAAATATCTTTAATTTGTATGTTGCTAAAATGAAAATACAAACTAATGGTAACCATTACTATAAGAACCCAATACACTTTACGGAGAATTTTAACATTGAATACCATCTAAGATGGTCCATCTTTTTGGTTTTTTAAATATCTTTAAATACATTTTACGATCGGAGGCCTTAATAAATTACGATAGAACAAACATTTTTTATAAATGATACTTTGGACAATGTGTTCACAATAATTTTCTACTAATTTTTTCCCTCACTTCCGAAAATATATATTGATCATAAAAAAAGAAAAAGGCATTTTACATAAAGCGGCTTCTTTATATGATTATTTTAAACTTCCCCAAGCAAGCAAATATATCGTTGGATTGCTATATTTCATATATCTTATGTATATTTAATCACCCGTGTGTGAAGCACGGGTTCACACTAGTGTTAGTCAATGTATGTAAAATAAGAAAGAACTAAGCGATGAATGTGGAGCTGTTGTTCGAAATTTAAACACTTGTACTATCAGTAATGCTACTTCATGTAATACTACTTCATGTAATAATGCTACTTCATGTAATACTACTTCATGTAATAACTGACTTTCAGTGATGCTACTTCATGTAATAACTGGAACTAGTTTACACTTATTTACAAAACGATAGAACACGCTCGCACTTTATGTAATAACTAACAGTAATGCTAATTCTGAACCAGGAAATTGCCAATAAAATCATGTAATATACTATAATAGACTAGGAAATTGATATTCACGTAGCAAACAAGAAAGAAAGCCAATTCTACAATTGTTTTGTTTAATACACTTTGCAAGCAAATAGAAATTTGCAATATTTTCATACATTGCACGTAGTAAAATGTCTTGTACCATATAGAATGCTAGTTTATAGGATCTAAGAATGACTCTATCCTTCACTACTATATACATTAATTATCAATTATTAATGAGAACAACAAGTATTACAGTCAACTCATCTGTGAATGAAGATATTACCTGGCATTTCATCAAGAACATCATGCATAACAACAACTCGGAGTTCCAAGTCAAAATGACTTTCTACACGTTGCTTTGTAATGGTTTTATAAAATCCTTTGGAATGGCGACCTTCAAATTGCCTTGCTAGCACATTACCAAGCCACCTTTCAAGCAGTGGTGCAATACCACGTAACAAGGACAATCAGACTCTCCACACAGGTGCCAAAAATCCACAACTAGCCCTTTACCAATTGGACCCATATTGAATCGATAGTATATCAGATGCTTTAAATATTTACACATTATAATTTGTCCCATAAGCCTATATTTGTAACAATACATTCCAGTCAACTGACCGTATATGCAAATGTATACTGTAGACCATCAACTAATTGAAAAGCATCCACGTTACCCATCATAATCTACTGGGGGTTCCTCATCATCAAAAGGAGGAATACATATTCGTTTGAAGTGTCTTTAATCTCTTTTTCTCTTCGCATCATTAACCACATTATACCCTACTACAAACAAATTATAACAAGACGTCAAATTCTATAAATTAGAGCACAAAATGGAATTACTTCTAAGGTATTAAGCAACTAGAAAATCTAAATACAAAAGGATATTATTTTTACACAAACAAAATTCAAATACATAATATTATTTTCCAATCCTAAAAGCACCTAGAAACACCACTAAAGCCCACTCTTTAATAATTATAACATCACCAACCGTCATAATTACCATTTCATATGGAAATATATCAATAAGGTGTGCCGTAAGAACAAGTATAACTCAAAACAAAAGTGAAAGCAAGAAAGATGAGAATCTAACCCGAGCCAAGTATATGGTACCAACCAAAGCTATCATTCGCACAACTAACAGTGGCAGGCAAAGCCTTTGAGGCGATTTCACTAGCACTGTTGACATTAGTTGCCATTTTCATTTCTCCTTCACTTAAATTAACAACTTTGGAAAGCTTTACATTGCCTGCAAACGGACCCACTTCACCAATTAGCTTACTAGGTTTCACTCTGACATCCGCCATGCAAACATGACCATCTTTCAATACATCATCCATTCAACTACACTGCTCACCGTCAATCATACTGGCTAGCGGCTCATTTACATTAACCAAAATTTTCTCACCTGAACTACCAATTGCAGGCCTAGTATCATCAGCACTAATCACAGGTTTATGAGTCTCAAGCCACGCTGGAGATGCGAAACCCACATAGTTGTTGGGTAAAGATAGGCTGGGTCGAACAGGCTCAATGTTGCATGTATAGTCGCTCCAAGGCAAATGGGAAGCTGCTAGATGCATTGTTTAGAATACTGTTAATAGGAACATTACATGCATCACTGCATTTCTTCACATTCAATTCAAATGTTTGTGTTCACTACCACTTACTTTAGTTGTCTCACCTTGTAAGGCTACAAATTGACTTTTACCTTCAGAAACCCATTGCTGACTTACTGTACTCAAGGTATACTCACCCTCTTCTAAGCCAACTAGTGTAGAAAACTTCAAACCCCTTAATACTGTAGCATGTTGCCATTTGTATGCACTATAGATGGGTAAGTACCTATGAAAAAAGAAATTCAACAATTTGCAATTATATATATATGTTATAATGTAGCATGTTGCCACTTAGTTAACCTAGTTGATTTTTAAAAAAATTAGATAATTTATAAAACTTGGTCAATTTTATAATTATTTAACAAAGATTTCAAAATGGATAACATGATTTATATAATCTAGTTGGTTGTCCAGGTTTTGAGAGCAACAATGGGCTGTTTTGGGAAGGCCCGTTATTGGGCTGGTGGAAGCTATAAATAGGAGGTGAGGGATATGGGTGATGGTTTAGTTTCTCCATTCTCTCATTTGGTGGCCTTTGTTCCTCTAATCCCTTTCCACCATTAAAATCAAGATCTAAGCTTAGGAAATCGAAGATATACACCATTTGAGGCTAGATCTACATCGTTTCAAGCGAGAGTTCATCGGATCAAGGGGTTTGGTTCGAATTGCTTGCTGTCCGAAAATTTAGTTCATTGATTTTAGCTTGTTTTGGAGAATTGGTTAGTGATTTGCGTCTCTCACATGGACTCAATGAAGTATATGAATGTTTGATCAAGATTTTCATCAAATTCAAGTGTTTTCTCATAGATCTATACCTTAGTAAGTTCATTTTCATATGAATCACCCTAGAATCTAATTTAGCATGCTTAAACCGGCAATTCCTATGCCATTCCATATGTTTATGCAAGTTATATCCGTAATTTTATTCATATGATCATTCATCATGATTTTTGGAGTGATTTTCATAATTTGATGGAAATTGTTGTTTTCGTGTTGCTAATGATTTCATCTCATGTTTATGGCCATATTTGATGAGTTGGACGAGTTGGTTTCGTCGAATTCATCCTTTGGCGAAGTTTTAATCGAAATCGTAGTTGAATTGGAATATGCAGGTTTTGGGTCGGTCGGCCAAAATCTTGTCTTGGGGAACAAGTCAGGAAGTGGGTTGAACGAGCCAGGAGGGTCGGTCGTGTAAAGACTTGGGTCGAGGAAGCATTGGTCTGGACAGCGTGGGGTTTGGGTCGAGCAAGCCCAGGAGTTGAGTGAGCTTGGGTCATGCACTCAGGGTCGGTTGGTCTTGGGGAAAGAAGCTCCAGATCAGATGAGTAGAGGGGTCGAGCAGGGACCAGGTCGGTCGAGTACCCGGGTCCTGGTCGGTCGGTTATGATATTGGATGCCTGGGTTAGTCAATGACTCAAAGTATGGGTCGATCGTGTATCTTAGACGGGGTCGGTCATAGGGGGTGTCGATCTTTAGAGGGTCGGTCGCACGTGGTCAATTCTAAAATTTTATTTTTTGTGTACGACACAGATTTGAAAAAAAAAGGTCTAGAAAAATATATTTTTGGGGGCAATGGTGTAATTCGGCTCAGTGATGTGGTGACTTCGAAGTAAATTCAAGTGGGAATAATCGAAGGGTTGAATATATTCGTTAATCGATGTAAAGTAACGAATGGGAAGACGACTCAAGGGTGTTTTGAGTTCGTGGATAATGAATACTCAAGGGGGACTTGAGTTAGTGAATAGACATCGGAGTTGATGGCTAGGAATGGGAAGGTCGAGGGATTAACATTATCGTAACTTTTAGCAGACTCAAAGCAGAGGTACTTTGGGCAGTCGTGAAGGGCCTCGTACCTTGGGCAGTCGTGAAGAGCCTAGTTGTTGAGATTTGAGAAGACAAACATACAAGTCATGATGACATATGGATTTGTTGCTAGAACTGTAGCCCTTGACTTATGGCAATCATGATGGGTCGTCATACGATAAACGATGGATTCAAAGTAGGATTGGTGGTGATAGCCAGTGTCAGTCATGGATGTTTGATTGTTTGGTTTACATGAGATACATATAATCTGGATGTTATGAGTGCTTTTCCATGATTAAATGGATGTCCTGGTCTCCATGGATGAAGGGTTGAATTGTTATTTTAAAGGATATCACTGTCGGATGTAGGGAAGATAAGTGTGAGGTCTTCTCTAGTATTGGGTAGTGGTTGGTAAATCTTCCTACTCTCATATATTTTATTGATGAAGTTTGTAAGCTATTTTATCGCTCACTAAGATTGTTGTCTGACTCAAGGTTTTATGTTTCCCTTTTATTACCTTGGGTTGTTCATCCATTTTTGAGTGGGCAGACTAGGTGGCAAGTGATAGGTGATTGCTTAGTGAGGACGATGTAGCTATTCGGAGGCGAGCAGGAGGCTGGCGTATTATCTCACTTACTATCTAGTATTTGGATTTCCGCTGTTTGTTATTCTCTGAATGTTGTAGCTAGGCAATTTGTACAAACACTACTGTTGTTATTCAAATTTTTGGATATTACTTTCTAGTCATTATGAAAGTCTAGTGTTTTCTGCTTCACTATTAATACATGTTATATATGTTATATTATATTTTATCCTTATGCTGTGAGTTCTATGATAGGTTCCGGCTATGTTTACCTACTCTGATGAGCGTCCATAGTTGCTTAGGCACACCTTTCATCGCATTATTTCTCTTGATTAGTGCAAGGGCTATGGGCAGTCATCACATTTGGTATCAGAGCCCTGGTTAACGATTTTAGCCAAAGTTCGAAGACGTAACTACGCATGAGAGATGTACTTGTAGATTTCGTTTGGTAGCTTACTATATATATTAGCATATATAGTAGTAACGGTAGTATTCCTATAGCAGTTTTCTAGAAAGTGGCTAATTATTCTAAATAGCATATTTAGAATGAGTAGACGACCATCAAGGCACGCTGCTAGGGGAGATAATACTGGAGGGGGAAATGGCGGTGAACCATACTATCCTACCATGTTTGAAGCCATGATGGAGGCATTCATGCGTATGGTGCCCGCTCCAGTGGCAGCCATGGTAGACGTAGGAGTTCAGTTGCCAAGGGTTGTGGATTTTGCGAAGCTATGCAAAGATTATACATCTCTAGGAGGGAAACCATTCAAAGGAACTGAACCAACGGAAGAGGTTCAGAGGTGGATGGATTCTTGTGTTCGTATCTATGGAGAATTAAGTTTGGATGGTGCAAGCAAGAGGAAACTTCCATCAAGGCAGCAGCAAGGCAGGGTCATGGAATGGTGGAACTCAGTTACACTTGAGACCCTAGAGGAAGAGATTTCATGGGAGCAATTCCAGGCTAAGTTTGAAGCAAAGTTTATCTTCATAGCTCAGAAGTCTGCTTTGTTCAAGAAGTTCATAGAGCTGAAATAGATTGGTCGTTCTATGCTTGATTATATTTCTTATTTCGAGGCCTTGTCTAGATATGTTTGTTCATACATTGATACACCTTATCAGAAGAATGATATGTTTGTTATGGGCCTAGATGCTTACATAGGAAGGCCATTGTTGGATCACCTTGATGATTCATTCGAGAAGCTTATGGAAAAAGTCGTTCGTCATGAGTGCTTGTTTCCTCAGGAAGATAATGTTGTCACTGCATATAAGGAAGCTCAGAAACCATAGCAGGGTGGTAATAATATGAAAAGGAAGAAAAAACAACAAAAAGGGAAGAATGGCCAAAAGAAACCTAAGAGTGAATCGGTTTGCTTTAATTGCCAACAGAAAGGCCATTTTGCTAATGAGTGCAAAAATCCGAAGGTTGAGAGGAAATGTCACAATAGTGGCAAGGATGGGCATTTCAAGAAGCACTGTTTGGAACCAGCTAAAGGGAAACAGATTGTGAAGGCATATGCTTTTGAATCTGTACCATCATATTCGAGATCTCCTACTACATAGGAGAAGGGAAAGGGTGTCGTCGTGCAAGGTACCCTTTCAGTTAATGGTGTTTTAGTTCGAGTTTTGTTTGATACTGGAGCATCACATTCATTCACTTGCAACGAACTTGTATGTCGCTTGGGTTTGATACCGATATTTGTGATAGACCATTAACCGTGACTAATCCATTTAGGGGTTCGTCTAGTTTGTGCATGTGGTGTCGTGGTCTAGCGTTGCTGAGTCATGGTTGCTCTTTTGTGTGTGATTGCTTTGTTCTTAACTTCGCTGGGTTTGGGATCATCTTAGGCATTGATTGTCTCAAGATGTATGTGGTAAGAGTAAATTGTGAGACGCTAGAGGTGATGGTCGGGGATGTGGAAGGGGGAAAGATGTTGATAAAGTGTAAGCCTGAAGACGGAGTCTTCGTGAGCTACTTATATTCGCTTGGGATTCCACAAGAAGACCTGTCATCTGCGTTAATCGCTAATGAGTATGAGGGTGTCTTTAACAAGGTCAAAGGGTTGCCGCCACATCGTGAGATCGAGTTCAGGATCGATTTGGTCAAGGGTGCTAGACCAATTGTAATGCCTCTTAGGCGAATGGTGCCTAAGGAACAGCGAGAGTTGGAGGTCCAAGTTCGTGACCGTCTAGGAAAGGGATTCATTCGGAGAAGTGTTTCTGAATGGAGTGCACCGATTGTGTTTGCAACCAAGGCGGATGGCTTGCTAAGGTCATGTGTGGACTATCGTAAGCTGAACAAGGTGAATAAGAAGAACAAGTATTTGTTGCCAAGGATTGATGACATGTTCGATCAGCTTCTCGAAGCCAAAGTGTTTTCTCAGATGGATTTATCAACGAGATTTTACCATTTGAGGGTGGAAAAGGATAATGTGCCAAAAACTGCTTTTAAGTAACCATCCGGGTTCTTCGAATGGTTGGTGATGCCATTCTGGTTGACTAACACACCAGCATATTTCGTAGATCTTATGATGTTCTGGTTTACTCTCGGAACGAGGAAGAACACAAGACGCACTTGAGAGTTGTATTGGAAATCTTGTGAAAGCATCAGCAGAGAACTAAGTTTTCGAAGTGCCACTTCTGGAAGAGTGCAGTGAGGTTCTTAGGCCATGTAGTTTCTGGAAATGGGATAGTGGTTGACCCCGTTAAGGTGGCAGAAATCCTGGACTGGGATAGACCTAAGAATGCGATAGATGTGAGAAGTTTCCTTGGGTTGGCTGGTTATTAATAACGGTTCATCAAGGATATTTCCAAGATAGCTCCACCATTGGTAGGATTAACGAATAAGAAACAAGTGTTCACATGGGATGCAAAGTGTGAGCAAGCATTTGGGATCCTGAAGGAGAGACTAACGAGTGCTCTTGTGTTGACCATTCCGAGTGGGATTGAAGAGATGGTGGTGTACACCGATGTATGTGGTACTGGACTTGGAGCGGTACTAATGCAGAAGGATAAAGTTTTGGCCTACGCGAGTCGACAACTGAAGCCGCATGAGAGAAATTACCCAACTCATGACTTAGAGTTGGCGGTGATTGTGTTTGCTTTGAAGATATGGAGATATTACCTGTTGGGAGTTCGATTCGAGTTGTTCACAGATCACAAGCCGACAACTGAAGCCGCATGAGAGAAATTACCCAACTCATAATTTGGAGTTGGCGGCGATTATGTTTACTTTGAAGATATGGAGACATTACCTATTGGGAGTTCGATTCGAGTTGTTCACGGATCACAAGTCGTTGAAGTATCTTTTCTCCCAAAAGGATTTGGATCTTCGGCAGTAATGATGGCTAGAGTTTTTGGCATCGTATGATTTTGGTATAGCCTATACTCCTGGTAAGGGTAACACATTTGCAGATGGATTAAGTGAAGACATGCAAGTTTGGGAGCGATTTTTCCAGAATGGAAAAGCCTCGAGTATTTAGCAAGGTTTGATTTTAGGCCAAGTTGTGAGTTGGAACCTGAAATATTGGCAAGCTTATATATAAGACCTACTATTTTCGAAAGGGTTGGCGAGAGCCAAAAGACAGATGCAAAACTTATCAAGTTTATCCAGAAATTGGAATCAGAGAATAAAGAGTTCGAAGTCAATCGAGAAGGTTGGCTTCAAAAAAATGAATGACTGGTTGTTCCTGATATTGAAGGATTGAGAGATGAGATTTCGAGGGAATGTCATCACTCAAAGTTAACGATTCATCCCGGTGGCAATAAGTAGTATCAGGACATGAAGTGAGTTTACTATTGGGAGGGGATGACGCGAGCTATCGGAAAGTTCATTTCCAAGGGTATGAACTGTCAGTCGGTGAAAGCTGAACAGAAGAAGCCGAGTGGTTTTCTTCAGCCATTGGAAGTTCCTATTTGGAAGTGGGAGAAAATATTGGTGAATTTTATTGATGGACTACCTAGGACGAGGGCAGGAAATGAAGGGATTTGGGTCATCATGGATCGCTTGACCAAAAGTGCAAGGTTTATTCCTGTCAAGTCGACTAGGACAGCATCGAAATTGGTTGAATTTTATGTGAAATGGATAGTTTGATTCCATGGTGTCCTAAATAGCATAATAAGTGATCGAGATTCGTTGTTCACTAGCGGATTTTGGAAGAATTTGCAAGAAGCTTTGGGAACCGAGTTATGTTTAAGTACGACTTACCATCCCCAAACTGATGGTCAAACCGAGAGAGTTAATCGAGTTTTGGAAGATCTCCTCAGAGCTTGTGGATTTTGGGGGAACATGGGAAGACCATCCACATCAAGTTGAGTTTGCATATAATAACAGCTACCGGTCTAGCATTGAGATGGCACCATAGGAGGCATTGTATGGGAGGCCGTGTAATTCTCCAGCATGTTGGCTAGAAACTGGAGATAAGTTGATACTTGGGCCAAAGATGATTAGGGAAACATAGGATTGTATTGAGATCGTTCGACAACGAATGAAGGTAGCCCAAGATCGTCAGAAGAGTTATGCTGATAAGCGTCGAAAGGACTTGGAATTCGATGTTGGGGATATGGTTTTCGTGAAGATTTCACCATTGAAGCATGTGGTTAGATTTGGAAATAAAGGAAAGTTAGCTCATAGGTTCGTTGGACCATTTCCGATAGTCGAGCGAATTAGAAAGCTCACATATAGATTGGAGTTACCCTAGAAGATGTCGAGTGTGCATAATGCGCTCCATGTGTCATTTCTAAGGAAGTTCGTGCATGATTCGAATGTGGTGGTATCTCTAGAGCGGTATGAAGACCTAGAAGTAGAGACCACAGTTACGAGACCATGTAAGTTGCTTCGTGTTGTGGGAAATGACACGAAACAGCTTAGGAGGAAGACAATCAAGCTGGTCAAGTTACAATGGAGTGAAGATGGCGACGATTGTACATGGAAGACAGAAGAGAGCACGAGGGCAACTCATCCAGAACTCTTCGTCAATAGGACCCTTTAATATCGTATCATCGTTATATCGTTGTATCCTGTTGTTATTTGATAGAATTTCGCGTGCTAGGATAAAGCTTTGAATGCATGGTTTGATGGTTGCTAGTTTGGATGATAGAATTGGCTTCTCATAGATGATAGGCATGCGGAATAATTGTAGTTGTTTGTGTTCGCTTGGAATTTCGAGGGGGAGGGAGAATGTAACATCCCATATTTTACGTATCATAAGATCATTCATCCCTGAGGGTTGGATCATTCTAATAATTTAATATGTTTCTTATGGGGATGTGAGACATGTCCATAATTTTTACCAATTTTGTTTGTGACAAATTTTCCTCTGTCTGTCATGTACAGGGTATAACTTTTGACTCAGGTGGCATCAGGTGGTGATACCTGTTCCATTGGAAAGAAAATGATGATTGCCTTTCTGTAGAGTGGTTACATTAAAGATTTGGCTCAGCGGTTTGGGAGGAATCGCTGTTTTAAGGTTTAATAGTTGCTGTTCAGGTTTTGAGAGCCACAACGGGCTGATTTGGGAAGGCCCGTTAGTGGGCTGGTGGTAGCTATAAATAGGGGGTGAGGGATATGGGAAATAGTTTAGTTTCTCCATTCTCTCATTTGGTGGTCTTGTGTTCCTCCTTCCTCTAACACCTTTCCATCATTAAAATCAAGATCTAAGTTTAGGAAATTGAATATCTACACCATTTGAGGCTAGATCCACATCATTTCAAGGGAGAGTTCATCCGATCAAGGGGTTTGGTTCGAATTGCTTGCTGTCCGAAATCAGAATTCATTGATTTTTAGCTTGTTTTGGAGAATCGGTGAGTGATTTGCATCTCTCACATGGACTCAATGAACTATATGAATGTTTGATCATGTTGTTCATCAAATTCAAGTGTTTTCTCATAGATCTACACCTGGTAAGTCCATTTTCATATGAATCACCCTAGAATCTAATTTAGCACGTTTAAACCGGTAATTCCTATGCCATTTCATAAGTTTATGCAAGATAAATCCACAATTTTATTCATATGATCATTCACCATGATTTTTGGAGTGATTTGCATAATTTGGTGGAAATTGTTGTTTTCATGTTGCTAGTAATTTCATACCATGTTTTTGGCCATATTTGATGAGTTGGAAGAGTTGGTTCGTCAAAATCATCGTTTGGCGAAGTTTTGATCCAAATCGGAGTTGAATTGGAATATGCAGGTCTTGGGCCAGTCATCGTTGGGTCGATCAGCCAAAATCATGTCTTGGGAAACAAGTCAGAAAGTGGATCGAACGAACCAGTAGGGTCTGTCGTGCAAAGACTTGCGTCAGCAAGAATTGGTCTGGACAACGTAGGGTTTGGGTCTAGCAGGCCTAGGGGTCGAGTGAGCTTGGGTCATGCACTCAGGGTCGGTCAGTCTGGGGAAAAGAAGCTCCAGGTTAGATGAGCAGAGGGGTCGAGCAGGGACCAGGTTGGTCGAGTACCAGGGTCCTGGTCGGTCGGTTATGATATTGGATGCATGGGTTAGTCAATGACTCGAAGTATGGGTCGATCGTGCATCTCAGACGGGGTCGGTCTCTGTGGGTCAGTCGTAGGGGGGTCAATCTTATTACCTTGGGTTGTTGTCTGACTCAAGATTTTATGTATATTTTGCAATAACTGATGCAAACTACGCTCAAATATTTATATTTATATTTACACGTAACTTTTCCCTTTTAAAGTCTTTTGTTATACTTCTTGTAGTTTTCAAAATTATATCTTTTTTGTTTAAAAAAGTGGAAAAAGGCAAATTTACAACAACTAAACCAAAACCACAACAACATTGAACACAAACAGGTTTATACCTTTTAAATCAAAATCACATAATTCATAAATTAACACTGAAACTAGAGATCTGAAATATAACTACATCTAAACTATATTAATGGGACAGATTTCCAGATCTACAGTGTTTTGCATCAACCACAAATTTATTTTCAAACATAATTATAGGCAATATGTATGAAAAATTAAATAAGCCTACAAATAATGTTAATCATAACCACAAATCTATCCTTTTAGGTTTTTATCAACATTCATAATCAGATCCGATAGGCGTCATGTCAAATTCAGCAATATTATAAATAGATCTGATGATATTATGCATATATGTTGAGATCTTATTCAAATGAGATAAATATGCTATTATAACTTTATATGTAAATTTCTCACTTACCTGAAAGCATTCAAATTTGAAATCTGAATAATCTTTTAGGCCTACAATGCCCAAATTCTTACAGATCTACAATTATTTTGAAAAGGGGATACCTTCAGATCTGTAGATTTGCAAAAAAATAGGAAAAGAAGGATGAATCTGATGAAGAATAGCTTAGACGTCAATTCATACCCTTTTCCATTTAATTATGACAATCCCTTTCAAATTTATATGATTTATATTTGATTGATTGTATATGAAAACTTTTTAGATTAAGAAATTGATTTGAAGAGAAAGGAAAATGGAAGAGCTTCGCTACTACCCACAAATTTGTGTGGAAAAGAATGAGGCTTTACCCCTTTATTTGTAGGAGTGGAATTGGTCATGAACCATTGGATTTGTTTAAGGGTGCGTTTCTACAGGTCCCTATTAAGATTCAAAATTAGGCTCACATCCGGTCATAAACTTATTATAAATTTGGTCCTTGTTTTCATCTCTACGTGTTATTCATAATATTTGCATACATGTATGCAAATATTCTGAATGAATATTTGCATACATGTATGCAAATATTTTGAATTTTCGCATACATGTATGCAACTATTCTAATGAATATTGGCATAGATGTATGCAAATATTCTGAACGAATATTTGCATACATGTATGCAAATATTCAAAAAAATTGCATACATGTATGCAAATATTATGAACGAATATTTGCATACATGCATGCAAATATTCTAAATTTTTGCATACATGTATGCAAATAAAGTTGAACTAACGCTCATGAATTGTTGCAAAAATATATGCAATTTTTTTAAATAGAAAAATAGGGACTAAATTTACAATAAGTGTATGACCGGATGTGAGCCTAATTAAGTTTCAAAATATGGACCTTAGCCTAATTTCCACATTGTTTAAATAAATATCCGTCTGTTTATATTATATAATATATCAAATATACCCTTCAAAACCTAGGCGTCACTGGCACTGCAGGCCCGAAGTGGTTGACACCCTCCTAGGAGCGGTCGACCGCCGTTCGGCCGAACTTCCCAGTGAAGGCGGGTTAAAGAAGGTAATAATATATATTCTTTATTCTTTTTATTTGTTTCTGTTCGTTTTTCATGTTTCATCTGTAACTTTTTTCATACGGACTCCATTCGCGATACTGCAAACATGAAAGTTGACCAGAATTCCAAGATAAACGCAAAGGTTGATGTTTTGTTGTCAAATTCTGTAACATCCCGCAACTTTTAAGGTTCTAAAAGTTAAGTAATTAAGAATTAATTATTACTTGATGATAAACTGGATGTCGTGTCTATTACCATTGCGAAGGTCTTTCCGAGACGATCAGTTTGATATATAATTTTGATATATTTAAAATTATCATTTACAAGATATTTCTTTTTTTAGAATGAAAGATACGCGCATGAAACCATTAATTTTCAATGTTCTAATTTTATGAACAGGAAATGTGTTTGGTGTAGTTGTTAAGTTAGTGGACTTGGATACATGAAATCATAAGTTTGATTCCCGTCATTGACATATTTTTGAATTTTAAGTAAAACAAACAAATAGATATTTATTCCAAGTAAGAAGTATACGAGTATGGATGCATATAAAAATAGGAGATATATAGGATTAAAAGTTGCAAATAAGTAAAGATTTTATATGTATGTGTAATGTATATATACATATATATATATATTTGTAAGTATGTATACATACATATAGGGCGTATGTTGTTTCCGAATTATAATACATTACTTTTATAGGCTGTGAGTTAACTGCACATTTATTAACATGTTATTCAAATCCTATGCGTGTGCATATAATATATATATATATATATATATATATATATGCATGTGTATAACTTGATTTTTCATTGACTTTATATGTTACAGGGAAAGTAGAAAAAGAAGAAAAAAGAAAGAAAGAGGGAATCAAATTTATATTACTGATTTCTACTTTTGAAAATAGGTAAACAATCCATTTGCATTAGTTGTCAATATATTCCATTTATTAGACATTTATTGACTTTACATATTATGGAGGAAGGATTAATTGCATATTCATGCAATTAATTAGTAAGATTCAAATCGTCCTATGCATATATATACACACACACAAATATCTTTCTTCTTATTAAGTTAAGAATTAATTTACATTAATTGTTAATATATTTTATGTACGGATGGTTATGGGATTTATTGCATATTCGTGCAAGTGCTAGGCATTAATTGGTATAAATTTAAATTTCACTATACATGGATAAATATATAAATGTGGTAATTTTATACATTATGGTTCAATAACTGAATAATTGCGCATGTAAAGATTTAGTAGGCATTGATTGACATGCATTTTATTTTATTAGAGATTTATTTCTTAAAGACTGGGATTAATCCTCTTATGTAAATATTTTGATTAATTGTGCATGTGAGGATTAATTAGACATTGGTTCATATATTGGTGAATTGATTTGTTTTTATTAGGAATTTATTTCCTTAAGACTAGAAATAAATTCTATTGTATAAACTGTAACATTTTAATAAGATTTGGTTTATTCAAATGCCTTTTTATCACGGGTTAGATAAAAATAATAGTAATAGACATATGAAATATGCCATAAGAAATTACTTCATTTCGAAGTAAATAAAAGAGCGGTTGTGATTTAATTTGAGAATTCCTAGTGTTAATCTATTGTACTACATCAATCCCTAACTACTATATAAGTGAGCAAAACCTAACCATAAACATCAATCTTCTTTTTCTTCCTTCTTCCTCCTTTAAAAATCTTTAAAAACACATTCTATTTTCTTCTCCAAATTTTCCTGATTAGAAATAATAAAAAGGTTACATGCTGAATAAAGAATAGTGAATGGACGGAATAAAGAGAAAAAGGAAGAAAGCTTATGCAACTAAATTTGCTGGCAAAGGAGAACGTGCGTTAGATAAAATGGAGAAGGTACACATGTATGGATTGTATGAGTTGAAGACTATTTGCAAAAGCATTGGTATGATTTTTTTTCTTAACTTAACTAATTGAATTCAAACTATTGTGTTCTCTTGATGCATATTTATGATTATTAGTTTATGATATGATGTGATATGTTATCAATTGTTTGATATTTGAGACATTTTGGGTGGTTGTGTCAAAATTACTGATTATTGCACTATTAGAATTTTAATAAGTTTCAGAATGGAATATCTGAGTTATTCATAAAAAAAATCATGAAATTGAGTAATGACGTTGAAATATGCTAAATAAATGAAAAGTATGATTATCCATGTTTGTATGCATTAATGTTGTTTGAAAAGAAAAGAAAAAATGAAATTAATTAGAGATGTTAAATATGGTTATTATTTACTGATTCCGGAATAATATCATAAATATTCTTGTTCAACAAAATAAGATTTATAATTGATGACATAGTTTTACTGAAAATTTCACAGTTTTGGAATAAATGGAGACAAAATGACTTTCTGGTATATTAAAAGAATTTAGTATAAAATCACTATTATTTTAGCATAAAATAAAACCACAATTGATTTCCAAAGTGAATTGACGATGTTATATTTTGATAAAACATAATGTTTTGAAAGATAAGAAAGCTTCCCTTACAATGAACAATAATATTATAATCTTTGACTTGTAATAAAACAATTGTGGTAAATGTAATTGGTTCTAATACATTATGTTTTATTTCACATTAATGGATCGCATTAAGGATGTTTATGCGATGTTATACCATTAATTACTACAAATTGATGTGTAGTAAGTTATGGTTATTTAATGATGAATGTTGTATAACCAATATTGATTGAATTACTATGCATTGGTGACCGTATTACTATTTTTGAATGATTAGTATACACAAAATGGTTTATGTTTGCATTGATGGCGAACAATTATTGATTGATGAATAATAATTGTGTAAGTATGCTAGTGTTGTTACCTTTTTGTTTTATAAGTTGGAATTGCTATGGGGTGTTATTGTTTTTTTTTTGAAGACTGCATGTTAATTACTTCATGTGGTGAGATGTTGTGATAGATTAGTATGATGCTATTTTCTGCTCTTACTTGGTTACGTTAACGTAGTGATTGTATTAATTATGCTGATTGCATCAATTTCGAAGATTTCACTGATTATATTGAATCGTATTGATTTCAATGGTTGAATGGATGAAATGGTTGAATGGATGCCATGGTTATGATGTACTAACGAGTATTTGGATGCAGGAGAAGAGCAGGAAATAGAACTACGTGGGCTTGATCCCTCAAAAGGGGTACGTAGGCAGTCTTTTCCTATGCGATAGCCATCAGAACCCTTAGATTGGGTCGGGGTGTATAGGGTTAGAGGCAGTCCAAACATAGTTGAAACTCTTTTTCCTCTTTGAACAGAATTTGTAAAGTTGGAAGATACGAGATGACAAAAGAAAAATAACAAAGAAGAAAGGAGCCTAGCCTGCATGTTGGATCTAGAGGTTGTCATTTAAATTCTCTTCTTACTGTATCGCTGCTATTTTGTTTTGTGAATGTTCAATGTAAAAAAATGGATTATGATGTTTTAGTTATGTAATTATTTTATCTTCCATATTATTAATCATCTCTAGTATATATTTTTTAAGGTCTGCTACTTTTAATATCTAAAACTAGTTGTAAGCTTGTTTGATGACGTTTATAATTGATTTTGGAGTGTTAAAAATAGTGGGTCTTTACATTTGGTATCAGAGCTTAGGTTTGGCGATTACCTGAGCCTTGGGTAGGTTTAACCATTACATTGTAATGATTTGCACCTTAAGGTTAGTTCACATATGAGAGATATTTTTTTACATGCTTGAAGTGTGTGTACTGTTTGTTTGGTCATTATCAGCTCACTCTACAATGTTGCTGATTCAAGAAAAAACCTTTTGTGGAGGATAATGAAAACAAGAGTGAGGCAAGTTAGACACTTATGAGGTAGGTTATGTGTTTGTTATAACCTAAATGACACACATATGGTGATTAGGTTGCAATTAAAACCAAAGCTTAGTAAAGATAGAATCATTCTAAGAGAACAACAATGGTCTAAAATTATTGTTTTTAACATATATCCTTTATTTGAAAGCTATCTCACTAATTAATAGAAAATGGTCATTTATTAGTGATTTGCAAGTTTATAGCTAATTATGGCTAATTAGGGATGATTAGTGATAATTAGCGAAATTATACATCCAAAAATTATGCATAAATTCTAAAATCATATTTTATGTAACATATATGAAATTGAGTTGATTTGGATTTGTTTTGTTAGGATTAATTAGTCACATTCTATGAACATGAATGTTGTTTTGATCTTTTTGATTGAACCTACATGTTGTTACTACTGTTTGGTATGTTTTATGATTGCATAGAAAAGTTAGAATGGTTGAAAATAGCTTGCTAGAAATTATGCAGGATCGGATCAGATAAGACGAACCAAACCGAACTGGAACACGACAAAAAGGAAGGCCACTTGCATAAGTTTGGAGTTAGAGTGGAGCACCGAACCATATCGAAATGGAGGAGCCAAACCGGAGCACTGAACCGAACTTGACGAGCCGAACCAGATTACTGAACCGAACCGGATTCGAGCTTTTACCACTACCACGCGATGATGATCGTGAACTCTTCTGAAGACCAACTCCAATTCGACCAAAACCCGAGATGCAAAGGAAGTCCAAATGAGGAGCTTTGACTCAGGATCCAGTTGGGAACCAATGAGCCGGGCTTTGCTGCGGGACGTGTGCTAAGGGGTTGTCGATGTCCTTAACTTTGGATCACTATGTGTAGGAAGTACGTGAACGGATTCAGGGCCATAGTGGCCTAGGTACGACTAAGGGGCTATAGACCAATGAAGTGGGGTCATTTGTAAAGATTTGGTCATGACTCCATGTGGTAAGCTTGGTAGTAGTAGTAGTTGTACAAGTCGAACTCGGTCACTACTTCGATGGGTCTAGTGATTAACAATGGTGGACATCGTAGGCTTTATGCACTGAGTGAGAGATGTGAGGATAACTTCTATGTTTGATGTTTGTTATCGATAGCTATAACTTTGGTCCACCATTGTGAGAGGGGTTAATGACTTTAGACCAGTGCAGTAAGAGCAAAGAGGTCATAGCAATAGTTTTCATGACCCCAAATAGTCTGGTGATCGAAGTGGTGGATATCGTATGCTTTATGCACTGAGTGGTTTGCTAGCACCATGACACGCACACTTCCACTTTACACTCTATGTTTGATGTTTGCTTACCAGCACCATGACACGCACAGTTCCACTTTGCACTCTATGTTTGATGTTTGCTTGTTAGTTCATGCCAAGATTATTTGGATTAATTATTTTAATTGAATTGATTATTTTCTGCTTATTTAATATGGTTAGCTTGCTAGTGTGTTATTTGATTGTTTGTTGTTTTATGTTAATTATATGATTAGATTGTTATCTACTGTTGACTATTGACTGGGTTTACAGTAGAGAAACAATAAGAATTGAAGGGGGACAAGATTAGTTTAGTCATAGTGTGATAACATAGTTTTCTATGCTAGGGAAGACTAGTATGACTAAAAGTTTTGCACTTGCTCCTTAAAGGTGAAAATAGTAATTGGAAATCTTTTGGTGATTAAAGACTTAATGTTTACCACTGAGGAATCAACATGAAAGTTAGAGTGTTTCATAATACATATTTATCAAGATTAAACATTTTTTTTTCAAATAATTACCAGCTTCCATAACTTCAAAAAAAAAAAAAAAAGTTTTATGAACTTGAGAATTTTTCCAAAGGATTTCTATTTATTTTAACCATAAATGGAAGTTTTGATTTGAAAGCAAAATCTTAAAAGACATATGAACAACTCATATCTAGTTGATCCCTCTTTGGTATTTTAGACAGTTTAACTTTATCACCAAACGAAGGAACTTGCTATATATGAATTATCATTACTCAATGCATCAACGAAGAACTCTTTTGAAGATAAACTCCAATCAATTAAAATCCGAGATGCAAAGGTAGCTCAAGAAGGAAGTTGTATTTAAAGGTCCAAGTGGGGACCAAGGGATCCTATATGGAATCAAGGGGTTCAAGTGGGAACCAAGTGTTCAAGTAGGAACCAATGTGTCAACTTCCAAATTTGGTCTTTGCTGCAGGACGTTTGCAGAGGGGCGGTTGGCGTTTGAGACATCTGTGCATCCTTAAGAGGTTGGTACAGGGAAGGTAGGGGACTCCACCATGTGAGGAGTTCCATACGCTTTACGCGCTGAGTGAGTAAATGTCATAATGAATGATGGACAAAGTAGTAATTGGAGATGTCGTACTAATCAATATAATGATTTATGAAAGTGCACTTATTATTTTGAAGGAATGACCATAAGTGGGTGCATAAGATATTCTTAAAGAGGAAAGAAAGAAAGGACACATCATTAATACAAATATGAGGCTTTAAGGAATTTCATCACATTAGGATGATTATATGGTTAGCACATTAATAAACATACACGTGTTCATTGTTAGTTTGATGATGTGTTAATTGTTCTTTTGTTTTGCATATGCTTTATTATTGTGAACCACGTTGATTGTCAATTTATGAGTGTGTATGAGGGTGTTGTAATAACTATTTTTTGTTGATGGATTTTTATTTTTACACCACATGTTCCATAGAATGACAAGAAAATACATATAGTGTGTTGTGATTGGTAAGAAACTATGGTTATTACATATGGGAAGTTAACATATGACGGATGATTTTATTTTTAAAATCCAAATGAAAGATTTATTATTTTGGATGAGTTTTATATTTGGGGAATTGCGAGGGCGGAATTATTTTGAGGGGGGAAGAATGTAACATCCCGCAACATTTAAGGTTCTAAAAGTTAAGTGATTAAGAATTAATTATTACTTGATGATAAACTGGATGTCGTGTCTATTACCATTGCGAAGGTCTTTCCGAGACGATCAGTTTGATATATAATTTTGATATATTTAAAATTATCATTTACAAGATATTTCTTTTTTTAGAATGAAAGATACGTGCATGAAACCATTAATTTTCAATGTTCTAATTTTATGAACAGGAAATGTGTTTGGTGTAGTTGTTAAGTTAGTGGACTTGGATACATGAAATCATAAGTTTGATTCCCGTCATTGACATATTTTTGAATTTTAAGTAAAACAAACAAATAGATATTTGTTCCAAGTAAGAAGTATGCGAGTATGGATGCATATAAAAATAGGAGATATATAGGATTAAAAGTTGCAAATAAGTAAAGATTTTATATGTATGTGTAATGTATATATATATATATATACATATATATATATATTTGTAAGTATGTATACATACATATAGGGCGTATGTTGTTTCCGAATTATAATACATTACTTTTATAGGCTGTGAGTTAACTGCACATTTATTAACATGTTATTCAAATCCTATGCGTGTGCATATAATATATATATGCATGTGTATAACTTGATTTTTCATTGACTTTATATGTTACGGGGAAAGTAGAAAAAGAAGAAAAAAGAAAGAAAGAGGGAATTAAATTTATATAACTGATTTCTACTTTTGAAAATAGGTAAACAATCCATTTGCATTAGTTGTCAATATATTCCATTTATTAGACATTTATTGACTTTACATATTATGGAGGAAGGATTAATTGCATATTCATGCAATTAATTAGTAAGATTCAAATCGTCCTATGCATATATATATATATACACACACAAATATATTTCTTTTTATTAAGTTAAGAATTAATTTACATTAATTGTTAATATATTTAATGTACGGATTGTTAAGGGATTTATTGCATATTCGTGCAAATGCTAGGCATTAATTGGTATAAAATTAAATTTCACTATACATGGATAAATATGTAAATGTGGTAATTTTATACATTATGGTTCAATAACTGAATAATTGCGCATGTAAAGATTTAGTAGGCATTGATTGACATGCATTTTATTTTATTAGAGATTTATTTCTTAAAGACTGGGATTAATCCTCTTATGTAAATATTTTGATTAATTGTGCATGTGAGGATTAATTAGACATTGGTTCATATATTGGTGAATTGATTTGTTTTTATTAGGAATTTATTTCCTTAAGACTAGAAATAAATTCTCTTGTATAAATAGTAACTTTTTAATAAGATTTGGTTTATTCAAATGCCTTTTTATCATGGGTTAGATAAAAATAATAGTAATAGGCATATGAAATATGCCATAAGAAATTACTTCATTTCGAAGTAAATAAAAGAGCGGTTGTGATTTAATTTGAGAATTCCTAGTGTTAATCTATTGTACTACATCAATCCCTAACTACTATATAATTGAGCAAAACCTAACCATAAACATCAATCTTCTTTTTCTTCCTTCTTCCTCCTTGAAAAATCTTTAAAAACACATTCTATTTTCTTCTCCAAATTTTCCTGATTAGAAATAATAAAAAGTTTACATGTTGAATAAAGAATAGTGAATGGACGGAATAAAGAGAAAAAGGAAGAAAGCTTATGCAACTAAATTTGCTGGCAAAGGAGAACGTGCGTTAGATAAAATGGAGAAGGTACACATGTATGGATTGTATGAGTTGAAGACTATTTGTAAAAGCATTGGTATGAGTTTTTTTTTAAATTAACTTATTGAATTCAAACTATTGTGTTCTCTTGATGCATATTTATGATTATTAGTTTATGATATGATGTGATATGTTAACAATTGTTTGATATTTGAGACATTTTGGGTGGTTGTGTCAAAAATTACTGATTATTGCACTATTAGAATTTTAATAAGTTTCAGAATGGAATATATGAGTTATTGATAAAAAAAAAATCATGAAATTGAGTAACGACGTTGAAATATGCTAAATAAATGAAAAGTATGATTATCCATGTTTGTATGCATTAATGTTGTTTGAAAAGAAAAGAAAAAATGAAATTAATTAGAGATGTTAAATATGGTTATTATTTACTGATTCCGGAATAATATCATAAATATTCTTGTTCAACAAAATAAGATTTATAATTAATGACATAGTTTTACTGAAAATTTCACAGTTTTGGAATGAATGGAGATAAAATGACTTTCTGGTATATTAAAAGAATTTAGTATAAAATCACTATTATTTTAGCATAAAATAAAACCACAATTGATTTCCAAAGTGAATTGACGATGTTATATTTTGATAAAGCATAATGTTTTGAAAGATAAGAAAGCTTCCCTTACAATGAACAATAATATTATAATCTTTGACTTGTAATAAAACAATTGTGGTAAATGTTATTGGTTCTAATACATTATGTTTTATTTCACATTGATGGATCGCATTAAGGATGTTTATGCGATTTTATACCATTAATTACTACAAATTGATGTGTATTAAGTTATGGTTATTTGATGGTGAATTTTGTATAACCAACATTGATTGAATTACTATGCATTGGTGACCGTATTACTATTTTTGAATGATTAGTATACACAAAATGGTTTATGTTTGCATTGATGGCGAACAATTATTGATTGATGAATAATAATTGTGTAAGTATGCTAGTGTTGTTACCTTTTTATTTTATAAGTTGGAGTTGCTATGGGGTGTTATTGTTTTTTTTGAAGACTGCATGTTAATTACTTCATGTGGTGAGATGTTGTGATAGATTAGTATGATGCTATTTTCTGCTCTTATTTGGTTACGTTAACATAGTGATTGTATTAATTATGCTGATTGCATCAATTTCGAAGATTTCACTGATTATATTGAATCATATTGATTTCAATGGTTGAATGGATGAAATGGTTGAATGGATGAAATGGTTGAATGGATGAAATGGTTGAATGGATGCCATGGTTATGATGTACTAACGAGTATTTGGATGCAGGAGAAGATCAGGAAATAGAACTACGTGGGCTTGATCCCTCAAAAGGGGTACGTAGGCAGTCTTTTCCTATGCGATAGCCATCGAAACCCTTAGATTGGGTCGGGGTGTATAGGGTTAGGCGCAGTCCAAACATAGTTGAAACTCTTTTTCCTCTTTGAACAGAATTTGAAATGTTGGAAGATACGAGATGACAAAAGAAAAATAACAAAGAAGAAAGGAGCCTAGCCTGCATGTTGGATCTAAAGGTTGTCATTTAAATTCTCTTCTTACTGTATCGCTGCTATTTTGTTTTGTGAATGTTCAATGTAAAAAAATGGATTATGATGTTTTGGTTATGTAATTATTTTATCTTCCATATTATTAATCATCTCTAGTATATTTTTTTTAAGGTCTGCTACTTTTAATATCTAAAACTAGTTGTAAGCTTGTTTGATGACGTTAATAATTGACTTTGGAGTGTTAAAAATAGTTGGTCTTTACAAATTCCATCGTTTGCAGAAATTCTTATTTTTGAGAATCTACTCAAATAACTAATTTCTATTGTCAAAATTCCGGGTTGTTACATTCTTCCCTCCTTAAAATGAATTTCATCCTAAAATTATGACACCTACTATCCTATCCTACACAACCAATTTGTGTACATCCACTTTACAACATGTGTATATGTGCACAGTGTACGTAATGCATTTCAATCAAAAAACATGCATGCAAGATGAATCTAAATCGGGCCCCTACATGTTTGCAATAATTTTTTTAAATACTTTTGAAAATATGATACAAAACATCCTAAATATGCTGGCAATTCTATATGAATGCAAATTTCAAAAATTCTTTTTCAACCAAAACCCTCACACGACTATGAATAGAAGTGTGAGGCAAACAAATTTTGCATCCAAACCCTGCCATCCAAAACGTCAATGCATCTAATCGTTTCCTATTTAATTTCTCCTAAACCGAAAAAAGGAAACCAAAGCGAAGAATTTTAATGTTTCCTACGCTTATAAATATTCCATTTTCCGCCCTACAACGGAATTTTTCACCTCGGTTAACCATTATACACCAAAAATTTCCATTTGTAGAATGTAAAGGAGACTCAAAAAACCTCTAAAACCAAAAAACGAGTTAATTAGTTACTCGCGTGCACCATTGAAAAGGTACAGAAACAACGTTTCCAAGGCTAAGATAGCCTTTTATTGTTGTCATTAACGTTTTTATCGCATCGTCGGTCCAACTGCACTGCTAAAACACGCACACAAGGGATCCAAAAATCGTCCTTACGCTGTTCATGTGACTGAAAATCGAAATTTTTCATTAAATAAATCTCCGCTTTAAAAATTCTTATGTTTATTTTGAAAATTTTCTTTCAATACCGTTTCACTTTTCATATGAGATTCGTATGAAAATCAAAATTTCGATAGTGTGTCCTATTCAAACTGTCCATTTTAATGTAAAACAGATGTTTTAAACATGAGCAAACTGTCATATCCAAATTCTACATTCTCATGCGAACCGAGATAAAAGAAAGTAAATCAGTAAAAATTCAAAAAAACGATAGAAGTTTTTTTTTCAAACAACACTTTCCAAAAGTTTCAAAAATGTATTTTGTGGAAACTTAAACGATTCAAGTCACATGTCGGCGAAAAAGGAAGTCAATCGCGCAAAATGCGAAAACTGAAATTCACACACAAAAGACCAAAATAAATTTTAACTTCAACAAGGAACGGTGATTTGTTTACACCCATGACAAAAAGAACGCAAAACCGGTCCTTTGCTAAAATTTATCCAACATAGAATTCTATTCATTCCTGCACTTGGAAAAATGCTAGTTTATATAAGAAAATGAGATTTCAATCAAATTGATATGCGTGAACGACACAAACGTTCCAAACATAGAAATCCCATTAGCCTAAGTCGTGCGATTTATACAACACTAGCAGTTACAAACACTACCACAACAAAGATTAAAAAAATGCTAGAAAGAGAAACACACGATACAAGATACAACATGCACAAGGCATAAACTAACAATGACTAATCGTTGCGGGATGGTCGAGCCCCATGGCTAGAACTCGATCCATTAACATGTCCACGCCAGGAACATAGTATGGCCGGGATGAAACCAATCTCGTGCGCTTGCCGGCGCTCCTCGCTACGGACTTCTCAAAGCTCGGCTTGCATCTAACGAATGGCGATGAGATCGGGGCTGTCCTAGCCAGTTTTTGTTGCTGCGGCTGCTGGACAAGGGCGGGAGGTTCTTGGATAGGAGCATCGGGCAACTGAATGCCCATCTTACGGAGAGTGGCATAGCAAATGGCAGTCACCGTCGTCTCTTCAGAAAGTCTTTCCTGGCAGTGTCGGAAGACACAGGTGAGGAGATGACTATATGGAAAGTGGCTCTGTAGGGTGCCAAGGAAAGGCTCATGAATATGGACCATAATCACGAGTGCCCAATTGATGGTTATACCTCCAAGAATAGCAAAAGTGGCGCGGAGAACAGAAGGATAAATCTACTCCAAGCTTCCTATCTTCAGGATGATGTTGTGCTGTATGATACGCACAACTACACGGGCAACAGGACGCAGATTAGCGGTGTGTCTTCAAGGAAGATAAGCTGAAGAATCTGAAGGTCCTCCATCTCGATAGCTTCAAGCTCGGCTCCGACTGCCGAGATGCCCAAAATCTGAGCTAAGTCATCATCAGTGAACTCGATACCGGTGCCCATACCTCAGATCAGATTATGTGGAACTTGTCATCGATTTCGGCATCCATCTGGGCATCAAATAGATGGATGCAACGCTGATACAGATCGCGCTCGAAAGTGTCGAAGCGCAGGATCAGTGCTAGGCCAACGACGATAAAAAGCTCCGCCAAACCGAAAGCGGCGAAATCAGCAAACTTCATTGGTCGACCATAGGAAAATCATAGTCGGCTGTAGCCAAGTAGCGCTTAAGCTTCTCCTCATCATGGTTTAGCCATGTGGCTTCCTGAGGTGTGAGGCCGAGGTGTTGAGAGGCGACATTACTAGGAGGTGCCATGGAGGAATCGGAGAAACGGGAGAACGAAATTACATATCTAGGGTATAATCGGTAGAGATCTGCACGAGAAAGATTGTCTTTGTAATTAGAGGCTAAACGAAGCGGTGGTTGCTCGGGTTGGAGCTTGGAAATGGAGGAGGATTTTGGGTTTGCTGGAAATGGGATTTGGGGATGAAGACATCGGCTTGAACGATATATATATATATATATATATCTCATTTCACCCGAATCGGGTTAAGCACAGGCCGCATCCCTTTAGGGGGAGCGGTCGACCTAGTCCGCAAAGGGCGGTCGACCGCTTTCCCTTTAAAGGGCGCGGTCTGAACCTTGGCCCACCGGGCCAAATAAATTATATAAAAATTAAAATAAAATTCCTTTGATGTCGAAACGACTTCCGAACCCAACCGAATTCTCGTTCCGACTTTCACCACTTGTTGAGTCGATAATTTAATTTCCAATCCCTTTCTCTTTGCCTCCAAATAGTTGTGACCACACAAAGAACGTACGAACTTAAAATAGGAAATCGGCTAGAAATCTGAAATAAAATTAAAATAGATTTTCCCCTTCACTAGCTGACATAAAACAAAATGATTCGAAATCAAATACCCCAAAAATCCGAATGAAGGATTTTTCTTAGCCATTTCGAAGAAAATTTAAAACTCCTCCAAATGGAATTTATTATAAACTAACGGTTTCATATTTCTAAATCAAATTTACTATTATTATTATTTATATTCCAGTTCGTATTACAAACTGAAAAACCTTTTAGTGTTCAAAAATGTTCGAAATTTAATATCTTAAGGATTAATTGTGATAATTTCAATAAACCATCCAATATATATTAAAAGAGAGAGATAATAAAAATCACAAGGAATGGGTATTGATTATATTCAAGTTTAGTGGCATATTCCTTATCATTTCCAATTCCCTTCTTCCCACTAATCAGATTATATTTATTAAAATTACACAAAGGCAGAACAATTCAGAAACACGAATGGATCAAAATTATAAAACCATATCTTTACAAAACATGTCTTTATAAAATCATTTTTCGAAATCAAAATTTCAAAGCTTTCGAAATCCATTTTATTTTTTCAAATAGTTTTAAAAATATAATTTCCTCGAATACAAGGCCAAGAACTCATATGAATATTTTTAATAAACGAATATTCGGAAATTCAACGAACTGACGAATGGGTATACCTCGTATTTATATTTCCGAATGAATACGACATATTAACGTGGATTTTTCCCATTTTGGATCGAGCAAAGGTCTTTGACCAAAACTACCAACGAAACCAAAAACTAGAAATCGTGACTATCTCGGTTGTAACTAGATTTTTTTCAGTCTCCAAACTTGAATCAACAAACTCCACCGTATGTCGTCCTCATGCTCTTCACGATGAGATTCCCAATGCACTATGAGGTAAGACATAATTGGCTAGAAATCTGAACTCAACATATTTCAACTCTTAGTTTCTTAAAGCCCATTATATAAAATTAGGCCCACAACTAATTCATCGTCAAAATAAATTAAAGTCGAGTAAGAAACATAAAGAAAAATAGAAAATAAGATCGAATTACGTTCTCTCATGAGTCCTAATGTAACTAATTCCTCTGATCGTCTAACATATGCTCTAATACCAAATGTAACACCCCACACCTTTATGTGCTCAAATTTCGACAAAAATAGAAACTCGAACACATCCAAGCATGGAGCGTATAAATTTGGTACCTGCAAATAACTGAGCATGAGCATAATCTGAGTACGATAAAATAACTCAAAACGGAAAACAAAATAGGATAGACTAGTATTAACTCAAGTAACTACCTTTTTCAAAGTAAGTCACTTTGCCAATACTGAACATGAGAGAGAATAAGAACCGAAAGCCAAACCTAAACACCTATGAGAACCCGACCTTCTCTAGATAACCTGGGAGGTTGTAATGAGAAGGGGGTCAGAACAACAAGATTTTGGTGAACAGGAAATGCACAACACATATTATAATACACAGATGTATGTCGTTTGGTTCAACCCAAGATGTATGCCTACCAAGGTTAGTGATTCTAACCTAACCTTGTAATTATTTACGCACGACTCTAACTACCCTTCGTAAGGTAATATTCCCAAAATAATTATGGTACCGAGATAACACATTTACGCATATATTCATGAAGCCTTTATACTCGAACATGACTAGTTATTTTATCGAGAGTGGACTCCTAATTATGGAGTTTCTTTATATACATTCACATGCACATCCTTTTTTATTTAACGCCTCACTATTAAATGATAGATGAGTGTATTCTCCCGATCACTTAAGACCCTAGGAGGACCTATTGGTCACTTAATATTCCTCGATGATTTATTCAATGTTAACATAAACTAGGGGGCACTAGCTACGGGCCCTACTAGTTAAGGCTTCTGTTATTCACACATATAAACTCATACCCCGTGTAAGGTGAGAGAGGGTGTTTCCCTTTACCATCTAGTTGACCTTAGTTGATAATCTTCTTAGTCGCTTACTACTTCCCATAGGATAGTTAGTCATATCAGACATTTTTTAGATTTCCAAGTTTGTCTAGGCCTCACACACACCATTTAAGATGCCTAAACTGGAATACCTACACCCAGGTGGACTCCTCGTCCCAAGACACTTAAGACCTAAGGAAGCGGGCTATACAAAAGAAAAATTAAGTTCATACCAAATTAGTGTTTAATGCTCTTCCCTATTGGGATAAAGCGGGCTACGTTATTGATTTATTCCCGTTTAGTTTCACTTTACGGAAATACCATACGCACACGGTTACTTATCGTCACGAGTTTCTATAGTTAATAATATTTCGTATCAATAACCTACCAAGTCCAATTCTAACTTTTAATTATAAGTTCTATTTTAACTTATATAAATAAGGAAAGTTATATCCTCCTTATCCTAAGACATTTGATTACGTATTTTTCCTTATTGGACTTAGTAATTTAAACGATAATCAATACCCATAAACCCCCATTTTATTTCATTTATTTCTATTCATATGTTTATTGCCATTTATTACCACAACGGTCGTATTTTCCTAAGGTAACCATCAAATCTTTAATTCCCTTTTATTTCCATTGATTATAATTAATGTCATTTACGAGCCTAACGACCATAATTTTCCTAAGACATTAATTAACAATGGATATTCTTATCTTATCAGTCCCGAAATATCTATTTGTTGTAACCCAATAGACATTACTAATTTTTTAATTTATAGATTTTTGTATATGTATATGTATTATATATATTTATGCACCAGATCTCTCAGATTATGTTGACTACTAGTGGATGCTGGATCTGCCGGTCGGTTCCAGGCATACATCTACCACGAGTTGAGCATAACTTCGTGTCTCAATGTGGTTATAGATTTAATTTCCTAATTGGGGTTTACAACATTAATCCTAACAAATCTTAGGGATTGTAACCATTAGACTTAATTTCCTTATTAAGTTTACTTTCCCCAAATTAATGTTGGTTACAATAGTTATTTTTTTATTTGCGGCCCTGTTTATAGTTATCAATTATATTGATTACTATAATGGTCACCAAAAATATTTTAATTTAATATCGATTACATTTACATGTATGATTCCATAAATGAATACCGTTCAAACGTTCAACCATTCAGTACAATGTATATTTTGTTATTTTCTTAGATTTAGGAATATAATGTAATTATTTATGTTTATTTCTTTGTGTGGTTAATGTAGTTAATTTTCTTTTATTATTGTTATTGTTAAGTTTAATAATTTGGTTCAACTAATAAATGAACATTCCTTTTTGTATTCAATCTTGCCATAAAGTTTTGAATCTTACAAAAAGATTGTCAATTGTAGTTATTCTAAACTATGCCTGAATATTGCAATAAACATATTTTCAAACCACAAGAAATAAACTTTATGTATATTTGGAATAGTTGATGCAAACTACACACAAATATGTGTATTTATATTTACACGTAACTTCACACAACTTTTCTGTAACAACCCGGAATTTTGGGGCCAATTTAAAAATTTTATTTTAGAAATTTTAACGGATTTTTAATATTTAAAATAATTTATTTTAAATAATATTGACTAAAAATTTATTTTAATCGAAGTTAAAACGAATAAATTTAATTTAATTATAAAAGGAGTTAGAAATAGCGCTGCAGTTTGAAAATTCGATTTTAAACTTTAACTGAATGTACAGGATTCAAAATAAATCGAATTTTAGTTAAACCAGAAATATTTAAATCTATTTAATCATATCTTTCTAACAAATTTGAAAAAATGAAATTTCGCTTTATAAATAAAAAGTTATGTCCAGTTTAAAATTTAGAAAAGTCGCTATAGAATATATATATATATATATATATATATATTTTAATTAAATATATAGCCCTTAAAAATAGTCATTTTTCAAACGACCTCTGTTTTCGATGAAACCAGTTTTGATGGAACCGGAATGTCGAATTATTGCTAAGTTTAATTTTCCAGAATTTTACGAGTTAATATGTGAGCGTGGCAAAGGAAAATATGTTTTGTCAGTTTCATTCAAATTTAATCGACTTGAAAATAGCCATTTTTCAAACGGTCTCGGAATTTGATGAAATTAGTTTTGTTCGGACCGTATCGTCAAAACATAACTAGATATAATTTTTGTGTAATTTTTAGAGTTAGTATGTGGCCCCGGTAATTTAAAATGTACGTTTAAATTTAATATATATTGATTTATATTTTAAATTAAAGAAAAACTTATCGTAACAGCCGAATTGGTTACGAAACATATTCCATTATGTTTGGGACCGGGGTTATTAGCTAGGGGCGACACTTGTTGGGTTTGATTTGGAGTTAAGAGCGATGTAGAAATTAAAATTGAATTTAAATGAAATTAAATAAAATAAAATACGGTGGTATACTGTATAAATATGCATACTATTCCCCTAACCTTAAACTCTATCTTCCAGCCGCCACAAAGGAAACGAATGGCATGGACGCACCCATCTTCTCCCTCCTTTCTCTTCTAATCCACTCAACAAATTTCAGAATTTCAAAAAGGAAATTAAAGATCTCAGTGAGCACGACATATTCAACGGTCAAGATTTGAAATCGTCCTTGTAACACCCCGAATTTTAGTTAATACTAATATTCACTAATTACAGAATAAATAATCTCAGATGTAAGAATTGGGGGAAACGGGCTGCGTCATTGCGTTCGTCTCGGAAAAATACGCGAAATAGAGTCCGAGTTTTCGAGAATCGGAGTCCGTATGGCCCAGTTATGGCCTAATGAAGTTTTCAGAAAATTCAAAGTTCAAAACAAATTTGAATTTCAAGTTCAAATTTCGAATTTCGGGCCTGGAAGGCTAGGCGGGAAATTTCCCGCCAGCCAACCAAGTCGACAGGCTTGTCGACTTGGCAGTCGACTTGGTAGGACCCAAGTCGACAGCCCTGTCGACTTGGCTGTCGACACATGCCAGCCGGGCAGTTTTGCCTGGTGCACCATTTTAGGGTTTGGGCTGTGTTTTGGGGCTGGTTTCTGGAAGCTTCCGAGATCTGATGGTCCTAATCTAATTTAGGGTTAATCTAATAGCCTAAAACACTTGCCTAATCTAAAAATACACCCTAAGACTACCCTAATCCATACTAAAAATAGAAACAAGGGCCTCATGCCGTCAAATTAAAACTAGAAGGAGCCTCCATCAAAGTTGAGAGGAAGTTAGCATCTCAAATCAACTCTAATCAAGTTCTAATCAACTTTAGCAACTTAATCTTCCTCATAGGAGTGCTAATTAGTTAGTGGTGAGTTCCTATGCCTTTAGCAAGCAATTGCTAAACAAATTAGGATAGGATATGATGAGGCTATGGTTGTAAATGTGGATCAATGCAAGTTATGATTGTCATATGCTATATGTTTATGATGTTAGCTTGCAAGTTTTATGCTATTTGTTAGTTATGCAAGTTTGCCTCTATGTATGACATGCTATGTAAGTTCATATGCAAGTTATGATGCAAGTTCATATGCAAGTTTGTCTCTTTTTATGATATGCATAATATATGCAACTTTGCCTCTATGTATGACATGTTATGCAAGTTCATATGCAAGTTATGATGCAAGTTCATATGCAAGTTTGTCTCTTTTTATGATATGCATAATATATGCAAGTTTGCCTCTAAGTATGGCATGTTATGCAAGTTCATATGTAAGCTCATATGTAAGTTCATGTGCAAGTTTGCCTCTTTGTATGACATGTATGTATATGCAAGTTTACCCCTTTGTATGTCATACATACATATGCAAGTTACCCTCTTTATGACATATGTGATTCATGCAAGTTTGGGTTAATGATTTATCCTAGTTGGGTTTAATGTTATGATGCAAGTTGACACCTTTTAAACCCATGTTAATGCTAATGTTATGATAAGTGGAACCCATTATAATTATGATGAATCTTCCCATTTATATGTCATGTTGTGTGAACGAATTACGTGGGGAACGGTGGGGTTAATATGCATGTTAACAAAATTGTGTAAAGTTGGTATGATTAAGCATGCCATAAAATAAAATGGACATAATTGGGAATTTACCTATTAAGTTAGGTCTACCCATATTATGGAATTGGGAATTTACCTATTGAGTTAGGTCTACCCATATTATGGAATTGGGAATTTACCTATTGAGTTAGGTCTACCCATATTCTTAAAAAAAAGTTGTAATTAATTAGGGATAATTAATACAAATTATGGGGGGATTAATTAGGTGTAATTAATCGACTAAGACACGAGGTTGGACCCTTTTGTAGCGGAAGTCTGCCCGGAACCAACCGGCAAATCCAGCAGCTACAAATGATTGGCCCAATGTGAGAGGTCTTAGGCATAAATTAAATACGTGATAGTTGTAAAGACACGAGGTTAGACTCTTTTATGGTGTAAAACTGCCCGGAACCAACCGGCATATCCAGTTGCCATAAATGTCAGTCTAATGTGAGGGGTCTTTATAAGATCACGGTCTTAATTAATTAAGAAACACTTAACCAAATTAGCATGTAGTGGGGCATGAGGGGTTAAGTGGGTGCCTTGGGTGGCATGAGGAAAACTAGTGGGTTGCCCTGGGTGGCAATAGAAAATACGATTAGTATACTTAACCAAAATTATAACATGTAAGTGAACATGGTTAAAGGGTTAAGTGGGATTCACTAGTGGGGGCCAAGCTTAGGTGGATAGCTTGTGCCAAGTAATGTGGGCCCATCTCAGCCAATATCCCAAACGTATCTTTGTGGGCTCGACCCAAGTCGAGGACGGGACACGCATATTGGGCTTGACTATAAGAGGCCAAAACGGGTTAGCGGTGGCAACGCAAGTCCAACGGGATTCATATGCGTGTGTGGACCCGGGCTGGTAGGTAAGACGTTGTTGCATCGTGTAGGTATAAGCCGTGCACCGTTGACATTATCGGGTTGCCACTTTAGGGGATGATACACCCCACTGTGGGACCAGCACGGGTATCTACGTTAGGGAGCCGATCGAATGGGGGGTAGTGGGTACACCTAGTGGAGATAGGGGCAGACGGCACCTATGTAGTCAGCTAGGGGTACACGAAACTACCATTAAGTTTTACTAAGTACTCTTAGTGGGATCAACCTTTAAGTTAGTAATGACTGGTGTGGTGCAGTGTAGTAATTATCCTTGGGTGGGTAGATGCGTCTTTATCGTTATCTTAGTTCATTCTAAGTCTGATTGGCTACTTAGTGTAGTCATTTATCCCCAGTCGCACCGTACCAAGTTTATATCATACCCTAATTACTTTAATGATTGTATTGTTAAAGTTATAGGACTCGCTCAGACTTATGTCTGACCCCGTTGTTTTTATCTTTTTCCCAACCCTCAGGTTCTCAGAGTGGGCCCAGCACGAGTGGGCTTTGATCAGGCTGCTTTATTACTCTTTTGGAGCTTGGACCATAGATGTAAAGCTCAGCTTACCCTTTCTTTTATGGCTATCAGTTCATGTATTGGGATTATGTACTTTTATTTATCAGGATGGATATTTTGTAATTGACTCTTATTATGGTTTTGTGATGTAACCAAACATGTTTTACTTTCCGCTGCAATGAAATGATGTTTTAAAATTTTCAAGTGTTACTTATATCTGACTTGTTGTAATTTTTCTGTTCTATATTCACTTAAAATACTCCACCAATGTTATGGCATTCCCTTAGCGAGTGACCATAGCGGGTGTGGGGTGTTTCAGTCCTCTGTGGTGCTCGAATTTCATTCCCAAACTCAGTACGTTCGAGTACGTTTTCAGGCAAAGGGGAGGGATCAGATTCGTCACCGTCGATGGCGTGAGGAGGTGGTTCATCGGCGGTTCACGTGGTCAACTTCGATGGAGTTCCGTTCTTCCAAAGAGGGCAGCGCAAGCAATTCTTGGATGTGAGAATGGGTTCGGTTTCCCTGTAGAAGACGCGTGAGGAAGGAGAATCAGACCTGGAGTTCACGATAGAAGAAGGAACAGTGGCGCTTGAGTTAAGCGTTGTTAACTAATGATTTAATTAATTAATTAATTATAAAATTATGTTATTAATATTAAAACCAGCATAACTTCTTCATACAGCAACCGATTGGAACAATTCAAATTGCGTTGGGATCGTTGTGAGGAAATCTACATCATGAAACTGACCGGATCTGAATCAGAGCAAATCGGAAATTGGGGAAAAATCAACTCTGAACTGTACAGAATTAATGTCAAGTGAGATTTCTTATTTTAAAATTATAATTAAAATAGATTGTTAGCATTTGAAATCATCATTTATTCGTGGTTGAGATTCATATTGGTTATTGTTTGTGATTTGATTCGAAATATCTTGATTGTATGGATCTGTTGATTTGATTTAGTAGAATAAGAATAAATTAGAAATTGTAAAACAAATAAAAATACCATTTTTTATTTGTCATGATTGAAACTAGAATTATCTGTAAAAAAAAATTCTTTTTATTTGCTATGTTAAAATTAGATTGGTGTACAAATAAATATTCACATTTATTTGTTATGCTAAAAATTGAAAAATGTAAGCAGATAGGTTATCATTTATTTTTGTCATTAGTATACATGAAAAAATGTATGCAAAAAGAAATATACATTTATTTGTCATTAGCATACATAGGGAATAATGTAAACAAAAACAACATTTCTATTAGAATTATGTTATGTAAATAAAAACTGCATTTTTGTGAGAAATGTTAGTTTAGATTAAAAACATCGCTTTGTTTATAAATGTTAGTTTATATTAAAAACATCGCTTTGTTTATAAATGTTAGGTTAGATTAAAAACATCGCTTTGTTTATAAATGTTAGTTTAGATTAAAAACATCGCTTTGTTTATAAATGTTAGTTTAGATTAAAAACATCGCTTTATTTATAAATGTTTATTTAGATTGAAAATATCCCTTCGTTTAGAAAGGTTTAAATTAGAAATGAAATTTGTCATTTATATGAAATTGTGATTTATGTTAAATTGTATTAAAAATAAAATTACATTTTTGTTAAAATGTACATTAGAATAAATTGACACTTTAGTGATAAAAATGTACATTAGAATAAATTGACACTTTAGTGATAAAAATGTACATTGGAATAAATTGACACTTTAGTGATAAAAATGTACATTAGGATAAATTGACATTTTTTATAATATGTGTATTACAAATGAAAATGACATTTTCATTATAAAATGTAGCAGTAGAGAAAATTTACGTTTTCATTATAAACTGTAGCAGTAGAGAAAATTAACATTTTCATTAGAAAATGTACATGAGAATAAAAAGAACATTTGTTTATAAAATGTTACATTGAGGATTAAAATAACATTTGGCGATAAAATGTTGTATCAGGGTTAAAATAACTTTTTTGTTAACAAATGTTACCGTAGAAATAAAAACACAATTTTTTTTCTATGAATTGTGACATTAAAATGAAAATATTTCATACTGAATTATAATTGGTTAAATTTATTAACCAATGATTTCTTTATGTGAACTGTGTTGGCTGAAAACCCCACACGGGTGTTGGGATGACGTACACTAGTCCCAATGTTTAGTTATACGTCAGTCCTTGGATTGACAGTCGGTGTTGAGCGTTATTTATTTATTTATTTTAACGCTCACACAATTATAAATTTCACTCTAGATGTGAATGGTTTGTTGTATGTTTATTTATCATTATGGTCATATACATACAATGGATGAAATCCATGTATTTGAAATTACATGGTGATTGATTGAGTCGCATTCCGATTTAGGATATTTTTATATAAAGAATATTTAAAAATAAAGAATCTTTAAAACAAAGAATATTTTAAAATAATAAATATTTTAAAATGATATTCAGTGAAGAATAAAAATATGAAGCAGTGTTATGTAGAAACGCCATTTTTAACCCGAACGGGTTTATCGATCGTTTTATTCATTTTATATTGAATATTGAAAAGAAATGATTTCAAAATCTTATATTTTGAAAATATATTATTTTAATGTGATAAAAATATAGAATATTCAATTTTTATTTAAAATTGAAAATGAAGTAAAAATCATTTTAAAATGAATTTATAAATATTTTATAAATAAAATTTAAATAGAAATCGACAAAATATATAATATATATTATATATTTATTTAATGGCCTGAATAGAATGCGCCGCGCAACCACCGTTCGTGAATTTCGACCATTAACTTCAAATTGGCGTAACGGGAGATCCGCCCGTCGGATTCTTCTAAAACCGCAACCGTTAGGTTCGTATCGAAAAGATCTTTCCAGTGAATATAAGAGTTTTGAAATCTAACAGTTAGATTTGGAATTATGTCTAAATCAATTTCAGAAAATGTCGTTGTAAGTGCAGTTCGATGACCGTTATTGGAAACCGACTGTACGAGCGATAATAAAAATATTAAAAATATGGAAAAATTATGTAAAATCATTATTAATGATTTAGAAAGATTTTAGATGAAAAGCTCAATATTTGAAAAGATAAAAATATACTTTTATCGAAATGAACTAGTTATTAACTAGAATAAATCATTAAATTAAGATTTAATGAAGTTTTACATTTAATTCACGTTTAATTGGAACTGAATAAATAAAATTGGATTTAGGTTGTCGTGAACGGTGTCTTAAATAACACTTTTCTTAAACCCCATATGAAAAGAATTAATCTTTTAATTTATATTATTAGAGTTTTCAATTATATTTGATAATTGAAATTAAATGTGAATTTGGTTTATCGTGAACGGTGTTTTTAACGACATTTGTTCTTTAACTCAATTTACAGTGGGAATATAATTTGGAATTTATAAATCTTTTTATTAAGATTTAAATGGAGATTTTCCAAATGTAAAGTATTTCAATTTAGTATATTAAATTGGAATTGAATGGAATTTGATTTAATAATAATTGAGATGAGCTTCTATGAAGGAAGACCGATACTACATATGGAATTTAAGAGGCTTTGCCGTTATTCTATTTATATTATTGGTTGGATACAGAAATTTATATCGATTATATATTGATTTGATTTCTGTGAAAATTTCATACTTAATGAAAGATGATATTGGGTTTATCGTGAACAATGTTTCTAAATGACATTAGTTCTTTAACCCAGTTAAAGATAAGATTAATTTCTTAAATTTGAATAATCATTAAGTAATGATTTTTGAGATTAGAACAGACTTGACTTTTAATGAATTCCCAATTAGATTGAAATGGAATGAGATAATGAAATGATTAATGGATTAAATTCAAAAGAATTTACCTTTGATAAAAATTAATGGGAACCTTTCCCTAATAATATGAATACTTTATTGAAAGAATATTCTGAGTTGGAATGTGGCGTATGATGTGTTTTTACAGCACTTGCTTTTGATTATAAAATACGCGAGTTATTCAGAAAGACCGGGTTTAACCCATTCTGAATAATTACTACGACGATCAAGAGTCGAAGATGAAGAAGGTGGTTGAAGACCGGCGATCTTCACATCGAATGGATGAGGACTACTGATGCCCTGGACTGATTTGCACCCAGGACAGGGATAAAGTGGTAGTTGTCCGGACGTTATGTTGATTTTTCGGATATGCGAGGAATAAGGTGCCTCCGGTTTCGTTCAGACCCAGAACGGACTTGTAAATGGATTGTATGTCTGACGTTGTATTCCTTTATATTGTATTCGTTGGTCTCTGCTAAATATATATCTGTTTGGTGGTTAACACCCTTCTCTAAGACATACGAGCTTAGAGGTTATATATTTACAGAAATCGATTGTATGGTATGGATTGACAATGTGGCATGCCAAGATGCATGGATCAAGGCTTTTGTTGAAAAGCAGAGCCTTGTGGTTAAAGGTCAGAGCACAGCTTTAAATAGCATAGCTTTGTATAGCGTTACTTTGCGAGCCTCACATACCGGTATGAACCAGAAACGGGAGTAAGGACTGCAGGGAGGACATACGTTTCTTTCTAGCTAGTAGTGGCGTCAGTGCTTAAACAGGCTGACGAGTTTGACTTATGTGGATGATGGAATGCGAGGCGCCTCAGTTATTTGAGTCCCTAGTGGCTCTATTTACGCCCCCAAAGGGCGGGGAAACATATTGTTCAGGCATTACCAATCCACTAACTTAAGTTGGGGACCGGCCCTGAAGATCCAAGGTGCAGTTGCGGCTGAGCTTGAGACATGGGCTAGATTGTCTCGAATTCGGTAGAGGACTATCTCTTGCCTCGGTTCATGATGGAAATCCAACTTCCAACACGACACCATGCGATTTTGATTGTAGAACTAGTATGGCGACATAGTAGGATGGGGTACTATGTCGTCTATGATTAATACATTATTATTGAAATGTTTTGAATAGAATACACACTAATAATAATATCTGTTTTATCGTATCAAGCATCTTTTGACCATTATAAGGTAAAACCCTATCCTCCGGTTTGCGTAGCATTGTGTGATGGGACTTGGGTCTTATAATGGTTTCATTTTTCTAAAAAGCATTGCGTTGTTAAACGATTTACTTTATTTTATGCACTGGCAATCCGATGGAGTAAACCCGTTCCGCGTTAGCGGCGTGGTCCTGTGATTAGCCGTATTAATTAGATAAGTTAGGTAAATTTCTCATACCAGTCCTATAACAACCCGAAAATCTGGGCCAGTTTAAAAATTTTATTTTGGCAATTTTAGCAAATTTTGAACATTTAAAATGAATTATTTTAAATAATATCGACGAGAAATTTATTTTCAATAGAATTCGGATGTGTATATTATATACGTCATCGTTAGAATATAAATAATTATATATAATTATAAATAGAATTGAAAATGGCACGGTAGTTCGATAATTCGATTTCAAACTTCAATTGAATGTACCGGGTGCAAAACAAACCTAATTTTAGTGAAACCAAAAATAATAGGATCTATTTAAGAATATCTTTCCAACGAATCCAAAAAATCAAAATTTCATAGCGGGAATCAAAAGATATGTCCAGTTGAAAATTCTGGATAGTCGTTATGGAATTCAAGCCCTTAAAAAATGGGAATTTTGCAAACGACCTCGGATTTCGACGAAACCACTTTTGTTGGGTCCGTGATGTCAAGTTATTGCTAGATTCCAAATTTCATAATTTTTCGAATCAATATGTGAGCGTGGCGAAGGAAAACGCGTTTGACCATTTTCAGTTGATTTTAATCGACTGGAAAATGGCCATTTTTCTAACGGTCTCAGAATTTGACAAAACTAGTTTTGTTAGGACCGTATCTTCAATACGAAGCTAGAAAATATTTTTCTGAAATTTTTCTAGTTAGTATGTGACCCCGGTAATATGAAATGTACGTTTAAAATCCAATATAGTGATTTAAATGTAAATTTGACGAAAACTGATCGAAACGATCGAATCAGCTTACGGCACATATCCCATTGTGTTCGGAATGGGGGTAATTAGCTATGGACGACAGGCGGTGGGCCTCGTTTTGAGTTCGAAAATAAAGGTTACTTTTTGAATTTAAATAATAAATTAAATAAATAATTAAATATATAGCCCCCCCTCGTTTCCCCTTTTCTCTCCCCTCCCCTTCACATCTGAACGAAATTAAAAAAGAAAGAAAAAGAAAGAAAGGATCGGAGGAGCAAATCGCGCGCCGCCCAGGCGCTCCGACCATCGACGCACCTCCGCCGTGCTCCGGCGTTCCCCTCCTCGCGTCCCTCCACTTCTTCTCCTTCCTACTTCACCCTCCTCTCGATCCAAGCCCTACCTCGTCCAATCCCGTCACCTTCTGGACCCTCATCGCCGGAGGCGCATGCACCCCACCACCAGCGCCAATCGACGGCGCCCTCCGCCTCCCCCACCTCTGCTGCCACCCCCTCGCCTGACGTCGACCACCGCCGCTTCTAAATCCCCCTCCCTCCTTCAACGATCAATGTAAGTATTTAATTTCGGGTTTTACTTATTTCCTTCGATAAAACTGATCTTTCCTTTGTTTTAAAACTGAAAAGATTAGTTTTTGTAATTTAGGAAAAGTTTAGATTTTGAAATATAAAAAGGTATGATTTCTTATATGATAAAGTTTATATTTTTAAATATAGAAAGACTTGATTTTTAAGCATGGAAAGATGTGATTTTTATCAAATTAAAGAAATGATTTTTACTTATAAAAGATCGTATTTTTCATGGTATAAAGATACGATTTTTAAGATGTAAAGACAGAATTTTTATCTATATAGTAGCGATGTCAAAATAGAATTTTTATCTATATAGTAGCGATGTAAAAATAGAATTTTTATCCATATGGAGTGATTATAAAAATATGATTTTTATATACATAGCAATAATATAAAAATGTGATTTTTATATATGTAGTGGCTACGGGCAACGAAAGTGACAAAAGGCGAGAACAGTGATGATTCCCTACATTTGAAGTGTCGTGGAGTTAGGATAGCTATTGGTGAGAACTTCTCACTCTAAATTCTTTTTCTAGTTATATATATATATATATATATATATATTAGGATGCAGATGGTGCTTAGTAGCACCCGACACCCGTCATCCACAGACCATGGATGGCATGTATGCTTGTTTGATGTGTTGTGAAATTTGTTTGGGTTGTTGATGTGAAATCGATAATATAAATTAATGTGTTGAAAGGAAATAAAATATTTATATAGTTAAAAATATTTTATCGTTAAAATATAATTTTTAACGTGAAAGTGAATAAATAAATATTTATAAACAAATCGGCCGATTTGTTTATATACACTGATTTGACTGATATTGATTGGGTCGATAAATTTTACACATCGCCCAACTGCACAAATAAAAATCTATGTTTGTTGATTTGAAACCCCACACGGGTGTTGGGATGAAATTTGGCGTACACTAATCCCGATTATTTAATTGTATGTCGATCGATTGGTCGACAGGCTGTGTAAGCGTTAATTATTTATATTTGATGCTTATGCAGTTGAGTGGTGCACTTTGGATGATGGTTGATTGTTTATCAGTGCTATTATATACATGTGTTGTATGGAATCCATATAATTAACATTATATGGTAATTGATTGGGCCTCATTCCAATCGGGAAAATAATGAATACTATAAAAAGGGAATTCATGTGTTGAAACTATTTATGTGTTGAGTAAAATATTTTAATAATAAAATTTACATCTTTATCATATTTAAAATTAGAACTACTTCACGGTGGAGTCTGATTAAAATCAAACGATAGATACCATAATTTTATAAAATATTTTACATAACAAAAATAACGATGTGTTGACAGTACTCACGTGTTGAGATTAGACGTGTGTTGAAAGAAATATAGATTCATGTGTTGAATGGAATATATATATATTCATTTGTTGAATAGAATAACAAATTTATTGAAAAATATAAAGCCGTGTTGATTAGAGATGCGTTATTTTGACGCGAACGATATTTATATCGATTTTATTCGTTTTACAATGAATATTGAGAAGTGATTTCAAAATTTAATATTTTGAAATGAAATTCAAATTAAATTAGATTAAAATTCAAATTGAAATTTTATTGAATCAATTTGAAATGAATTCGAATCGAATAGAAAATGAATTCGATTCGAATAGAATAGAAAGTGAATTTGAATTCAAATTGAATAGAAAGTGAATTTGAATTCGAATTAAATAGAAATGAATTCAAATTGAATTAAATTGAAATTGAATTAAAAACGAATTGAAATCGTTTTGAATGAAATTTAAAACGAACTGAAATTGAATTGAATTTAAACGAACCGAAATTGAATTGAATTGAAACGAATTAGAATTTGAATTGAATTGAAATGAATTAGAATTAGAATTGAAACGAATTTGAATTCGAATTAAATAAAATTGAAATGAATTCGAATTGAATTGAAATCAAATCGATTTGAAATTGAATATAGTGTTGAAATGGTTTTGAAAACGAATTTAAAACGATTTATAAAATACGTTTTAAGAAGGAAATCGATGAAATATATATAATATATATATATATGTATTATATATAATGGCCTGAATAGAACGCGCCGCGCCGCGGCAGTTCGTGAATTTCGACCATTGACTTCGAATTGACGTTGCGGGAGATCCGACCGTCGGATTCTCCTAAATCCGGAACCTTTGGGTTCGTATCGAAAAGAGCTTTGCAATGAATATTAGAAATTTGAAATCTAACTGTTGGATTTGGAATTATGTCTAAATCAAATTTGGAAAAGGTCGCTGTAAGTGCAGTTCGATGGCCGTTGATGGAAATCGACTGTACGGGCCTTGATAAAATTATTAAAAATATTAATAATTTGTTTAAAATCATAATATGTGAATTGGAAAGAATTGGGCTGAAAAACTCCACATTTGAAATGATAAAAATAGATTTTTATCGAAATGAACTAGTTTTGAACTAGAATTAAAATCAATTTATTTTTGAAAAAAATAAATTGAATTTGAAAGTGATTTTAAAAATAATCAATATTCCCAATACATGGATTGGACTGGAGTTGAATTGAAATTATCTTCGGAATATCTCGATGTTGGATTACGTGACTATACAGATATTGTTATGGGAATATGAAAGATATATTTAATATCGTTATTTCCGATACGATATTTGTTGGTTTCAGAATTTGATATTGAATATAAGCCGGTATATTTTCTATTCAGAGCCTTGTATTTAATATCAAATGTGATTTGGGTTTATCGTGAATTGTGTTTTAGATGACATTGGTTCTTTAACCCAGTTAAAGGCAAGATGTTGATTTTTGAAAAGATTAAAACTAAGTGGAGTTTTAATGAATCTTTAATTAGATTAAAATGTGAATTGATAATTTAAATTATCAAATCTGAAAGGTGATCGAGAATGGAGTACCACCAGTTTTGCTCCAATGCGATAGTTAAATCTTTAATTAGATTTGAACGTGAAATGGTAATTAATTTTACCGATAACACCGTGGTGTTAGGTATGGAGTATTACCAGTTTTCTCCATGGGAAGAATAGGTTGGGATTGGGAAATAAAATAAATAATTACTTCGGTGTGGTTCGCTAATCCCGACAAGTTTGGAAAACCATGATATGGTTTGAAATGATATCCAAAGGAAGAATAAAGAATAAATTTAGAAGAATTTATCTTGGATAAAATTAATGGGAACCTTTCCCTAAGAATGTGATTTTGTGAATAAAAGAATATTCTATATTGGAATGAGGCATCTGTTGTGTTTGTGTAACATTTGTTTATCATATACGTGGGTTATTCAGAAAGGTCGGGTTTATACCCATTCCGAATAACCGATTCGACGAGATTTCGAAGATGAAGACAGTGGTTGAAGACCGGAATTCTTCACATCATTTGGGTGATTACTGATGATCTTGATTGGGCTGTACACCCAGGATGAGGGAAACAGTTGGTGATTGTCCAGACGTACTTGGAGATGGATGGATATGCGAGGAAAGTGCCTCCGGTTTCGTTCAGACCCAGAACGAACTTGTAAATGGATTGTGTGTCTGACATTGGATTTTATTCTGTGTTGATTGATCTCTATTAAATATATATCTGTTTGGCGGCGGAGAATTTATTCTCTTGCTTAACGCCCTTCTCTGAGACGTACGAGCTCAGAGGTTGTATATCGATGGACATCACTCGCATGGAGTGAATTGCCAGTGTGGCACGCGTAAGTGGCAATTGATCAAGGCTTCTGTTAAAAAGCAAAGTCTTGTGGTTGATGATCAAAGCACGGCCTATGTGGCGTAGCTTTGTGTATAACGTGGATTCGCGAGCCTCACACCCCGGTATGAGTCAAAAACGGGATACGGACCCAAGGAGTGCACGACGTTTCTTTCTAGCTATGGTGGTGTCAGTGACCTACCAGCCATGACATTTATATACTTTTCACCTGTGTGGTTGTTGGATACGAGGCGCCTCGGATATAGGTCTGTAAGGACCGGGAAACGTGTGTACAGGAATAACCAATCCTCAAAAGTAAGAAGGACCGGCCTTGGAGGTTCCAAACGATCTTAGTGGGGTCCTGAGGCATTTGCTAGAGTGTCTCGAACGCGGAGAGGAGCTTGCCCCTTGCCTCGACTCAAGATGGAAATCCAATTTCCATACGTGATAGTGCGGTTTTATTTGTAGAACCTAGTATGGCGACATAGTGGTATGGGTCATTCATGCCGCCTATGATTGATATTTATGATTGAAATTGTTTTGACGCTATACACCTATAATAGTATCAAATAATGTGTTTTAAACGTATCAAACATGCTTTGGCTGTTATAAGATAAAAACCCTATCCTCCGGCTTGCGTTGCATTGTGTGATGGGACCTGGGTCTTATAACAGCTTCATTTTTCTTTATTTAGCATTGCGCTGTCTGTTTTCTACACTGGTATTCTTGGGAGGAAACCCGTTCCGTGTTATACGACATGGTCCCATGATTTACCGAACTTTAAAATAAAGATTAATAACTGTTTTAGTTCTCACACCAGTCCCATGACTGACCTGGAGTTTATTGTTTTAACCTAAACTCTAGGTGCCCTAATTTTCGACACGGGCAACTAGTAGTTTTGGTTTTGTAGATTTATATTCACAGGGTCCTGATTTACAGCTGGAACGATGCTCGGAAAGCTCTGTATCCGTGTGTTACTTTCAGTTGTGTTTTCTATTGTTTTTCCGCTGTTATGTAATTTATTGTAATCTCTGATGTTCATCGAATGTATTTATTCATTTATACTCTGTATATTCTTGTATCTGATGGAATTGTTGTAATAACAAAGAAATGTTTTTCCGTTTGCATTCTGATTTGTCTTGTCCTCAATGCTATCCGCGCTTTCCTTCACGGGGAAGTTCGGGTCATTTCAAGCCCCATGACTGACCTGTAGTTTGTTTCACTGGCAAACTCGGGTGCCCATATTTTTCCACATGGGCAGTCGAGTAGCTCTTTTGCAGATATCTATTCTTTTAGCAGGATCCTGGATCGAAGCTTAAAGCTGTGTCCAAAGCATTGATAGTCTTCCGCTGCACTGTATTAATTTATTGTAATTTATCTTCCGCTGTATAATTCATTTCAATGTACTCTGATATTCTGTACTCTGATGTTACGTTATTATGATGTAATAAAAGTCTGTTGTTATTTGTTCTAATGTATTGTATTCCCAAAGTTAATGTATGCGAGTTTTGAACGGTATTGGTCGGTTTAGCGATCGATTAAGGTCGGGCAAAATCCGTAGCCGTTACATTTTCCCTTTTAAAGTCTTTTGCCATACTTCTTGTTAGTTTCAAATGATGTTTTTTTTTGTTTGAAAAAGAGGAAAAAGGAAAATTTACAATAACTAAACCAAAACCCCAACAACATTAAACAAAAACAGGTTTATGTCTTTTAAATCAAAATCACATAATTCATAAATTAACACTGAAACTAGAGATCGGGAATATAACTACATCTAAACTATATTTAACGGGACTGATCTCCAGATAAACAGTGTTTTGCATCAACCACGAATTTATTTTCAAACATAATTATAGGCAATATGTATGAAAAATTGAATAAGCCTACAAATAATGTTATTCATAACCACAAATCTATCATTTTAGGTTTTTATCAACATTCATAATCAGATCCGATAGGCGTAATGTCAAATTCAGCAATATTATAAATAGATCTGATGATATTTGTCATATATGTTGAGGTCTAATTCAAATGAGATAATTAGGCTATTATAACTTTGTGTGTAAATTTCCCACTCATCTGAAAGCATTCAAATCTGAAATCTGAATAATCTTTTAGGCATACAATTCCCAAATTCTTACAAATCTTCAATTATTCTGAAAAAGCGATATCTTCAGATCTGTAGATTTGCAAGAAATTAGGAAAATAGGGGAGAATCTGATGAAGCATAGCGTAGACGTCAATTCATACCCTTTTCCATTTAAATCTGATCATCCCTTTCAAATCTATATGATTTATATTCAATTGATTATATATGAATATATTTTAGATTAAGAAATTGATTTGAAGAGAAAGGGAAATGGCAGAGCTTCGCTACTGCCCATTGATTTATGTGGAAAAGAATGAGGCTTTAGCCCTTTATTTATAGGAGTGGAATTGATCATCTACCATTAGATTTATTTAAATAAATATCTATCCATTGGTATTATATAATATAACAAAATTACCCTTCAAAACCTAGCCGTCACTGGGCACTACAAGCCAGAAGCGGTCGACACCCTACTAGGGGTGGTCAACCGCCCTTCGGCCGAACTGCCTAGTGAAGGCAGGTTAAAGAAGGTAGTAAATATATATATTATTCTTTTTATTTATTTTTGTCTCCTTTTCGTCCGTTACGGACTTCGATCACGAAACTCCAGACATGAAAGTTGACCAGAATTCCAAGATGAACACAACGATTATAGTTTCATGGTCAAATTCCATCATTTGCAATAGTTCCTATTTTTGAGAATCTAATTAAATAACTAATTTCTATTGTCATAATTCCAGGTTGTTACAAATCTAATCTAATTCATTTAAGATGAATCATTTGCTTAAAAGGCAAGTACTGTCAAAGGTCATCCGTTCATAGACGAGAATATATAACCACAACCAACCAATTGATCAATAAATCATCCAACCACTTAGTTTATATACTAAAAACAATGAATATTATTTCACAAATTAACAACATTCACCATATTCCTGAAATTTTGAGAGAGTTAACTCACCATCAATTCCATCGATGTTATTGTGTGAAATATCAAAATTCAAACGAGCGTTTGAAATTAGATAAAATTTCAAGCTATTCAGAATCTATCCAGTCCAGTCCGCATGTGTAGTGTTTGTCAATACGAACCCAACGCAACTTGTTTCGTCGAAATCTGATCAAGTATGGACAATATATACATGCTATAAATTTATACACAATTTAAGTAATAATAAAATGTCATTAACATTTTAATTACATTAATTAACTGGATTAAACATGGCTTTAAGCTGCCATATCCTCTTGTATGAAAATGCAAAAGCTGGGAAACCCGACATCCACCAAAAACACAGCACCACCTCCATCCTGATGACCTAACCACTAGCAGCAGCTACCAACCAACTTGCCCAAGCCAAGACAATCCCACCACGGTCTCTAACAATCAAATTTACAGATATGGAATGCTAGTCGGTCCACGGCGATTCGCGACAACCACAAGCCACTGATCTTCAATCTCCTACCTCTGTTGATCACTTGAGACTACCCCGCACAATGTTCTAGTTGGCGGATTTGGCCGAAACAGCTTGGATCGATTTGGAAATTCTTGGTCATTGGATGATTTTCAGAGGAAGTAGTGGCTCGAAGGAAATGAACTAGGGATTTGGGAAAGTAAATAGTGTGTTGGTCCTTATACAGGTATTTACAAATCAATATTCACGTTTTTTATATTAAAAATATCCAATCACCAAATGAGACGTGCTCATAGCCATTCATACCTAATTATCTATATTTTGAACTTAATAGAACTTGTTTTAGAAGGTATTTCGATTGTATTTAATAACTTTTCTAAAAATCAAATTGCGTATTAATATAATTTCAAATCGATTATCGATACGCCTTTATATCATGCACAATCACTCAACAACTCTGATTGACATGAAATTTGAAATCTTACAATGGTTTGTAATTTTGGATACAAAGAAATTAGTTTCATCGAAATCCAAGATCGTTTGAAAAATAACTAATTTCATATAGTAAATCGAATCGATAAAAAATAGATCGATTTTTAACATTCAAATTTACCGATAATAATTTCTTATTATTGTTCTAATTCAAATAGGATGTTGCACGGCTTCAAATTAAACTTAACTGGAATTTGAACTCGATATTTTCAAATCTCAAGTTAATTTAATGTTAAAATTCTCACTTTAATTTATGTCAAGCAATAAAATCTTAAAATTAATCATTTTATATGTTCTAATTAATTAAATATTCATTATTAGAAATCCAGTTGTTTCAAGTAGTGATCCTGGGATTTGTACCGAGTCGATTGCAGGGGAAGTCTCCCCAGAATCATTGGACACATCTTGTTAAATCCTCCTTTGTATAAGAATTCTGGACTTGTACGTAGAACCGAGGCGCATACAGGCTTGAACCTCGAACTTGACACTCATAACGCCTTAGCATTAGGTATGCACACGGGAGATCAGCGTTAGCTACTCAATGGAGACAATCATGTCATGGAAATGATCTAGATAATCTCAAGAGGTGGGCTACCTAGCTCCGACTAGGACTGGAACCTAATTCTGTTTTCTTAGAATATATGATTCACAAATCCACTGGATTTCAAGTTGCGGGTGTTAGAAGCTCATGATGTTAAGAAGGATCCTACCGCCCATTTGATGCGATATATTAGACACATGGAAGTACTTGGCAGCATTTGAAGATGTATTAGCAAAGTGCTTACCTCTATATCTCTTAGACTTTACTACCATGTAGTTAAGGCAGTTGGAATCGAATTCTGTCGAAAGCTGGAACAACCCAATGAAAAAATTTGTTGAATAATTCAAGGTTTATATCGCTAGTAGCAAGAATGCGATGACGCTCACTACAATTAAGTAAAGGAAGGGATAATCTCTACATAAATTCTGGTAGCATTTTTGGTAGCATTTAAATGTTGTTGTGGGTACTGTGGATAAACTAGATCCATCAGCGGTACTGATGGCCTCGGTAGTGGTCACCTTAGACGACTCAGAGTACACGGCCTCGCTACAAAGAGACCCTTTGCGGGATTGGGGGATTTCTACCTTGAAGTGGATAGATTCTTGAGGGAGGAGGATGCCAAAACTAATCAGGAAGCTATCCAAGTGAGTAATGTCGATGATGGAGAAATGTCCAAATCTGGGGAAAGCAAAGGTAAAAGGATGGCTGAAGACAATCCATCCTACGTGAATCAAATCAGAAAGGGATGGAGATACGAAACGTATATACAGCTGAATGCGAGTCTGGAGCAGATATTCCTAGAAATTAAAGATTGCCTTCCATCGATAACTCATAGTGGATGGGAGGCCATCGAAGGAGATTTGGCTTTCGGATTTTTTTTTTCTCTTCCATGAAAGGCCCTAACATAAAACAAATGACTGTTGGCATTCACGGGATGCCATCGACGACCAAGTAAGAGTGGACAAATGCAACAGTATATGTAGAATAGAATAGCAGCGACAACCCAACGGGAGCAAACATTTGCTACTGGTGATGCAGGCGAGTAGGGCACTCGTCGTTTCCTAATCATCAACTGACAAGCGGGAAAAGGATGATGATGGTGGCTAAGTCTCCAACCTGTGTACGGAAACCATAGAGTTTCCTAGGCATGCTCTTAGAAGACCAAGTCACCATATTTTACTTCATTTATTTTAGTTCATTTTGTTAATCAAGTTGTAATAAAAACAGTAAGCCAACTGCTCTTGGCGTATTGGTTTTGCAATAAAAAAAATTTGTTTTTTCCAATTTAATAAAGTTGTTTGGCATGTATGAATTATGCTCATCAAACAAAGATTTTGTGTTTTACTACTTCAATAAGATCACTTGGTGTGTATAGATTTTGCTCATCATGTATGAAATATGAGATTAATATGAGTAAGGATCAGGCGTAGAACAAACTATTCGGTGAGTATGGATTATATTAAGTATGCATTATGCATAGTAGAATGAGAATCAATGGGACATCAAGTATCGATTATGATTGGCGAGAACCCGATAAATGAGAAGTTAAATAAGGATTACGCTTGGTATTGACACGCTTTTTTGTCAAAACTTTCACACATAGTGAATTTGGTGAGCTACGTGCTAATACGTCAAAAAACACAAAGCAACGGGGTCGAAATCGCGTCGCAAACATAAGGAGACCCGAAACCTCTATCAGATGGCCTCTTTCGGGTCCAATGAACTCTTAGGCAAACAGTTATCCGAGGCGAAGGTGAGCCGCGCCCTGAGCCGAAGGCAAGCCATCAAGCAGGTCCAGGCGCAGCGCCGGTGGAGGTTCGGGGACCCACAGTCCCGGCGGCGATCGACCTAACCAGTTATGTCGGACCAGTGGGCACCGCCCAGTTCATCCGATTTTCTCCATGCCGGAAGCCCAGATCCCTTCACTTTGTACTAGTAAAACCGCGGATTCCTTCACTTCGCATTCAGGAACTTCAACTCCCTCGACAACATGACTTCGGTCCCCTCCTCCATCAAATTCATATCTTATGGAGAGGTACGAATTTCGTACCCCTCCGGGGGGTGCAAAATTCTGCATCCCCTGGTGGGGTGCGAATTGAGCACCCCTCCAGGGGGTAAGAAATTCCGGACCTACTGGTGGGGTGCGAATTGAGCACCCCTTCAGGGGGTGCGAATTGAGCATCCCTCCTGGTGGGATGCGAATTTTGCACCCCTCGCAAGGGGATGCGAATTTTCGGTAAGGAGGTCTTTGTTGGGGTGCAAAATTAAGTGGTGGTGGTGGTCCCATTTCCTACCTACCCTCCTTCCTATAAATAGCCCAACCCTTGGCCTTCATTTGGATCTTTTGCCCTTGAAATTTTTGGACCTTGAGAGCTCCAAACACTCATTAATGGCTTCCAACACCTTCACCATGGCCATTGGAGATGGCACGGATAATTAAAACATGGCATGCATGTTTTCCATCAAAACTTGAACAATAACAAGGATTGTTATGCTACTTATGAACTTCATGGACATGAGCACTAAACTTGGATATTGTTGACCGAGTCAATGCTTCTCAACGAAGACGAAGAAGGGCAATTTAGTCAAAGTATAGAACAAACATATATTTTGTTATTCTATTGTACCACTTTGTACTTAGCTATTGTCCGAATTTGTATGACTTTGTAATCGATGAAAGATATGATGAATGATGATTATAAAGTGGACGTAGGCGTTAGTGCCGAACCACCATAAAAGATGTGTCTCCCCGCATTTACATTATTTACTGCTTATTTGGATAATTGTTCACATATACGCATTGGATGTTGGCGTGCGACAATTTTGCCCGTCAACACTTGTTTGTACAACTAAACTAAGAACCACTAAGTATGGATTATGCTTAGCGGGGATCAACTAAATTTTGAACCGCTAGTATGGATTATGTTTAGTGGTAATCAACCCAATATCAAAACGTTAAATATGGATTATGCTTAACGGCATCTCATAGAGGCTCCACGCATACATATATGGATTATGCATGGCCAAAAACCCAGAGAGGCTCCAAACAACCATATATGGATTATATATGCCCAATTAATAGCCTGGAGAGGCTCCAAACAACCATGTATGGATTATACATGCCTGACCAAAAGCCTGGAGATTCTAACTGTGGATTATGGTTAGTGGGGACATGACCTACATATTCAGGTGTGGATTATGCTTGGAAAGTAATCGACCCGGCACATTTATGAAGTTTCAAAATTAATCCGGAGAGATTACAAGAAACCGAACTAATCCAAAAACACGTCTTCCACCATAAGACATGTTTTATAGGGCAAGTGCTAACCATCCTTGTCACGAGGTCATTACTCTTTGGACTTGGACATCTGGATTTCTCATGGCTCGAGCACAGACTCATATGAAATCGGACTAAGCATCAGAATCGACGTTCTCTTAGGAATCAAAAAATGAACTCAACTCAGATCGATCGCCCTGAACGTGTCTGATCACTTTGAAATAAACGATCGGCTCATTGGATCGCTCTATATTCATTTGATCGATCGCGCCTAGGATTAGATCAATCACCTTCGAAAAAAATGATCAACATGCGATCATTATCTAGAAATCAAGGATCGGATCAATCCAGCACTTGACCGATCATTTGGTAAGTCTGGATCGATATTGCCATAAAATGATTAGCGGCATGGTTCAATCAATCAAAACTAATGGATTGTTATATAGAAATCACCTCAGAAATTGGGCCAAATTGCTATTGGAAATACGGTTAGTGAAATTTAGAAACATAGTCCGATCACCCAAAAATAGGTAATTGGCATGACACGATCACTCAAAAATACGTGATCGGATCATATATGATCTTGCCCAATCACGTCGAAGACTCGGATCGATGATCTGAGAAAAAGGTGATCGACACAGTCCAATCACCCAAAAACAGGTGTTCGGAATGGCAGATCATTCTAGAACATTTTCCCGATCATGTTGGAAAAATGGATCGGCACAACTCAAAAGCCTGCTCAATCACCCAAAAATAGGTGATCGACATGACCTGATCATGTAAAATTCAATGATCGGAACGTAGAAGATTTTCCCGACCATCTGTAATGGATCGATATTTTGACCCGATCCAATGATTAGTATGGGTGGATCGGTAAAAATATGATGATCAGACCACACGAATCTAAGGATCCGTGTTAATCCTAATGTTCAAAGCCAGAATTTGGATCCACCGGAAATGAGTGATCAGGACGGTCTAATCAAGCGAAAAGGAAGTTACAGAAATGATTGGTCAACAACAAGGACGCACGGATCTAGTCAAAATAGTGGATCAGGATGCTCCGATCACATGAAAATTGGGATCTGAAACATATGAAGGAAACATGGATCCGAAGAATATGTTAGAGAAATGCCAAAGACATGCAGATCTCCGAGTTTTGCAAGTGATCAGTGCACGTTTTTAGGGAGTTTTTGCATGATCGGATCTTCACTTTGGGGAATATGTATATTTTCCCCTAACGAACGGGTAAGAAGTTTTGATCAACATTGAAATCACACAGATCTACTTGAAACGATAGATACACACATGTATTTTGACAAAATGCATGATTGGATTCTTAAGATTTGAGTACGAAGTAAGTACAAAAGATTTGGGTTGTATCAGAAGTATGGAGCAGAAATGTAAAAATTTGGCTAACTTTGGGAAGTCTTACAGATCCATAAGTGGGAGTCTTATCGGTCCGCAAGTGGGAGCCATACCGATCCGCAAGGTACCCAATCACTTTGTGATCCACTTTTTTCTCCAATATTTTAGGTCAAGCACGTATCTTTTGCCACTATACATAAGCCATCTCTTGGCCATTCTAAGGGATCTATTCTCCACTTTGGAAGTCCATTGCGCAAAGACACAACTGGTAACTAATTTCAACAATCTTTCTCTACATCATACGAAGAAAATTGCATTGTACTTATGAATCAATGTATAATCAATAAACCGATACAAGTGGATGTATGCTTGATTTGCTGAACCACTATAAAAACTTCATGTATCTTTATTTTAACGCACTCTGAGAATACTTTGTGAATGCTATGTGACTGGTATGTGATTGATTTTGTGACTAATTACAGAAGCTTACATCTAATTCTCAAACAGATTTGGTATTGGCGTGCAATTGACCAAAATTGAGCGTCAATTCAAACATAGTGAAATCATATATACATCATATATAAGAAATAACAATAGCCAAACAGTCAGTTTCAATAAGATTTGAAGGTTTCAGACCTATTGTGGAAATTGATGATCAAAATGAACAAATTAGGGATTTATTGAAACATGGTTTTGCAAATCAAATCCAAATCATGCAAATTCACATATTATTTAAATTAACATAAAAACATTCTAATATTTTTAATATACTTTTAGCTGATATTTAGGACTTAAAAATGCCAAATTAGTAAGTGAAAGGTCTAGTCACTTCTTACTCACAGATTTGAAATTGAACAATAAATTAAATGGATCTCCACTCCCCATTAATAACTTAAATCTATACGCCATAACTTGTTTGTTCCATTCTTAATCAACTGATCTGGCTAAGATATTTGGATTTTCGTACAAACTAAAGCTTAAGAAATGGTTTAACGAAGGTTGTGTACTATTTTAGGATGAAAAGGAATGAGAGAAAGGAAGTTACAATAGCTAACTTCATCATCTTGATCTCCTAGTTCCGAAATTAATTCCAAGCCCTACCATTAATGGTTCTTCATTACTCATTTAAGTTAATTAAAACATTAAAGCTTAAAACGATCATAACTTCTACTATAAGTTCGTATTCTTAGTGTATCCACTCTACTAAAAGAGAAAGCATCATCATATCCAATGAAAGTGGATTTAGGTTCAAATACACTCCTTATATATAGTTATCAGCAAAACAATATTTTCATGGGTAAAACATGGAAAAATAAGAACTATGAGTGGAAATGTATGACAAGCTTAGGTTGATTATTGGAATAGTTCAAAAGAGATGATAAGTTCATTTTAAAAATAATGTTATTTTAAATTTACAAATGCGGAATGATTGCAAGAGTTTCATTGTAATAACCCGAATTTTTATAACATGTTAAAACCATAAATCAAGGCAGAATTAAATTTTAAAATAAGAATCAAGGTAAACTGGTTGCGCCATTGCGTTCGTCTCGAAATTCTGCTTGGAAACGCGTCCGAGTTTTCGAAAATCGGAGTCCGTATGACCAAGTTATGATGTTTCGAAGTTTCACGAATTTTCAGAATAAAAAACAGCTCAGAAATTTGAATTCAAATTCGAATTCAATACCCAGAGGCGGGCTGGGCGGGAAAATTCTCGCCCAGAGCCCAGGTCGACTTGGGTGTCGACCTGGCCAGACCAGGTCGACCATAGTGTCGACCCTATGGTCGACCTGGGGGTCGACCTCCCTGGTCGGTCTGGGTGCGACTGCTTGGCTCTGTGGGTCTGTTTGAGGGCCTGTGATGAATTTTGAGGGTTCAGATCTGTTCTAGGGTTAATCCTAAGGCCTGAACTAGTTCCTACTTCTATATAAACACCCTAAGACCTAACCTAATTCGCCACAAATCATTCTAACACCGTTATGCTGCTAAGTCTTCTCTTGAACCATGGTCGCCGCCTCCAAATTAAAGCTTAAGCATTCAAACTAGATTCAAATCGAAGATAAACGTTTCTACAACAATTCAAGAGAATAGATCAATGTCACTACAACGATTCTACGACAATTTCTGTTCTTAATTCTCGATCCACGCACTGTAAGTTCTAGTTACTTTGAGATTTAAACTTGTTAATTGTAAGTTGGTCGTGAGATAAAGTGAAATTGGACTTAAGTATGACAATCGATTCATATCTATTCTTGTTCTTCATGGATCTTGACTTTTTTGGAGTTTCTCTTTGTAATCAAATTGAACCTATTCATGTGGATGGACCTAGTTTATTATTCAAAACATTTCATGTCCATGACATTATCATGCCTATGACGTTTAAATTATTGTTAATGGCCAAGGACTATGACTGTGAACATAAGACTATGCCCATGCCTATGACTGAGAACATAAGACTATGCCTATGCCTATGATTGAGAACATAAGACTATTCCCTATAACTATGACAAGGACAATTGTGGCTAATCACCTATGACTCATGACTATGAATTATTGCCTATGCTTATGAACATAAGACTATTGTCTATGACCATTGCCTATGACTATTTAGGGTAGTTGCTTAGAACTATTTTGGATAATTATCCATGACGATTGTGATTAATCGCTTATGGTTCACTATGACTATGACTATTGTGGTTAATTGACTATTATAGTTGATTGTTCATGACACTATAGTTGAAAACCATGTTGTACACCGAATTGGCATTTTGTTGATCTCATACCTGGGGTGTGACTTGCTTAGTTTTATCCTTGTATTTGGCTTGCTTTTGCATGTCCATTATTTTATGTCAATTTTTATCATGACTACCACCTTATTTTGCTAGATTTGAAATTCTATATGCCAGTGATGTTGTAACCAATTATCTCAAGTTATATCATGCTAGTCTTGTAATCCCTTTTATCGCTTTATGCTCGTCCCTTTTGCCTATCATAGTTTTGATGTTATCCCCTTAATTTCAGGATTTGGATTTACTTGTAATTTAGATCGATTCATGTTTACATGCGATGGGAATACGATTTGGGTAGATTAGACAAACATGAATTGGATATAAATATGAATCATGAACTTGATAATAGGCATAATGTGAAACATGAACATTGTTATAACTTGAATTTGGATATGGATATAAAACTTGCCTTGAAACATGACACGAACTTGATATGAAATTTGAACATGGACATGACACTAGAATGAACTTGAAAATGGCCAACTCGAGGTTGGGTTGAGTTTGCATTGTATATCTGCCCGGAACCGCCCGGTGAATCCAGTGACTGCAAACAATAGGATCCAATGTGGGTTATTGATCATATCGCGCTTAAAACCCGAGGTTAGACTAGGTTGTGGTGTACATCTGCCCAGAACCGCCTGACTAATCCAGTGACCACAACAACAAGTCTAATGTAAGAGGTTGGGGTGCATTAATGAATTAATTCCACATGATAGGGTTAAGTCATGAACATGAAAGACAGCACTGATACCAAATGTAACAACCCGAATTTTTATAACATGTTAAAACCATAAATCTAGGCAGAATTAAATTTTAAAATAAGAATCAGGGTAAACGGGTTGCACCATTGCGTTCGTCTCGAAATTCTGCTTGGAAACTAGTCCGATTTTCGAAAATCGAAGTCCGTATGACCAAGTTATGACCTTCCGAAGTTTCACGAATTTTCAAAATCAAAAACAGCTCAGAAATTCGAATTCAAAACCCAGAGGCGGGCTGGGCGGGAAAATTCCCGCCCAGAGCCCAGGTCGACCAGGGTGTCGACCTGGCCAGACCAGGTCGACCACAGTGTCGACCCTATGGTCGACCTGGGGGTTGACCTCCCTGGTCGGTCTGGGTGCGACTGCTTGGCTCTGTGGGTCTGTTTGAGGGCCTGTGACGAATTTTGAGGGTTCAGATCTGTTCTAGGGTTAATCCTAAGGCCTAAACTAGTTCCTACTTCTATATAAACACCCTAACACCTAACCAACTTGACACGTGAATTGTAGGGCTAAGTCACGAACTTAAATGACAACACTTAGCCAACTTGACATGCTAGACTAATGGGGTTAAGTCTCGAATTTAAATGACAACACTTAACCTGCTAAACGGAAACACCAGTTACGCGGTCCATTTTAGCAGTAACCCACTAGATGTATCATCGAACCCAAGGACTAGGCAGGGTGGGGCACGATTGCTGGGCTGATTGTAAGCGACCAGAACGACGGCTGAGTTGGTGCGCCAGTGTAGGTTCAGGCGGACTATGGTCGTGCACGTAGTCCGGAGTTGAAAAAGCAGGCATTGGGTATCAGTAGATTTATCTGTGCGTCTTGATTCGTGTCGGTGGTTGGCACCATAGGGCTTGATACACCCTATGGTGGGCCTAGCACAGGTGACTACATTCGTGATAGGGCCGTATGACATAGACACACGATGAGCTAGAACTTGTAGGGAGCCGATCGATTAGTGGATCGTTCCGTTGGACCTAGTAGTGGTTCATTTCACGATATTTCGCCAAGGGATCATTTCATGGTTAAGATAAGACATGGGTTTGGGATACTAGTACAATTGGTGCAGCGGACCTTGAACATGCGATGCTATACTTGATTTATCATGTTATCTTAGTCTATCTTGCCCATCTAGAAAGCATCCTTATGTTTACTTTCAGTTTATACATGTCATATTACATTTACCTGTTTTTATGCTGAAAGTCACTAGGACTTACCAGTCTTTATGACAGACCCATTTTCTTTCGCCTCTTTTTCTTCTGTCCCCCCCCCCCCCCCCCATGTTCTCAGGGAGGAAACTCTGAGCACTTAGCTTGGATTTCGCTTGCTTTCGGTTCAGCTCATGTACGGTTTGGTCTTGAGCTATGATATGGCTGCATTTCTGCTACCTTTGGGGAATTAAGCTACTTTTTTATTTTAAGTTTTATGCTTCTTTACTTATGCAAGGCAGAACTTGTTGTAATGGAAAATGATAGCTTTGACTATTTGGTACTTTGGATGTAAAAGGCTTTGACTATTTTGAAATAATGAAATTTAGCTTTTGATTTTTCCGTTGTTTTAAATATGTTCTGTCTTGTGATATTTTTGTGTTTGTTTACCTAGATAGCGCTCCTCCAAAACTAGTGCATTCCCTTTGTGAGTGACCCTAGCAGAGGTGGGGTGTTACATTCATCAATTTACAAATATAAAATATATCGTTCATTCTAAACTTACAAGTAATATCGAAGAGGAATTCTACAGATAGAAACAAAAATCCTATTACACACAACAGAGGCTTGGACCCAGTCTAGAATTACCAACATGAGATGGTAAATTTGTTAAGAACGAATGTATAAGTTTTGCTTTTCCTGCCAAACTGAGAAAATTTGCTTGCCACCCTTGAACTTTAATCTAAATCTTATGAATCAGGCATCACATTTTGAATAATGGAGAAAGTTCGTAGAAAGTGGGACAACCAAGTATTTAATCGGTAGTTGTCCCACCTCATAAGGTAGAAGTTTGGAAATATGCTCAATATGATTAGCGGAGGCACCGGAAAAAATTTTGGTCTTGGTTTCATTCACGTGTAAACCCGCACTAATGGGTAACTTTTGGAATACGGTTTTGAGGGTACTTGCATTCTGCGGTGAGGCCTTGCCGAAAACCATCAAATCATCGACGTAGATTAAATGTGTAACCACATGGTCATAAGTGATAAACAGGGTGAAACAGGTTATGAGAGGAAACCCTATCTAAAAGGAAAGAGTGTGGGAGAATGGAGTTTTGATGACAACAACCTTATTTCAATTATCATTATTAATCGATTATAAAATATATACTAATATTTCTATCTAGAATATATATACATATATATGTGGGGTTTGTATACAGGACTTAAATACTGAAGACTGTACAGCTTTAGAGTTGCAATAAATTCAGGATTCAGAAGAGATTCAAGACTCAGGAGTTATCAATATATCAAGATTTCAAGAGTTCAAGAAAAATATAGTAATTGAGTCTAGTTTATATGTAAGACTCTTAATAGCGCTCCAGGTTCAAATTCTAATTCTGATTTTCAAAATTCAAATCCTGATTTCAAATTATTTTTCTGAATGATTTCAAACTATTATCTTATTTATGATTTCAAACATATATGTTTATAAAGTTTTAATAAATACATAAGTTTATATAGTTATATAGTTTTAAATCTTATAACTTTATAAGTAAGTTCATATATTATATTACTATGTTTCCATATGGTTGTACACTTTAGAATATTCATTTAAATTACTATGTTTTGATTCAAGAATTTGCAGAATAATATATATGTTTAAAGACTTGAAAAATAGTTTTAAAATTCAAAATACTATACATATGTCGACGTACGTTTATGCCCATGTCGACATACAACTGTCATAATTTAAATCTTCAAAGGAAGTGTCTTTTCACTATTTATAACGTTTTTGAAATGTTGCAACCATTGGGACACTATAAAAAGGGGCTGATTTCGAATTTTTAATCATTCTTTTTTCTCCGTCTTCACAACTTTACATGCCTCCATTAATATACATCATTTTCTTGATTTCTACACTTATACTTTGGTGATTTCTACTCAAATTATATCAAACTTCTTCTCAATCTCTATCTACTACTATCAATTTGGAAGTGCTATTTAAGAGTTATAAGGCTATTGTAATCATTTGGGAAGTGTTTGGGAAAGGGTGTTCCTTGCAGCCCTGAAATCAAGGAAAGGGAGTGGTGTTAACCTTGTAGCCATGAAATCAAGGGTGTTTGGAGTGGTATTAACCATGTAGCCGTGAAATCAAGGGGTTGTACTTGGATATTAATAATAATAAAACTCTACGCAATCCAGCGTTGCGTGGGAATGGGCGTAGGAGTAATCTGAACCAGTATAAAATCCAGTGTGTTCTTTCCTTTTGTGAATTTTATATTTATCTATTTCTGTGTCTGTGATTGATTCTGTTTTTGTGATCATCTCTAGTGTGTGTGATTCATATAGTAGATCAATTAAGTTTAAGATTTTCATAAATTCCTTACAAACATTATTCACCCTTCCTCTAGTGTTTTTTTTCCTTAAGATCCACATTTTGCACTCCCTAACAATTGGTATTAGAGCGTAGGTTTTCAAAAAGTTCATAATCTGATTTTTGGAAATATTAAATGGAAAAATTTGAAATGATTTATAACACTAGTTTTAATTCATGCATTTCATCAATGTTAGAAGAGTCTGCATTCACTTATGTTGAAATTTCAAGTGATCTATTGAATTGTTGTCCAGTACAGTAAAATATATGTCACATGGCTATTGAAAATTCAAATTCTAAAATTGTGTGTTACATGGCTGTTGAGAATTCAAATTCTAATGGGAAAATTGTGGAATCAAAAAGGACAAATGGATATTGTATAGTGTTGTTCAAGACATATGCCAGAAAATCCAGAATTACTGAATAATCTAGTATATGAAGAAGGAGGAATTGTCAACTTCAGAGATAACTCTAAAGGATATATAGTTGGCATCGGCAATGTCGGTAATTCTGAAACTCCTACTATTTCTGATATTTTATTAGTTAGGGATTTAAAACATAATTTACTAAGTATAAGTCAACTTTGCGATAAAGGCTATAAAATCAATTCTGAAAAAGATAAATGCTTTATATAATATAGGAATTAAAAATTATATTCAAAGGAGATAGAATGAAAAATATCTATATATTAATTATGAAAATCTCCAACGATAATCTATATCTTATGGCTAATACAAGTGACCCTTGGATCTGGCATAAGAGATTCGGTGATATAAATTTCAAACACATCTCTAGGATTCAAAGTTAGATTCAATTAAGGGATTACCTAAATTGAAATTTGAAGTAAATAATTTATGCATTGCTTGTCAGTTCGAAAATTAAAAAGAAGTTCTTTTAGATCAAAAGAGGAAATTACAACCTTGAAACTATATGATTTTTGTTTGATGATAACAACCAAATATATATTATTATAAATGTGTTTGTTATTGTACCGTTTCATATATACATCACAGACAGGAATATAATATTTATATTTAAACAGAGTACTACTGTGCACGAATTTAAATATTCAAATAGTATTTTATTTAAATATAATATTTTATTTCAATATTTAAACAGTACAAGTTTATAACTCTACTATTTATACAACACACTGTAATTCATTAATACATTTTATATCAATTATGTATACACATAGTTCCTTACAACAACTCTCAGTCACTTAGTTTTACAAACACATGTACATATATTCACTCAGTCACTCTCAGTTACACTGTTACATACACTCAGTCACTACAGTCTTTAGTCTTCTATCATCACAGCATCTTCAATCAGTCCAGTCATCCACTCATGTCACATTCAGAAACACACACAGAGTAATCTGGAACAAAAATATTTTATATTCTAATATATATAATTTTTATTTTAAAACAAATATTTACCTCAGAATTTTGATGTGTTTCTCATCATATTTCATGACTTGATCTAATTTATATGTCCATTCATCTGTGTCTTGACAGCTTGTGATATTCACAGTGATACACTGTAAATACCACAAGGTAGACCGTATGCTCTAGTACTAACTGATCAGCCTCAACACACTACACTGGTTTGCTGATTAGAATTAGCATCTTTATTAGCTAATTCTGAACAGCCACAACTCAGATATAGTGCTCTGCTGATATAAATATTCATGTCTGTCATTCGAATATCCACACATATATATACATACACATATATATACATATATGTTTACATATAGATCTGCAACATAGCAGTGAAATAGAGCAGTGAACGCAACAGCATGGTCGAGCCATGTACAAGACAAGTCAACAAACATTCAAGTATGAAACAAGTTCATATTTTATAGAAGTGGAAAGAAAGTTCAGGTTCATGTCAAAGAATGGTGCAAGGTGCAAGTGCAGGATCAAAACAGCAAGCCCAAATCAACATACAAGTAGTCAACATGGTCGAGCACACATGACAGTGGTGCACAAATACAACAAACATAGGTGAACTAATCATATGTGATAGTAGTGCATCAAAACAGCTCAAGATTCAAGCTTAGGTGTAAGCTCATTTTTTTAGTTCAGATTTATGCATGGAGTATGGTCACAGCATTAACAAGCTAGGATGCAAAAAAGCAAAATGGTCCATATTCACAAACCTGGCATGAATACAAAACACACACACACACACACACACACACACACATATATGTATGTATATATACACCCATACAAGACAGTGCATATGAAATAAAATACAAAGACCAGTATGTATGTACACGTATAAGTCAGCATGAATGGAGCATGCACACTCTCTTTAAACATAGCAGTGCTACATGATCAAACAGGTCAGCCACGTTCAAGTTTAGGGTCATAACTAAGAATGGTACAAATAGTTTATGATCAAGTATATATGTGCAAACTTGCATATATGTATGGTGTAACAAATCATGGACAAGTGAAAAAATACAAGTCAGCATGGGGTCAAACAAACATGGTGCACAAGCTGTTACAACATCAAGGCTGATGCAAACTATTTCAAAAACAATGGAGCAACACAAATGGGAGCAACAAAGAAAAAGTGTGCAGTTCAAATGGTGAAACATTGGCAAGTGGCACAAGTAAGTCCAAGGTCATGCATGTATGTAGTTCTAATTTGTGCATCTCAAACAAACAGTCAAGTCAGACCAACAAGTACGGTGCAAGCAATGATCCAGCATGTCTAACCAACCTCAGGGAACAATAAGAAGTTCATATGTACAGTTTTCTCAAATATACATAGCCGCATGCGTACAAGTATGTAAACAGCAAGAAGCTCAAACACAAGTGCTTTTGGCAAGTCATATGTCAAAGGGTAGATTCATATATATGTGAACAAGTGGTGAACAAGTGCAATACCAGGTGAAACAAGGATGTACTTGCATATATATATACATGTACACATATATGTACAAGGTCCAACCATTAATGCTGTGGAAATTGCAGCTGATTCATAAACAAGCACAAGGTGATAAGGTATAAACAAAAATGATCATGGAATTGAAATACCATTACCAAGACTGAATGCATGCAAAACAATGCAAGCGATCATATTAAAAAAGAGTATTCAAGATGCAGTAATGTTTTCTGAAATCAAATCTGGCAAGTATTAAATTCATTGTAAACAGTGACGCAAAATTTTGAAGAACTTATCTACATGATTATTGAAATATTAATGGCAAAGTAGTTTCTCAATTTTGCTGAATCAACATGTCCATAAATTGGTTGTACATTACTGGAAAGATATCTTCTTATGAAATTCCAAATGTTTCCAGAAATTATGCAAGAGTGATTGGCAGAGTTAAATTACCACAAAAATTTTTTTTCAACGGAATTTATCAAGCATAATGGGAAAGTATCAATTCTAAAAAAAACATGTTTAGAAAGATTCATCTTCATTTTTCATGGCATTTATCACAGAAGGAAATTTGCAAATCAATCACGTAATCATCCAGGTTCATTAATTCATATTCACATAAGAGCCAAGTCATTTAAATTCGATTTTATTAAAGGCATCAATCAGGGAATCACACGCAAAACCAAGCCAAGTCATTTATCGAAATCAGAGAGCGTAAGGGTTTGATAACCCTATAAATACCTCACATATTTCATCATCAACAATATCGAAAAGACAAGCCATGAATTCAAAGAGCAGAAATCAAATCAATTCAGAAATACTCACGTTTTCGATCTGCCCCATAATTGTCAAGAGCCTGAGAGAGAGACCAAATCAATCCACAAGCAAAGCAAAGGATTCTATCAATTAGAAAATCATTCTTTTCAGCAATCAAAGATTTGATTTGGGGATTTGTGAGAAACCTTATTTTTTGATATTCGGCTGACATTCTCCTTGAAGAAAAAATCTTCACAAAGGAAATAAAAGAATAATGGGTCGGGCCTTGTTTTAAATTACATAAGGGGGTTTCTTTTTATTTTTTTATTCATTGTATTGCTTTTTTTCATTTATAAAACAAATGATCAGTTTCTAGAGTTTGTAAAATATAGGTAGTTTACTAGAGTCTGTAATAACTAGGGTTTACTGGCTACGGGTTTGTAGTTATGGGAAATTCTGGTTTCGGGGACAGAAATCAGTGTAGGGTTTTAAGCGTAGAATTAGTGCAACTAGAGCAAGATTGTGAGGCCTTTTATGCAGCACCTAGTAGAAACTTAGGGATAAGTTTTGAGCGTACGGTTAGGACATTTAGACTAGGAATTGTCGCGAGTTTATAGTTGTTGTAAGCGTTGTGATAGTTGACTAATATCTAGTAGAAACCATGGGGAATCCAGTAGTAGGCAAGATTTTCCAAAGCTAGGAAAAATCTCTATGTTATTTATTTTCTGCATTTATTTTATCTGGTGCAATATGTTCTGTGATTTGTTTTAATATCTCGAATTATTTTAATAAACCTTATTCACCCCCCTCTAGGGTTAAACTAGATTTGTTGTATATAACAGAAACCATTAGAGTTAATTCACATGGATTTTTCCAGTCTATCCCAAAATCAATCAATAAATCGCAGTAGATACGTTTTCGTAATAATTGATGATTTTTCTAGATTTACCTGGACTTTGTTTTTTAAAAATAAATGTGGTTCTATTGATCAATTTAAAACTTTATTAAAAGAATTCAAAATTTATTATCTTTAAAAATCAAAACAATATGGAGTGACCATGGTGGAGAGTTCGAAAATGAAAATTCAGAATTTTTTTGTAATAAAAATGGGATATCCCATAACTTTTCTTTCCCAAGAACCCCTCAACAAATGGAGTAGTTGAACGTAAGAATAGATCAATTCAAGAGTGTGCGAGAACTATGTTATCTGATAGTAACTTACAAAAACATTTTTAGGCTGAGGCAGTTGCTACGGCTTTTTATATATTAAATAGAATATAATAATACCCTTGACTCATAAAACACCATATAAACTTTTGTATAATAAGAAACCAAAAGTATCATATTTTAAAATATTTGGAAGTAAATGTTTTATTCCTAATACTAAAGAAAATTTAGACAAATTCGATTCAAAATATGATAAAGAAATATTTATTGGATACTCAGACAGAATTAAAGCATATAGAGTTTTTAATTTAAGAACTAATACCATTGAAGAAACATTAATTGTATTTTTTGATGAAAATTATAAGAATACAACACAAAATAATGAAGATGAATGTAAAAATGAGATTGATGAAGTAAACAATGAAATTCATCAGCCAAATTAAAAAATTAGATTACTAAGAGACCACCATGTAGGAAATATCTTAGGAGATATTGAATCTGTTGTTAGGACTGAAAAACAATTAAATAATATGAGTAATTCAGCGATTATTTCAACTATTGAACCTAAGAATCCAAAGGAAGCATCGTCCGATGATTCATGGATCCTTGCTATGCAAGAAGAATTGAATCAATTTACCAGGAACGATGTACGGGAAGTTGTTCCTAGACCAAAGGATAAAACTATAATTGGAACCAAATGGGTTTACAAAAATAAAATGAATGAACATGGTGAAGTCGTAAGAAATAAGGCACGATTAGTAGCTTAAGGATATACTCAAGAAGAGGGAATAGATTATGATGAAACGTTTGCCGCCGTAGCAAGTTTAGAAGCTATTAGGATATTATAAGCCTTTGCTAATCATAATAATTTCAAATTATATAAAATGGATGTTAATAGTGCTTTTCTATATGGATATGTTAAAGAAGATGAATATGTAGAGCAGTCGCCTCTTTTTGAAGATGAAAATTTTCCAGACCATGTATATAAATTAAAGAAAGCTCTATATGGATTAAAACAGTCCCTTAGAGCTTGGTATGATAGATTAAGAAATTATCTATTACAATCTAACTTCAAATTTTGTAAAATAGATAATACACTTTTTACTAAAAGAAATAATAATGATATACAATTAATACAAATATATGTTGATGATATAATCTTCGGATCAACAAATAATAAAATGAATAAAGAATTTTCAAATATTATGACCCAAGAATTTGAGATGAGTCATATGGGAGAAGTAACATTGTTCTTTGGCTTACAAATTCTTCAATTAAAGAATAAATTATTTATTAATCAAGAAAAATACACAAAAGATTTAATTAATAAATATAATTTAACAACAACTAATGGGAGACCAACACCTATGGCAACTAATATAGCCTTATGTAAAGATGATATATCAAAAGACGTTGATAAAAAAATATACAGAGGTATGATAGGATCATTATTATATATAACCGCTAGTAGACCTGATAAAATGCATAGTGTATGTCTCTGTGCAAGATATCAATCACAACCTAAGGAAACTCATCTAAAAGCCATAAAACGTATTCTAAGCTATGTAAAACGTACATTAGATTTTGGATTATTTTATCCTAAGGATGATTCATTTGATTTAATCTCTTATTGTGATGTCGATTATGCGGGATGTAATAAAGGGGGAGAAATTATAAAATACGGCTCAGTTTAATGGGGAGTATGTAGGATTCATGGTGAAATGGGAGTAATTGAAGGACCAGATCAAAAAGTGTCAACAGGTATGAACATGTATGAATATTTTATAAGTCAAAGTTGTCATCATCAAAATGGGGGAGATTGTTGGAGAATGGAGTTTTGATGACAAAAATCTTATTTCAATTATCATTATTAATTAATTATAAAATATATACTAACATTTCTATCTAGAATATATATACATACATACATATATATATGTAGGGTTTGTATACAAGATTTAAATACTGAAGATTTTACAGTTTTAGAGTTGCAAGTGATTCAGGATTAATAAGAGATTCAAGACTCATGAGTATCAAGATATCAAGATTTCATGAGTTCAAGAAAAATATAGTTGTTAGACCAAAAAGTGGTTCTAACACCCAAATCAACGATAAATCTAATGAAATGAAATCAAAAGGCAAAGAGAAACACAAGATTTATAGTGCTTTAGCGTTAACGAGCCTACGTCCACTTTGTACTCTTTGGATTGATGATTTGAATACAAATACAATAGTAATTCTCACTTAATCTCACTCATACAATGCATGAATTCACTCAAAGTTGTTGGAATTTCGCTTGAAATTGTGGTAATGATCTGAATATGGTGATGAAATTCGGTTTACAAGGAGGTTCGAGCTCTCAATTTGCCAAAAGATCCCTTCAAATGAGCCTTGAAGGTGTATTTATAGGTAGAAAACCCTTCTGGAATGGCTCCGGTTCGGATGTACGTGGCACTCGTCCCTTGAAAGTTGGGTCCAGAGAGAATAGGATGATAACAGCACACAACAATCATGGGTGATAGTGGGAAAGTGGCAGACTAACCTCTCCGAGTCTTCAGGGAACGTGGGCTGCAACCGCTGTTACTTCTGTTATCTGAGTTCAAATCGGGTCGAAGGTGTGAGCGAGGGGTTCAGGTCGGCATGCACCGATCTGATCTGATTTTATTTAAAATTTTCGGTTTCCTCCTGCGCACTGCTTTGGCTTGCCCAAAGATAGCCGATCTGATCCGGGCTTCGAATGCATGCTCTTTTAGTCAACATCCTTCATAATTTATCTTCTAACTTTGTGTAGCCTAGTTCACAAAGTAGGCTAACATTTTGCCCCCTCGAAGTGCGCTTCTATTAAAGGTAGAGTGTGTTCGAAACTGTCTGTCCATTGATTTCTGAATTTAAATCGTCGAATAATCGCTTTCATTCATTTGTAGAGTTGCATTGCTTCGTAAAGTCACATCTCTTGTAGTCTATAAATACGCTATGCAATGCACAAATCATTTCCATTGTTTGAAATAACTTTGAAGACTTTATAGCATGCATTCAAGTAGTTCCTCCATGTAAATTTTAATAATGCATATCTATCAAATCACTACTTCTTCTTTTGGGTTAACTTCATGTGCTAAGTGAACTAATCGTTCTAGTTCGGATGAAGACTATCTGGTCTGTCACGTATTTGTTGGGCAGGAATAAGGAAGGCCGCGGACCACTTTTTTCTCCTTTCTATTCGGACCGGGTCAAACAGTCACTTCGAGGAATATGGGGGGACTTCTTCCTCTGTGTATATATAAGCCCGTACACCCCTCTTTAACCCTTTATCTCCCGTCGCCGCCTTCTCCATTGAAATTCCTAACCCTAGTTATCAAATCGCGAAGAAATTCTCCCTCTTTTCTCGAAATAATCTTGTAGGTAGAGCTTCAATCTGTAATTAACTCTTCTTTAATCGCTTTTAATCTTAAATTTAGGAACCATCGGAATAACTCCATTCACGGTCGCCTCGATTCCGATAAAGTGGCTGTTGTCCATTCGCCATCGTCGTTGGTTTCTTGTCGCCACCTCGAGATGGTTGTAGGGGAGGTCTGATTTAGCTTTAGACGAATTAGCTCATAAGTTCATAGCCATGAATGGGTTCCTGACTGGAATAGATTTGTTGACGTTAGGGAATAGAAGCGGAGGAAGAAGAAGGAAAGAATGGGATCGGATCTTTGTAGAGTGGGAAACTCGAGAGCAGTTGGGCTTTGGCACGAGGCGTCGGTTCGGTTCGGAGGAGACAATAGCAATTACAGAGGAAAGTTAGATAGGATGGAGAGGCTTTGGGGTGTGGGTGCAATTTGGTTCGGTTCGGTATTGTCTTATATGCTCGTGTTGTGGGCCTCCGATCCGAACCGTTCCTTGAGGATGCTTGAACCGATCCGATTATAACACGCGCATCCAAACCTGTCTACTCGTAACATATATATCCGTTCCGACCCGCAACCAGCACACATATCCGAATCGATTTACTCCAGAATAACAGTTGGACTAATTTGCCTTCACTTGTATATACCCGAACCGACCCGCATGAATGAAATACTTAGAATGAAATACTTAGACCTATCCGCCTAAGTCTCAAGCACTCCAACCGATGTTAACTGCGATTTGTAACTCTTAGGGATAGTTAGGATAGAGCCTTGTGATTATGACTGAAACACATAACAGCTTCATCAATCTTTTACATTGCACTCTTATATGCTTGCTTTATATTATGGTGTATTATGTACACATTTGCACACTTTAGCTCACACACATACACGGGGGGACACGGGCAACTTTACTCTAACTCCTACTATTGCTTCTTCAATAGCTTAGCAACCATGGCAGAGAGACGCTCGTCTAGATTAGAAGAAAAGAGGAATGTTGCCGGATCATCTAAAAATCCACCTGTCGAGGATGTATCGCCCACTTCAGATTCAGGCTGGAATAGTGAGGGCTCATATTACAAGATGGAAGTTGATGATAGTGAAGTATCTTCCGGTGGTGATGTCTCTTTAAGCGAGGAAGAGGAAGGAGGGGTAGGAGATAATCGTTCCCCCGATGAGTTTGGAAACGTCAAAATCTTGGATTCGCCTAAGGATTCAGTTGAGTCAATAATCGATTATGACAGACTTATCCGGATACGCCTGAAACATGGGATTCCTAAAGGGTATACTCAGTTGCCTTCAAAAATGGACCGTCCCCATAATCCACCGGAAGGGTATATGTCTATCACCAGATTAATATTCTTAGTCGGAGCAATACCTCCTTTTCCGCCTTTTATCATCGATTTTCTGAGACAATTGTGGATTGCTCCCATGCAACTACATCCCGACTCCAATGCTTACTTGTACACTCTGTATGTAGCCTACAAAGAGATTCTAGGAGACCGCTTACTTTTGATGACGTCCATTTCTTTTATAACTTCAAGCATCAGACTCAAGAAACTCCATCCTTTTCATACTTTGAATCGGTTCCAAAAAGGAAAATCATCACTGTCCCATATAGCAGCAAAGCTGGTGACTCAAAGCCCGAAAGGTTTTATATTAAACAACAACCTGGGTGCGCCCGGAGATGGCTCAAGTCAAGTAAGCCACCAACTCTTCGGGCTCCACCTTCAAATACTTATGTTAGCACATTTAATGACTCTTATTTTTGTTCACAGTTCCTAATCCAAAACAATTGATGGGTCAAGCATTCTTTGATCATTTGCACCAGCTACTCACCGGTGATCAAAAGTTCTTGACCATCGATGAAGTCCTTAAAGATGAGTGCCTCCATTGTCATGGGTTGTTATCTATCACCCGCAGTATAGGCCATGGAAAAGTCTATTATGTATACATACCCCCAATCGAGGGGCCAATTGAAGCTTCAGTTGAGCATGGAGAAAGTTTAAAGGATCCTCCAATGCCTCAAAAGATTCCTTCTCCAATGTCTTCCTCAACTCAAGATGATATACTGGCAAATATACCGGCTGAAGACAGGGATAAATACATTGCTCCCGAGGGTACGGCCACTCCTGAGAGGCCAATTTCCACAAAAGGGTTACCACCAGTCATCCCTTTAGGATATACTTCCACAGCAGATGAGTCCACATTTCGGGGCTTGGGAGATCTTCCCTTGCCCGGAACCTTTTATTCTCAAGAAGACTTTCCGATGAATCCTCTAACTTTTAATTCCGAGGAAGAGACTACTCCCATAAAGGCCAGGGAGACAACACGTACTAGCGTCAATCCAGGCTCTGGTCTGTTTAGGGGGGACACCACTTAGGAAACACGCTACACTATACTACTGCACATCACAGCACTTGAGCCTTATGTTCATGTTGATTCTAATGTTCTTTCATTTCTTCGTATCGGACAAATGGGGAGGAAACGTTACTACATGAGGGATGTTCGTTCAAGTATGCCCCCAATAGATCCCGATGAGACGCAGGACCAACATGAAGGTAGGGGCATAGATAATAAGAGGGATCAGCCTCCAAGGTCATATCGATCTTCCCGCTCTAGATCCCTGCACCGCAGAGACTCAGACAAGCACAAGGGCCGGATAACTTCTCGTGAACGGGATAAGAATGCCCCTAAGTCTTCGTCTTCCTCTGTGCCCAAAGATAAAACTCCACAGCGTAAATCTTCAAAGAAAGCGCTCATCCGCAAAGAAAAGCAACCAGAGTCCGTGAAAGAAACCGAAAAAGGCAAATCTCTCATGCCAACAAGGCGTCGAAACATCGATATTACTACTACAAGACCTATCATGCTCGATGACGAGAACAAGGCTAAACTAGAACTCTTAAAGCAACAATTTCCTGATCATCATTTTGGGCACATGCACTTGGTCCCAAAACTTACACCTATAAATCCTGATTAGGCCACCAACGTTAAGGCTTCCATAGACTTCAAGGATGAACAATATAGGGAGATGAATAGGTATGCAAGAACTTTCTCCAAAATTATTAGCGATCTGGTAGTAGATGTGAAGACTACGCAAGACGCTGCTGAATATGACATAAAAGCCATCAAAAATAGGGAAAAAGAACTTGAGGATGCCCAGGCCCAACTTGCCTTTGTACAACGTGATGCGAACAACTATAAGCAACAATTCAAAGAACTGCAAAAACGTTATCATTCCGAACTTGAATCTCATAGTCAAGAGCGAATAGACTTAAAGAAGCAGGCTGAAGATGCTAAGCCTGAGAGTACTCGTCTCGCCTTGGAGAAAGCAGACTTAACTAAAAAGAATGCAGAGCTTGAGGCTAAATTACTGGAGGCTGAGGCGAGGGTAGCTCTTGTAGAGGGGAATGCAAATACAGCTCTACAACAAGTCAATAAAGTTAATGACCAACTCGCCGGCGCTCAAAATGAGATTGACGAGAGTGGTGAAACCATGGTTGGATTCTTTGCCCAGGTGATCTGTCACCAAAATCTTGCTTGGCTTAAGGATTATCCTATCCCCTTATTGTATGCCTGGGATTAGTTGAGTGGGAGAGACAGGAGCTCGGAGTGGATTCAGTCGACGAGGGCAAGTTGATGGAGAACTATTTAAAAGGTGATGAGATAGCCCGCTTGGCCAAAGAGCGAGAACTTATTGCTGCGACCATGGAGGAAGAGAAACGCGAGGCCAAAGGAAAAAACACCATCGAGGACGGCTTCTCTTCTACTACAGCTGGGGCCACTGGAGTAGAGGGATATGACCCGGAAAGATAGGGAATTCCTGGGGCTTCTCTCTCGTCTCCCATAGTCAAGTCTACCTCGGAGGATACTGCCTCTCAAGCTGAAAAGTCTGCTGAAGGTATTTCTACCTTTTCGCCTCAATTCGTCAAAACTATTTCAAACTTTCGTCATATTATTGGTCAAACAATTGAAGACCCCATGTTTTCTCCTAAGTTAATAAATGTCGCTTCTCGTGCTGTAGGTACTAAGCCAGTTGAGAAGACTGATGACTCGCAAACAACAACAGCTCCAGGTGAGAAGTCCACCAAAGAGGCTAGGGAGAAAAAAGGTGAAGTCACTACTGCAACACCTGGGAATGGAGATGAGGGCGAGAAGGAGGAAGTTATCGACAAAGCTCCTGTACCACCTAACACCGAAACTCCTCATGATAAGGGAACGATAGGTGCTCTGATAGATGGTGGTGGTGACGACGGGCATGAGGAGGATGTGGATATCGCTATCACGGAGGATTCGGGGAACATGACAACATGACCTTGGCGGAGATTAAAGCCAAGCAGGATATGGATCTACTGAAGGCAAAGTCCGAAAATGTGGAACTTGAAGATCCCAAACCATTTGCACTAGTTGACCCCAAATCCAAGGTAATTACTAAATTATCTACCAGGTCAATCACTGGGGAGCTTGCCCAAAAGTCTCCTGCCGATCCTATCCCTCCAACTTCTAGGAAGACGAAGCCAAAGCGCGTTGTGTATGACGCCGAAAGAGAGGCAAAGGATGCTCTTAAGGCCGCTTAGAAGGCCAAGTCTGACCCGAAATCCAAGTGAAAATGGGTTTCGCCTTTTGTCCTGTTTTTCCAGTAGCCAGCTGTTGTTGTAGCGAGTGCGGCCCTCGCGTCTTTTGTTTAGTTTTCCTATGTAAGTCCACGAGTTTGTGAATAAAATAGTTTGTCCCCTGCAATGTCAAATATTTGCAAGTTCATCATTTGAGTAAGATACAATCGATAGATAACACGTCATATCACAGTCATACGATAAAGTCGTTATTACTAAACAGTAAATAATATACACTGGGGACATGTGTATGTGTATGCCCCCAATTAATCTTGAATAGACTACCTGGTGAGGCTTGTTCGAGATTGATTAAGCTTTGTGTTCAGTTGCCCCCGTCTTTCTGGCGGGGCCATCTTTTCTTTGTCGTTGATGCTTATTCTCTTAGCATCGTTATACTCTCAAGTCTCATAACGAGGTTAGAGTATCGTTGAGGCGGTCTCTTATCGGGGTGCACCTTCACGCCTCAAGGGACGTCATCTTCCCGTACTTTATACTCTCTCTCATTCCATGAGAGTTAGAGTTAGGAATGTCGTCCCATTCCTTCTATCTTGTTACGCAAACGGTCATTCCATTTGCACCTGCACGTGAATTGTCCTCAATCTTTTAAGCTTAATTTAATGTTTAGCATTCTATACTTAGGCCAAAACAGTCACATAAGAAGAAAACAGTACAGGAAAAGTAAATGACACGCGATATTTTTATAGTGGTTCAGCTAAGTTGTATTCTGCATCCACTTTATAATCCTTTGTTCAGATAAACAGACTTTTCACGGCAAGTCATACCTTTTTTCAAAGTTTATAAAAACAAAAGAAAGTACTTCATATCTAACTCAAATACCGTCGCAAATGCTGAGCATTCCAAGCTCTAGAAATCTCTTCGCCATCTATGGTCGTCAACTTGAAGGCTCCTGTATCAAGCTTCCGTTGGATGGCATATAGCCCTTCCCACTTTGGACCCAATTGGGTTGGAGGCGGGAAGACTTGTTTCAACACTAAGTCCCCAGTTTCAAACGTTCGGGGTCGAACCCTCCTATCATAGTATCAAGCCACTTAGCGTCTATGCCTAGAGGCTCGTAAATCCGCTTCATCCCTCTTTTCATCGACCATGTCTAGGGATTCAAGAAGGAGCGCGTTATTCGTCATTGGATCATAGTGAATTGTTCGATGAGAAGGAACTTTAAGCTCCACTTGAATCACTTCTTCTAACCCAAAAGAAAGCGGGAATGGGGTATGACCTGTCGCTATCTTAAAGTTTGTTCGATATGCCCACAAAGTTAAGGGTAACTCGTCAACCCATAGGGCTTTGGCTTTCTCCAATCGCCTTTTCAGAATGAACTTGATGACCTTGTTTATTGCTTCGGCTTGTCCATTTAATTGAGGATGAGCTACCGCGGTGTATCTATTATCAATCTTATACTTTTGGCAGAAGTTTCTAAATTCTGCGTTGTCGAACTGAGTTCCGTTGTCAGTCACAATGGTCCTTGGTATCCAAAACTGACAGACGATGTTCCTGACTATGAAATTTATCACCTTTTTCATAGTTATTGTCATCAGGGCTTCGGTTTCTGCCCATTTTGTAAAATAATCCACCACTACGATTGCGTACTTCGCTCCTCCTTTGGCGATTAGCAAAACTCCAACGATATTAATTCCCCAGACGGCAAACAGCCATGGGCTTACCATCGACTTAAGCTTAGTCGGAGGTGCCCTGGGAATTTTAGCGAATCCCCGACACTTGTCGCAGCATCGTGAGTAATCAGCTGCATCTTTATTTATGGTAGGCCAAAAGTAACCATACTGTAATACTTTCTTTGCTAAGGTTTGACCACCAGTATGGTCACAACACTCACCTTCATGTACTTCTTTGCAGTACACACTTGATGTCGTCGTGTGCTATACACCGTAGCAAGGGCATGGAGAAACCCTGGTGGTAAAGGGTCTCATCTAGTAAAACATATCTCGTGGCTTTACGGACCACAGCTCGTCTTTCGCTCTTCTTCGATGGGGGAATTCCACTCTTAAGGATGTTTTTAGTCGAAGTCATCCATGACTCATTATCTGGCTCATCTTCCAAGGCCCATTCAATTTCCATTAGGTCAAAACTTGGTGATTCCAATATCTCTATTGGCACCATTTTAGTTTCTTCAGGAATGCGTGTTATGCTGTAATGCTCCAAACTGCCCAGTAGCTCCTCTACCTTTTCAAGATAGGTAACAAGTCGTGGTCCCTTGGTCGCGAATTCCTTCCGAACTTGGCAGACAACTATCTTGGAGTCACAGAATGTGTCCAGCGTTCTTACCCCTAATTCTTTAGCGAGTTTCAGCCCGACATTCAAGGCCTCGTACTTAGAATCATTATTGGTGGCAGGAAGTTTCAATCGCAGGGCGTAGTAAATGGACCGTCCTTTAGGAGTGGTTAAAACAACTCCAGCGCTGGATGTTCGACTGTTCTTTGCCCCATCCGTGTATAACTTCCATGGACTAAGCTCTAGCTCTTGTTCTGAAGCAACAACCTTGTCATCCACTGTTTCTTCTTCGGGGATCGTGAATTCTGCTATGAACTCGGCTAATGCCTGCCCCTTATAGATCTCTCTGGTTGAAAATTCAAATCATATTGGCTCAACTCAATATTCCACTTAAGTAATCGCCCCGATGCTTTGGGTATTTGTAACATTTGTCTTAGTGGTTGATCAGTGTATATGACTATCGGATAAGCTTGGAAGTAATGACGGAGCTTTCGGGAAGAAATCAAGAGGCTATAAGCAAGCTTTTCTATTCTTGGATAGTTACGTTCCGTAGCTACCAACTTCTTACTCACATAATATACAGGCCTCTGGACCTTGTCTTCTTCACGTACCAATGCTGAGCTTACAGCATGTGATGACATCACCAGATAGACGAACAGATCTTCATGATCCATGGGTTTTGACAATATCGGGGGTTTCTCCAATAAGTCCAACAGGTTTTGGAAAGCCTCCACACAATCGAGAGTCCACTCGAAGTAACGTTTCCCCCGATTGATTAAATCTAAAAAGGGGACACATTGTCCGTGGCTTTAGAAGTAAATCGGCTCAATGCTGCAACCTTTCCAGCTAAGCTTTGAACGTCTCTAATCTTCCATGTCTCTTTAATGTTCTTGATTGCTGCTATTTGGTCAGGATTAATTTCGATTCCTCGAGAACTTACAGTGAAACCGAGAAATTTCGCCGATGCAACCCCGAATGAGCACTTTAGAGGGTTCAATTTCATCCCGTATCTTCGCAAAATGTTGAACATTTCAACCAGATCCTTTGTATGCTCGGAAGAATGCTTGGACTTCACAAGCATGTCATCCACATAAACCTCCATAGTTTTTCCGATTTGATCATAAAACGTTCGATTCACCAGCCGTTGATACATGGCCCCGGCATTTTTCAGCCCAAAGGGAAACACTACGAAATAGTACAGCCCCAAGTTTGTAATGAAGCTCGTGTGTTCTTGATCTGGCACATGCATAGGGATCTAGTTGTATCCTGAATACGCGTCGATAAAGGAAAGGAGCTCGTGTCCAGCTGTTGAGTCCACCAGCTGGTCTATCCTGGGTAGAGGGAATCTATCTTTCGGACAGGCCTTGTTCAAGTAAGAAAAATCGATACATGTTCGCCATTTTCCATTTAATTTCTTAACAAAGACAGGATTCGATATCCAGTCAGGATATGTTGAATCCCTAATGAACCCGTTATTCTTCAACTTCTCAACTTCTTCTTTCAAAGCTGCAGACCTTTCCGGGCCTAGCATGCATCTCTTCTGCTTGATCGGAGGGTGATTTGGGTTCAAACTTAGTGAGTGGCTCATAACCGCTAGGGAGATTCCACACATGTCCGCATGTGTCCAAGGAAACACATCAAGTGTAACACCCCGTATGTTAAATAACTTGTTATAACATAAATCAGAGCAGAATTAAATTTAATATTCTGAATCAGGGGAAACGGGCTGTGCCATTGCGTTCGTCTCGGAAAAATACGCGAAATAGAGTCCGAGTTTTCGTAAATCGGAGTCCGTATGACCAAGTTATGGCCCGTCAAAGTTTCACGAAAAATCAAAAACGAAAACTGCTCATGTTTTGAGGCCCGGGATGAGTTGGGCTGTTTTTTTTGGGCCCTAAATGGTTCCTACACTTGACTTCTTCCCCAAGACATGCTTTAAAGGCTAGGATTGGTTCTAGGGTATATCCTATGGTCCTAAAACATCTAACTAATCTATATATACACCCTAATACCCCCCCCTTATCCTTACCAAAAATAGATCTAAGGCCATTATGCCACCACTTAGAAAATTGGAGAGCCTCCACTAAAAATCCTAAGAGGGTTTGCAAGCTAATCTACATCTTCTTCTACTTAATCATTGGGATTTGCTTCATTTAACTTGCTAATCTTGTTTTGGTGAGCTTCTATCCCCTTAATAATCAATTATTGAATTGATTATGATAAGATGTGATAAAGTATGGCTATGTTTGTGGATCCATATATTTATGCAAGCTTGATGTAGTGAATATTATGTGTTTTGCAAGTTATATGCCTTATGTCATGCAAGTTTCATAATATGTAATCATGATATTTTTATGCAAGTTGTTTCATGATGTTTATGATGCAAAACACTAAGTGAATATGGATCCATTATGCAAACATGTTATGCAAGTATGTGAGTACTTATGCAAGTCATGTATATGCTTATATGCATGTTTAACATCTTATGCAAGTATATGAATGTTTATGCAAGTTATGTATATGTTGAAATGCAAGTTTAACATAATATGCAAGCCTATGCAAGTATGTGAATGTTTATGCAAGTTATGTATATGTTGAAATGCAAGTTTAACATAATATGCAAGCCTATGCAAGTATGTGAATGTTTATGCAAGTTATGTATATGTTGAAATGCAAGTTTAACATAATATGCAAGCCTATGCAAGTATGTGAATGTTTATGCAAGTTATGTATATGTTGAAATGCAAGTTTAACATAATATGCAAGCCTATGCAAGTATGTGAATGTTTATGCAAGTTATGTATATGTTGAAATGCAAGTTTAACATAATATGCAAGTCTATGCAAGTATGTGAATGTTTACGCAAGTTATGTATATGTTGAAATGCAAGTTTAACATGATATGCAAGCTTATGCAAGTATATGAATGCTTATGCAAGTATGTGAGTGCTTATGCAAGTTAAGTATATGCTAAAATGCAAGTTCTACATGTTATGCAAATCACATGTATGATGATATGTAAGTTCATATGCAACATGTTATGCAAATCACATGTTTGATGATATGTAAGTTCATATGCAACATGTTATGTAAGACACATGTTTGATAATATGCAAGTTTGGGTTGAATATAGTTGGGTTAATATATGCTCATATATGCAAGTTGACATCCTCTTAACCCATGACAAAGTTGTATGCTAAACCCATGATAGTTGTGATGGATCTTCCCCTTTATTATGTCATGAAATGAGAACGATTTACGTGGGGAAACGATGGGGTTGGTAAATATGTTAATTAAAGCATGGTTGGGTATGACTAAGCATACCATAAAAATAAATTACCATAAGTGGGAATTTACCTATTGAGTTAGGTCTACCCCATGGGAATTTACCTATTGAGTTAGGTCTACCCATGTTATGGAAAACTTGATATTAATTAGGAATAATTAATATGGGGGTGATTAATTAGGTGTAATTAATCGACTAAGACACGAGGTTGGACTCATTTGTAGTGTAAAACTGCCCGGACCCGACCGGCTTAACCAGTTGCTACAAATGTCAGCCCAATGTGAGAGGTCTTAGCCATAAATTAAATACGTGATTAAGGTAAAGACACGAGGTTAGACTCTGTTATGACGTAAGACTGCCCGGACTCTACCGGCTTAACCAGGCGGTCATAACAGCCAGTCTAATGTGGGAGGTCTTTATGGGAGATCACGGTCTTAATTAATTAAGAAACACTTAACCATATTAGCATGTAGTGGGACATGAGGGGTTAAGTGGGTGCCTTGGGTGGCATATAGTAACTAGTGGGGGTGCCTTGGGTGGCATGAGGAAACTAGTGGGTTGCCTTGGGTGGCAATAGAAAATACGATAAGAATACTTAACCAAAGTGGAACATGTAACTAAACATGATTAAAGGGTTAAGTAAGTGCCTTGGGTGGCATGGGGAAATCAAGTAAGTGCCTTGGGTGGCATGTGGGAATCAAGTAAGTGCCTTGGGTGGCATGTGGGAATCAAGTAAGTGCCTTGGGTGGCATGCGAAAATCTAGTGGGTGCCTTAAGGGGCAATTGTAATATAATTGGATGACTTAACCAAACCTTAACATGTAAGGGGGCATGATTATAAAAAGGGGTTAAGTGGGATGCACTAGATAAAATGACAAGCTTAAGTAGTAGCTTGTGGGGGGCCCATTTCAACCAATATCCCAAACGTATCTTTGTGGGCTCGACCCATGTCGAGTGACGGGACACGCATATTGGGCTTGATTATAAGAGGCCAAAACGGGGTAGCGGTGGCAACGCAAGTCCAACGGGTTTCATATGCGTGTGTGGGCCCGGGCTGGTAGATAAGCCGTTGTTGCATCGTGTAGATATAAAGCCGTGCACCGTTGATAGTATTGGGTAGCCACTTTAGGGGAGTGATACACCCCACTGTGGGACCAGCACGGGTATCTACGTTAGGGAGCCGATCGCTTGGGGTAGTGGGGTACACCTAGTAGAGATAGGGGCAGACGGCACCTATGTAGTCAACTAGGGTACAGGAAACTACTGGTTATATCTATCTTTGATATCCTTGGGTGGGATCAACCTTTGAGTAGGAGTGACTGGTGTGGTGCAGTTAGTAATTATCCTTGGGTGGGTAGATGTGTCTTTACGGTTATCTTAGTTCGTCCTGTGTTCGTGGGCAACTTAGTGTAGTCATTATCCCCAAAGATACCATACCGAGTTCATATCATACCCTAATTACTTTAATAATTGTATTATTAAGGAGATAGGGTTCACTCAGGCTTATGTCTGACCCCCGTTGTTTTTATCTTTTTCCTTCAGGTCCTCAGGTTGGGCCTAGTACTAGTGGGCTTTGATCAGTTTGCTTTATCTATCTCTTGGAGCTTGGACCGTAGATGTAGAGCTCAGCTTATCTTATCTTTTCTGTTATGGCTATTTGTTATGAGTAGTGGGATTATGGATGGATATTTTGTACTTGACTCTTGTTATGGTTTTATGATGTAACCAAACATGTTTTACTTTCCGCTGCTATGAGATGATGTTTTAAATTTTCAAGTATTACATTATATCTGTCTTGTTGTAATTTTACTGTTCTATACTCACTAAAAATACTCCACCGATGCTATGGCATTCCCTTAGTGAGTGACTATAGCGGGTGTGGGGTGTTACACGTGGTATCAGAGCTTAAGGTTACCAGAACAGATAAAATTTTTAGAAAAACTATTTTCTAAGAATATTTTTGAAAGGAGTATTTTCGAAAACATGTCTTTTAAGAGAAAAGTTTTTGAAAGAAAAGCACAATCCCCAATACCCATATCTATATCTTTCGAATTCTCCATTTTGAATCTCTTCCTCTCTCTCATTTTGAGTTTCCCCTCCGCGTATAGATGATCTTTCTAAGATGGATAAGGATGGAAAACCACTTCAAGGGACTCAGACGTAAATCTGGTTAGAAGTTGGTTCAAGAAGAGAGGAAGGCTCAAATAGTTGTTTGGTTAATGAAGGGTGAAACCTCATTGGTGGGAGGTTGTGGGTGGAGAATAGGGAAGAGGAAGGCTAGTAGTTATCCTTTTGAGAGGAATAGGACACGTTATTAGGATTGTCCAAAGAAGCAAGGGCAAGGTATGGAATCTTCTGGGGGGTAATTGTATTCCCTCACGACTAAGGTACCAGATGGGGATAAGACCGTCTAGGTTGGAATTTGGATTTCTTTATTATCCGATTCAAACTTTATTTGATCCTGATATATCGAGTTCGTTTATCTCACCATTGATAGTTGAGTCACTGCACTTAGACACCAGTTTGGTTGATGATCCCTTAGTTGTTTCAAACCCAATTGGGCTCCATGGTGTGGTTGGGTTTGAAAGTTTTTATACTTAGCATTGAGTTTAGATGTGATGCTTGTTGGGCTTCACGGGCTATGGGTTAGTTCTGGGCATGGACTGGTTATCCAGTAGGGGTGCCGTTTTTGATTTTGGAGGGAGAGTTGTTAGGCTTATGGGCCGCTTGGGTAACACTCTCGAGATCTCTTGTAATCCCATAGAATCTGTTATGCTAAGTTATCTAGAATCGCTTGACATGTTGGTCTAGAATTTGTGATCTGTTAGAGCGGTCCGGGAATACCCGGATGTGTATAAGGAGGTGAAGGGCTTACCTCCGGAGCTGGAAATTGACTCCCAAATATATCTGGTGGGTAAGGCTAAACCAGTGTCTTGGCCAGTGTGCCACGTGGCTCCTCGTGAGAGGAGGGAACTCCATAAGTAAGTAGGCGATTTGCTTGAGAAGGGGTTCATAAGACGAAGTATATCGGAGTGGGGCGCTCCAGTAGTTTTTGCCACGAAGGCGGATGGATCCCTCAGACTTTGTGTAGGCTAAAGAGAGCTAAATAAACTCACAAAGAAGAATAGACACCCATTGTCGAGGATTGATGATCTCTTTGATCAGTTAGTGGGCGCCTCAGTATTTTCGCAGTTGGACTTAGCCACGGGATTTCATCAGTTGAGAGTGGCTGAGGATAGTACAGAGAAGATTGCCTTTAGGACTCCGGATGATTTTTTTTATGAGTGGCTGGTGATGCCATTGGGTTTGACGAACGCCCCCGTATACTTTGATGATTTGATAAGAAGGGTGTTCAAGGAGTACCTAAATAAGTTGTGATGGTCTTTGTGGATGACATCTTGGTCTTTTCTAGGAGCAAAGCCAGTTAGGGAAAAACGGTGGTTTTGGAGTAAGACTGGCGGGGACATCCAGGGTTGGACAAGGGGCTTAATTATTTAGCCGTTTTTACTAGTATCATCTCACGAAGGTCGTCTGAATTCGAAGGAGGTATCCCTTGGGTGTTTGTCTGATATTGGTTTAGGCCTTTGGGGCTTGCATTTGGGGGAATGCCGAGTTCGATTAGGGTGGTCTGCGTGAGGGATGGATAGCTGTGATGATTTTGGATGATATCCTGGTGGAGAAGAGCATGCCCTACATCTTAGGGAAGTGCTGGAGGCTCTTCAAGCGCATAATCTTAGGACAGTAAAAGTGGATGGGATTTTTAGCATCCTATGGGTTTGAGATAGCGTATACCCCTGGCAAGGGTAACATGGTAGCGGACACCTTAAGTAGAAAAAGGGATTGTCCTCAAGTTTGTGGTTCGTTGAACGAAGGAGCCTAGAGTTTATTTCTATGATGGATTTCAGACCTTCCGTTAATTGTGTACCCGGTTTGCTAGCTTCCTTGGAAGTTAGACCTACTCTTTTGGGGCAAATTGTAGAAGCACAGAGGGACGACCCACAGTTGGTTGAGTTAGTAGAAAAGCTCATAAGGGGGGGAGTCGTCCAGCCATTTGAGTAGGTACACCCTAGATGATAGGGGGTGCTTGTGTAGAGACGGTAGACTTTGTGTACCGCAAGATGAGGGTTTGAGGAAGGTTATTCCTGATAATGCACACCGTTTTAGGATGACCATTCATCCCGGTGGGGACGAGATGTACCAAGACATGAAAAGGACTTTCTTCTGGGCCGGTATGAAGAAAGATGTGGCCGAGTATGTTGCTAGATGCTTGGTGTGCCAACAAGTAAAAGCAGAGCAAAAGAAGCCAGGTGGGTTGCTTCATCCTTTGGAAGTTCCGATATGGAAGTGGGATAGTGTCTCGATGGACTTCGTTGATGGTTTACCGAGATCGAGGAAGGGCAATACAGGAATTTGGGTCGTGGTTGATAGACTTACTAAGAGCGCCCATTTCATACCCGTAAAGAGTAAGAGGACTGCTCCATGGCTTGCTTCAGTCTATGTTCGAGAGATAGTTCGATTGCATGGGGTACCTTCCAGCATAGTGAGTGATCGAGATCCTATCTTCACTAGTGAGTTTTGGAAGAGTTTACAAGAGGCGGTGGGGACTCAGTTGTGTTTGAGCACCGCATATCATCCTCAGACAGACGGCCAGACCGAGAGGGTGAACCGTGTTTTGGAAGACCTTTTGAGGCTTTGTATCTTGGATTTTGGAGGTACATGGGAAGAGCATCTTCCTTTGGTGGAGTTTGCATATAACAACAGCTTCCAGTCTAGTATTGGCATGGCACCTTTTGAAGCTCTTTATGGAAGGCCTTGTCGATCACCTACATGTTGGTGGGAATCTACGGATAAGATCTTGCTAGGGCCCGATATGGTTAGAGAGACTTCAGAGAAGGTTGATTTGATTCGAAGAAGGATGAAAGCAGCGCAAGACAGACAGAAATCTTATGCAGATAAGAGGAGGACTGATCTTGAGTTTGAAGTTGGGGACATGGTTTTTGTCAAAGTGTCTCCATTACGGAATGTTGTTCGCTTTGGATCCGCTGGGAAGTTAGCACCGAGGTTTGTAGGACCATTTCCTGTCAAGGAAAGAATTGGATGGATGGCATATAGGGTGGAGTTGCCAGACAGACTTAGTGGTATACATGATGTTTTCCATGTGTCACATTTGAGGAAGTGCCTACATGAGACCGCAGAGGTGGTAGAGCCGAGCTTGCTTAGAGAAGTGGAAGTAGAGCGTGATGCGACGATTCGACGAGCTCCTACTCGCATCCTTGGGTCAGAGATTAAGAAGTTGAGAAACAGAGAGTTTCAGCTAGTCAAAGTGCAATGGGGAGATGACGAGAGCAATGCTACTTGGGAGACGGAAGCGAAGATGCGTTCTTTGTACCCTTTTCTTTTCGAGAGTATGTTCTTTAACTTCTCCTTTATTGCCTATCTTGTACTTATCTTGTCCTTAGTATGTCCTCTCGTTAGCACCTTTGACCTTTTAGATAGGGTAAACCTATGGTTGAAACATGTGTTTGAGACATGTTATGATTGATGGATGCAAGTGGATGCAAGTGTTTGCTAGTGGTTGCTCGTGGATGCATATACACACACTTTAGGCACTAGATCGGCTCAATCACTTCATATTGCATATTGCATATAAATGTGTGTAGGTAGCTATATTAATGGATGTATGATGGTTGTGCTATCATATGGATGATGCATTTATTCGGTGAATGATTGTGCACGCATGTAGAAATAGTATGTGTCGATAGGGTTCTTTCGCATACATATTGGATGCATGGCACTATCATGGTTTGCATTAAGGAGGTCAACTGAATCAGTAGACCGCCTGATTTTGCATTAGATAGGGAACATATACACACACTTTTTGCATATGTTCATACAACATTAGAAACTTTAAGGACAATGGATGCCAGTGTTTGATGGTTGAGTAGATGGTTGTTTGGTTGGTAGGATACGTTCTTCTTGACTTAGAGATTTCGGGGACGAAATCCTTTAAGTAGGGAGAATGTAACACCCCGTATGTTAAATAACTTGTTATAACATAAATCAGAGCAGAATTAAATTTAATATTCTGAATCAGGGGAAACGGGCTGTGCCATTGCGTTCGTCTCGGAAAAATACGCGAAATAGAGTCCGAGTTTTCGTAAATCGGAGTCCGTATGACCAAGTTATGGCCCGTCAAAGTTTCACGAAAAATCAAAAACGAAAACTGCTCATGTTTTGAGGCCCGGGATGAGTTTTGGGCTGTTTTTTTTTTGGGCCCTAAATGGTTCCTACACTTGACTTCTTCCCCAAGACATGCTTTAAAGGCTAGGATTGGTTCTAGGGTATATCCTATGGTCCTAAAACATCTAACTAATCTATATATACACCCTAATACCCCCCCTTATCCTTACCAAAAATAGATCTAAGGCCATTATGCCACCACTTAGAAAATTGGAGAGCCTCCACTAAAAATCCTAAGAGGGTTTGCAAGCTAATCTACATCTTCTTCTACTTAATCATTGGGATTTGCTTCATTTAACTTGCTAATCTTGTTTTGGTGAGCTTCTATCCCCTTAATAATCAATTATTGAATTGATTATGATAAGATGTGATAAAGTATGGCTATGTTTGTGGATCCATATATTTATGCAAGCTTGATGTAGTGAATATTATGTGTTTTGCAAGTTATATGCCTTATGTCATGCAAGTTTCATAATATGTAATCATGATATTTTTATGCAAGTTGTTTCATGATGTTTATGATGCAAAACACTAAGTGAATATGGATCCATTATGCAAACATGTTATGCAAGTATGTGAGTACTTATGCAAGTCATGTATATGCTTATATGCATGTTTAACATCTTATGCAAGTATATGAATGTTTATGCAAGTTATGTATATGTTGAAATGCAAGTTTAACATAATATGCAAGCCTATGCAAGTATGTGAATGTTTATGCAAGTTATGTATATGTTGAAATGCAAGTTTAACATAATATGCAAGCCTATGCAAGTATGTGAATGTTTATGCAAGTTATGTATATGTTGAAATGCAAGTTTAACATAATATGCAAGCCTATGCAAGTATGTGAATGTTTATGCAAGTTATGTATATGTTGAAATGCAAGTTTAACATAATATGCAAGCCTATGCAAGTATGTGAATGTTTATGCAAGTTATGTATATGTTGAAATGCAAGTTTAACATAATATGCAAGTCTATGCAAGTATGTGAATGTTTACGCAAGTTATGTATATGTTGAAATGCAAGTTTAACATGATATGCAAGCTTATGCAAGTATATGAATGCTTATGCAAGTATGTGAGTGCTTATGCAAGTTAAGTATATGCTAAAATGCAAGTTCTACATGTTATGCAAATCACATGTATGATGATATGTAAGTTCATATGCAACATGTTATGCAAATCACATGTTTGATGATATGTAAGTTCATATGCAACATGTTATGTAAGACACATGTTTGATAATATGCAAGTTTGGGTTGAATATAGTTGGGTTAATATATGCTCATATATGCAAGTTGACATCCTCTTAACCCATGACAAAGTTGTATGCTAAACCCATGATAGTTGTGATGGATCTTCCCCTTTATTATGTCATGAAATGAGAACGATTTACGTGGGGAAACGATGGGGTTGGTAAATATGTTAATTAAAGCATGGTTGGGTATGACTAAGCATACCATAAAAATAAATTACCATAAGTGGGAATTTACCTATTGAGTTAGGTCTACCCATGTTATGGAAAACTTGATATTAATTAGGAATAATTAATATGGGGGTGATTAATTAGGTGTAATTAATCGACTAAGACACGAGGTTGGACTCATTTGTAGTGTAAAACTGCCCGGACCCGACCGGCTTAACCAGTTGCTACAAATGTCAGCCCAATGTGAGAGGTCTTAGCCATAAATTAAATACGTGATTAAGGTAAAGACACGAGGTTAGACTCTGTTATGACGTAAGACTGCCCAGACTCTACCGGCTTAACCAGGCGGTCATAACAGCCAGTCTAATGTGGGAGGTCTTTATGGGAGATCACAGTCTTAATTAATTAAGAAACACTTAACCATATTAGCATGTAGTGGGACATGAGGGGTTAAGTGGGTGCCTTGGGTGGCATATAGTAACTAGTGGGGGTGCCTTGGGTGGCATGAGGAAACTAGTGGGTTGCTTTGGGTGGCAATAGAAAATACGATAAGAATACTTAACCAAAGTGGAACATGTAACTAAACATGATTAAAGGGTTAAGTAAGTGCCTTGGGTGGCATGGGGAAATCAAGTAAGTGCCTTGGGTGGCATGTGGGAATCAAGTAAGTGCCTTGGGTGGCATGTGGGAATCAAGTAAGTGCCTTGGGTGGCATGCGAAAATCTAGTGGGTTCCTTAAGGGGCAATTGTAATATAATTGGATGACTTAACCAAACCTTAACATGTAAGCGGGCATGATTATAAAAAGGGGTTAAGTGGGATGCACTAGATAAAATGACAAGCTTAAGTAGTAGCTTGTGGGGGGCCCATTTCAACCAATATCCCAAACGTATCTTTGTGGGCTCGACCCATGTCGAGTGACGGGACACGCATATTGGGCTTGATTATAAGAGGCCAAAACGGGGTAGCGGTGGCAACGCAAGTCCAACGGGTTTCATATGCGTGTGTGGGCCCGGGCTGGTAGATAAGCCGTTGTTGCATCGTGTAGATATAAAGCCGTGCACCGTTGATAGTATTGGGTAGCCACTTTAGGGGAGTGATACACCCCACTGTGGGACCAGCACGGGTATCTACGTTAGGGAGCCGATTGCTTGGGGTAGTGGGGTACACCTAGTAGAGATAGGGGCAGACGGCACCTATGTAGTCAACTAGGGTACAGGAAACTACTGGTTATATCTATCTTTGATATCCTTGGGTGGGATCAACCTTTGAGTAGGAGTGACTGGTGTGGTGCAGTTAGTAATTATCCTTGGGTGGGTAGATGTGTCTTTACGGTTATCTTAGTTCGTCCTGTGTTCGTGGGAAACTTAGTGTAGTCATTATCCCCAAAGATACCATACCGAGTTCATATCATACCCTAATTACTTTAATAATTGTATTATTAAGGAGATAGGGTTCACTCAGGCTTATGTCTGACCCCCGTTGTTTTTATCATTTTCCTTCAGGTCCTCAGGTTGGGCCTAGTGCTAGTGGGCTTTGATCAGTTTGCTTTATCTATCTCTTGGAGCTTGGACCGTAGATGTAGAGCTCAGCTTATCTTATCTTTTCTGTTATGGCTATTTGTTATGAGTAGTGGGATTATGGATGGATATTTTGTACTTGACTCTTGTTATGGTTTTATGATGTAACCAAACATGTTTTACTTTCCGCTGCTATGAGATGATGTTTTAAATTTTCAAGTATTACATTATATCTGTCTTGTTGTAATTTTACTGTTCTATACTCACTAAAAATACTCCACCGATGCTATGGCATTCCCTTAGTGAGTGACTATAGCGGGTGTGGGGTGTTACATCAAGGTTTGCTTTCAGAAAGTCGGTCAATTCCTTTGTCCGAAAGGAGTCCAAATGGTACCCAATCTTCAAGGCCTTTGTCGGGTCGTCGTTATCGATTGGGATATCAATAGTCACCTCATTGGGTGTTGCCTTTCTAGCTCCTGGTTCTTTATCTTCCCTAGGTTCGATATCCTCAGGAGTTTCATCAGGCGATACCCTTGGTGATATTGCCTTTAGCTGCTATACCGAATCCTTCTTGGCAAGGGAAGGGGTGTCCTTGGGACCCAAGTTCAGCCCTTTTAGTAACATCTTTAGTTCTGTCATGTAACAAGCAGGTCCGGTGACTTGATCACCCCTCATTACACCAACCCCGGCTTCGGTTGGGAACTTCAGCAATAGGCACCACGCTGCGATGTAGGCTCTGAATTCAGCAAGAGCCAGTCTACCCAAGAAAGCTTTATAGGGCGAGTCGATGTCCAAGACTACAAACTGAAGAATTCTTACTCTCCAACCGTCTCCTTGTCCCAATGCCATTGACAATTCTATATATCCCATCGGAGTCGTTGATGCCCCCATTGAAGCCGCGAATCCAACCCTCGCAAGGCTTCAAGTCTTCCGGTTCGAGTTTCATCTGATCGAACGCTTTCTTGAAAAGGATATTGACTAAGCTTCCATTGTCCACCAGTACTTTATGAACTAGGGCGGGACCAATAGTAGTTGTGATGACCAAAGGGTCTTCAGTAGGGGATTGGATTCCAGTATCATCTCTCTTTCGAAATACCATGTCATCAGTCATTGTCTTTTGTTGCTTTACTGGGATGGCGTCTTCAAAGCTACCGCATTCTTCCGCCCCGAAGTGTTTAGCTACATTAACATATTGGTACATTGCTTTGAAGCTATGACTAGCAGGATGGGGCCCCCTACTATGATGTTGATGACAATCCCTTTACCTTTCTGTTGAGTCGTGGGTTTAGACGAAGATTGATTTTGATTCGGGGCTTGCCCCCTTGCCCCTTCTCTCTTGGGGCAACTTTATACTCGTCAAGCTTTCCTTCCCGAAGTAGTTTCTCGATGACATCCTTTACGTGCCGACACTCGTTCGTGGTATGCCCATGAGTTCCATGAAACAAGCAAAATTTTCCAATCACAACCTCTTTCTCAGTAGAGTTTTTGGGTGGAGGTTTCTTGTACTAAAGGACGTTATACGTATCCATATAGATATTTTCCAAGGTGTCGTTCAACGGTGAGTAAATATCAAAGGTTTGGAATCGAGGTCTTTTGCTAGAATTGTTCCTCGGTTCCTATTCCTCCTATTACCATTTCCATTCATGTTATTGTTACCTTCATTTTTTTGCCAACGTTCACTTCAACCTTTCCTGAACTATCGCCGGACTGTTTCACAGCGACATTGCTTTGAATATCTTCCTTAGAAACCCCTTTAGATTTTCTCTTTCTATTTGCATAGGCTTCCTCTCGCCTCAAGTGAATATTGGCCTTTTCGTAGAACAACTCCCTAGTGTGGGGGTGGTTTTCCAAATAGATAATCCCCGAATTCTGTGTCAGGGTCGACTCCTTTTATTAAGGCCATCAAAATAGTGGGTTCATGAGGTTCACTTACTTTGGTAACAGCCAGGTTGAAGCGGTCTAGGCATGATTTCAAAGATTCACCTGGAGCCTGCTTAATCCTTGATAACTCAATGACGCTTTTAGTTTTCGAGCATGAAGTCGAAACTGGTTCATAAAGCATTCACTCAGTTCTTTAAAGGTTGATATCGATCGCGCAGGGAGTTTGATGAACCACATTAATGCCGCATCTTCTAGATAAATCGGGAAGGCCTTGCATTTTACAGCGTCTGGAGTTGCGCCGGCATTCATGAACCATGCATATCTCATCAAATGTTGCCCCGGGTCGGTTCTTCGAGAATACCGATCCATCTATGGTAAATTAAATCGTCGGGGCAATTGAAAGTCCAGTATGTCATCTGTAAAGGGGGTGTGACTTCGTTCAATTCCCCAGTCCTCATTGGTGTGGCAATGGCTATCGGCCATGATTCGGCGTACCATTGCCTCTACATCAACATTCGTTAATGTTGGATCACGCTCTCTGGGTCTAATGTTTGGGTTGCCCCTGGGTTCCTGATCAGGGGACGTTCTCCTGTTTCTAGTAGCAGCTGCTCTGCTCCGTTCCCTATGATCCCGGTCATTCACGGGTGGAAGGGGTTGGAGAAGTTGTCCTTACGTGGGATTGGAAATATTAGGATCCCTAATATTAGGATCCGTGGGTAGGACATGTGATCCACGCATCGGCAGCAGCATGGGCTCTCTCAGGCTTGGGTCATCGGGCCCTAGCACACGAGCAGCATCTTCACAGGATCCCAGAGATCCAAAGGTCAGCTGGTCAAGATTCTCAGCTCACACGTATGGCCCTCTTACACGAGGGCGCTCTTCATCCGAAGAGGATGAATGATCTGCTATGAGGCGACGAGTTGGAGAGGGTGTCTCCTGTCTACGAAGTTCACGGATTTCCCTACTCATAGTGATCATGTTCTCTTGCATACGAAGACTATCACGTTTGTGAGCTTCCAAAGAATCCTTAGTACTCTCAAGCAAATCAAGGAAGCATGACAGGTCTCCATTCGTGACTGGTGCAGATGGAGCGGGTTGGTCATTAGCCATCCAGCCGGCATCGGAGCATTTGTGGGTTTTTGAGTAGATGTATCAGTTTCAGCCGCGTTCGGTTTGGATCGGAGTGGAGCAGTAGAGCCTGTTCGGTTCGGAGGGGGGTGTGAGCTGCTTCAGAGCCTCCGGGTCGGTTCGGGTCCGCGTCATCAACCTGGTTCGGAGCACCTGTTTCGGATCGGACTGTTCTAGAGTTTTGTCCCCGCGACCACGTCACAACTATGGTCTACTGGTTTTCTATAGCCTCATTCTCTTGAGCGCCTTGTACTTCTTTTCCTTTCGTTCTGGCCATGATATCCAATTCCTTAAAGATTAATCAACAAATACTCGAGAGTGTCGGAAACAAAGGATTAACTTCTTTGAAAATGAGGGTCCAAATAGTAGAATGATAATCCCAAAAGGTTGAGAATTCAAAGATCTTCTCAGTGAAAGCACCAAAATGTTAGACCAAAAAGTGGTTCTAACACCCAAATCAACGATAAATCTAATGAAATGAAATCAAAAGGCAAAGAGAAACACAAGATTTATAGTGGTTCGGCATTAACGAGCCTACGTCCACTTTGTACTCTTCGGATTGATGATTTGAATACAAATACAATAGTAATTCTCACTTAATCTCACTCATACAATGCATAAATTCACTCAATGTTTTTGGAATTTCGCTTGAAATTGTGGTAGTGATCTGAATATGGTGATGAAATTCGGTTTACAAGGCGGTTCGCGCTCTCAATTTGCCAAAAGATCCCTTCAAATGAGCCTTGAAGGTGTATTTATAGGTGGAAAATGTTTCTAGAACGGCTCCGGTTCGGATGTACGTGGCACTCGCCCCTTGAAAGTCGGGTCCGAAGAGAATAGGATAATGACAGCACACAACAATCATGGGTGATCATGGGAAAGTGGAAGACTAACCGCTTCGAGTCTTCAGGAAACGTGGGCAGCAACCGTTGTTACTTCTGTTACCTGAGTTCGGATCGGGTCGAAGGTGCGAGTGAGGGGTTCGGGTCGGCAAGCACCGATCTGATCCGATTCTGTTTGGATTTTTCTGTTTCCTGCTGCGCACTGCTTTGGCTTGGCCAGAGATTGTCGATCCGATCCGGGCATCGAATGCATGCTTTTTTAGACAACATCCTTTATAATTTGTCTTCTAACTCTGTGTAGCCTAGTTCCCAAAGTAGGCTAACAATAGTAATTGAGTCTAGTTTATATGTAAGACTCTACATAGCACTCCTAGTTCAAATTCCGATTCTTATTTTCAAATTTCAAATTCTATTTTCAAAATTAAGTCCTGATTTCAAATTATTTTTCTAAATGATTTCAAACTATTATCTTACTTATGATTTCAAACATATTGTTAGGACCTTAAGGCTACTCAGACACTAGAGATATAAACTATATCTATTCAAATTCAAACAGAAAGAAATAAGTAATAAAATAAAATGCAGTATGTAAAGTAAATAACACCCGGATTTTTATACTGGTTTGGAATAACCAATCCTACATCCAGTCCTGCACTCCACCATGCAAAATTTCATTATAATCACTTGCTTTACACGGGTGGCAAGAAAACCTTTACAATCTTGATTTCACACGCTACAAGATACACCTTCTCCTTATCAACAACAATAAACAATGGCAAGTGGTCGTATCTTCAATACAGATTCTCACAGATTTGGTACAATGATCCTATAGACCTCCAGTGTCAATATATCTTTAAACTCTTTAAGGAAATAGGATTAAATCAAAGAGAGAATGATATGAATTCAAGTACATCTCTCTGATATTGTGTGGCTTGCAAATCAATGAAGAATAGGAGTGAAAGAGAGTGAATTTGCAAGAATAATATGGTAGTATTCAATGGATTTTTGTTGAGAATAAATGGAGAAGAAGGAGTAGAAGAAAATGTGAAATTATTATGCAAAAAATCGTTACCAGAGGTCTTTAAATAGTGTATGAAAGGATGTGTATTTTGGTGAATGGGTGGAGGGAAATAACTAATCAATTTGAATTTGAAAATCTGAACTAGACGTTATATGTCGACATACAAAGATGGGTATGTCGACATACTTGTGTTGCAAATATGCACAACAACACTTACAAGTGTTTCAAATTTTATGCACTTGAAATATCCTTATATTTGTGGATTTTGGTGATTCGGTTGAGGTCAATGGATGATTATCTTCAAGTATAATTTCCATGGGATGTTTAACAAGATATTCAACCAACTCCTCATCACTTTAAACACCTTGGTTCTTCAACATTCTCTTCTAACAGGCTTTGGTCTTCTTTAGTCTTCAATTATTCTGATTATCCTTCTTCTATTATTATTCTTTTGTCCTCTTGTTTAAATATCTCCATAATATATCTAATGTAACTACACAACTCAAAGATATGTTAGTAGTAATGTTTATATGGTTGTTGTCATCAAAATCAATGCCTAGGGTACATATGGTATTAACAATCTAACCCTTTTTGATGATGACAACCATATAAATATTTGAGAGATAAAATATAATACTTTTTATATTTGACTCCCCCTGACTCTTTGCACTCCCCATATCATTTTGGCTAGTATATTTATACCTTTTTCCCCCCTTTGTCATCAACAGAAAGGGTAAAAAGAATTATTCAGATGACCGCTAGACAATATATGGAGTTTGTATATATAAATAAAACAAGTGGGGAAATCAAAACATGAAATAAACTAAACAATCATACTGATGCCAAAAAAATATTTTTGATATTTATCCAAGGTTCAATAGATTTCTTGTCATATGCTTTGAGCATCGACTATTTGTTACCTGAAAAATTATAAAATATGCACGTTGGTACCCTTTTTATTTCGGGGTCCATGGGGTTAAGTTTCGGGATGCCAAACCCATGAAGAGTTTGAATTGCCTTTCAAAATATAATTATTAGATAAATGAACCTTATTAATAAAATTATAAATATATTTTTCTTTTTCAGTATTATCCAAAAAAATTGGAACCCATAAGTTAATGAAACTATTTGGAGGATTTAACTCTAATTTCCTAGGTTTTGGTTTGAACTTGGTGGCTTTAACAAACTTAGTATATTGTGTACTATTTTTCTTAGCCTTAGGGGTATATCCAAGTCCTTGCTTATTCCTAGTGTTTTGAGATGTAGAAAATAATTTCTCTAGATTATCATTTCCTTTGTTAAATTTATCAATATCAGTTTTCATTTTATCAAAATCCTTACTATGGTTAAGAATAACATTGTCTAGAGATGTTATTTCCTTATTCAGATCAGTGATCTGTGACTTCATTGAAAGATTTTCTGATTTTAAGAACTCATTTTCACTTTTCAGTTTTACAAAACTTCCAAGTGTTAAATCCTTTCCATTTTTATGAACATTAAATCTTTCAATTTCATCTTCTAGACATTGCTTTTCTTTACTCAACTTTTTATTAGTTATTTTTAAATTATCTATTTCTGTCAAACTATTATCATACTCTTTCTTAAGTATTTCATATCTCTAATGCATATCATTTAAAACTTTAGTAATTTCTTTATCAAAATTCCATACCTGGTCATCCATTGCCATGAAGCATAAGCTGGCATTTTCTGTTTCAGAATCACTATGACTTGATGATGAGTCATCCCATGTTGCATTGAATGCCTTTTTCCTCTCCTTATTGAAAGTATTTGAAATGTGCTTTGGTTTTCGTAAGTTCGCACAGTCTCATTTTAAATTACCGGTTTTATCACATTTGAAACATCTAACAACATTCCCATTTCTGGAATTGTTGTTGTTAGTTTTTCGATGTTTCTTCGTTATCCAATACTTCAAGAATTTCTTGATCTTCTTGGTAATAAACTCGATATCATCATCAACAATATCATCATCTGGTTCATCATCATCAATCATTGCATTAAGTGCAAGTGATTTCTTCTCATTTCCTTGATTCTCCTTTCTAACCTGCAACTTCACTTCATAGGACATTAGATTACCAATAAATTCTTCTACTGACATAGTACTAATATCATTAGCTTCTTCGATTGTCAGAGTCTTCTGATCCCATTCACTAGGAAGTGAATTCAAGATCTTTCTGTCTTGGTCTTCTTCAGTAATTTTCTTTTCTAATGATACTAAGGCATGTACAATATCTTGAAATTTAGAATACATATCAGAAGTAGATTCATTTTGTTTCATCTGAAAAATTTGAAAGTGGTGGATTAGCATAGATATCTTTGTTTGTTTTACTTTATTGGTGTCTTCATGTGTGACTTTCAGTATTCTCCAAATTTCATATGCAGAATTACATATAGAAACTCGATTAAATTCATTTCTATCTAAAGAGCAAAATAGAATATTCATGGACTTAGAATTACTAAGTGCTTGTGTCTTTTGGTCTGGTGTTCATTTTGAATATTCAGTTTGAGGCTCTATGTATTCTACTTGAGTAATATTCCAAATATCTAAACCATTAGACTGCAAATAAAATTTCATCCTACAAGCCCAATAAGTATAATTACTGCCATCAAATAGAGGAGATCTAGTGGTAAATTTCCCCTCTATAAAAGAACTAATAATGGTGTTACTAGTGTCACTGGCCATTATAATTTTCAAAAATCAGATTATGAACTTTTTGAAATGCCAGGCTCTGATATGAATTGTTAGGACTTAAGGCTACTTAGAAACTAGAGATATAAACTATATCTATTCAAATTCAAACAGAAATAAATAGGTAATAAAAAAAATTCAGTAAAGTAAATAACACCATGATTTTTATACTGGTTCGGGTTAACCATTCCTACATCCAGTTCTACACTCCGCCATGCAGAATTTCACTATAATCGCTTGCTTTCCACGGGTGGCAAGCACACCTTTACAATCTTGATTTCACGGGCTACAAGATACCCCTTCTCCTTATCAACAACAATAAACAATGGCAAACAGTCGTATCTTCAATATAGATTCTCGTAGATTTGGTACAATGATTCTATAGACCCCCAGTAGCAATATATCTTTGAACTCTTTGAGGAAATAGGATTAAATCAGAGATAGAATGATATGAATTCGAGTACAACTCTCTGATATTGTGTGGGTTGCAAATCAATAAAGAATAGGAGTGAAAGAGAGTGAATTTGCAGGAATAATATTGTAGTATTTAATGGATTTTTGTAGAGAGTAAATGGAGAAGAAGGAGCAGAAGAAAATGTGAAATTATTGTGTAAAAATTCGTTACCATAGACCTTTAAATAGTGTATGAAGGGATGTATCTTTTGGTGAAAGGGTTGAGGGAAATAACTATTCAATTTGAATTTGAAAATCTGAAGTAGTCATTATATGTAGACATACAAAGATGCGTACGTCGACATACTTGTGTTGCAAATATGCACAACAACACTTATTAGTGTTTCAAATTTTATGCACTTCAAATATCCATATATTTGTGGATTTTGGTGACTCGGTTGAGGTTGATGGTTGATTATCTTCAAGTATAATTGCCATGGGATCTTTAACAAGATATTCTAAGGTTCAGCCAACTCCTCATCACTTCAAACACCTCTGTTCTTCAGCATTCTCCTCTAATAGGCTTTGGTCTTCTTTATTCTTCGATTATTCTGATTATCCTTCTTCTATAATTATTCTTTTGTAAACTTGTTTAAATATCTCCATAATATATCTAATGTAACTACACAACTCAAAGATATGTTAGTAGTAATGTTTATATGCTTGTTGTCATCAAAATCAATATCTAGGGTACCTAGGGTATAAACACGTATATGTTTATAAAGTTTTAATATATAGTTTTATAGTTTTAAATCTTATAACTCTATAAATATGTTTATATATTATATCGCTACATTTCCATATGGTTTTACACTTTATAATATTCATTTAAATTACAAATTTTTGATTCAAGAATTTCCAGAATAATATATATGTTTAAACACTTGAATAATAGTTTTAAAGATAAAAATACTACACATATGTCGACATACAATTATGGCCATGTCGACATACAATTATGGCCATGTCGACATACAACTGTCATAATTTCAATTTTCGAAGTAAGTGCCTTTTCACTATTTGTAAAGTTTCTGAAATGTTGTAACCATTGGGACACTATAAAAAGGGCTGATTTCGAATTTTTAATCATTCTTTCTTCTCCTTCTTCACCCCCTTTACATACCACCATTAATATACATCATTTTCTGGATTTCTACACTTATACTTTATCGATTCACACTCAAATTATATCAAACTTCTTCTCTTCTCAATCTCTATATACTACTATCAATTTGGAAGTGCTATTGAAGAGTCATAGGGCTATTGTAATCATTTGGAAAGTGTTTGGGAAAGGGTGTGTTCCTTGTAGCCCTGAAATCAAGGAAAAGGAGCAGTGTTGACCTTATAGCCACGAAATCAAGGGTGTTTGGAGCGGTGTTAACCATGTAGCAGTGAAATCAAGGGGTTGTACTTGGATATTGATAATAATAAAACTCTGCTCTATCCAGCGTTGCGTGGGACTGGACATAGGAGTAATCCGAACCAGTATAAAATCCGATGTGTTCTTTCCTTTTTGCATTTTATGTTTATCTATTTATGTGTCTGTGTTTGATTCTGCGTTTTTTATCATCTCTGGTGTGTGTAATTCATATAGTAGATCAATTAAGTTTAATATTTTCATAAATTCCTTATAAACACTATTCACCCTTCCTCTAGTGTTTGTTTTTCCTTAAGATCCACATTTTGTATTCCCTAACAAAGAGAAGTATTGCATGGCTATAATGAACATGCATGGGGAGAGAGGACCCCCCTGGCGTATGCCACGAGTCAATGTGATGAAGACCCTAGGAATGACTTGAAATAATATTGAGAAGGTTGGCATACAGATGCAATCATACATGATATTAACAAATTGAGTGGGAAGTCCCATCCGTTAGAGTATAGAGCAGATAAATTCTCTATTAACTTTATCATCGGCCTTCTGAAGATTTGTAAAACCCCGTAATTTTAACAACACTAAAGAGGAAAAATTAAATAATAATTAATTTAATATTCAGAACTTAGGGAAACGGACTGCAACATTGCGTTTGTCTTGGAATTCTTGTCAAGATAGACACCTGGTTTGCGTAAAACGTACGCCATATGAAGAAGTTATAAAGGTTTGAAGTTTGTATACGTACAAGAGAATTATATATATATATATATAATTCAGAAAATCAAAATCCAGTCTGAAAATCAAATTTCCATGGGCAGCAAATTTTCCGCCCAGGGGTGTCGACCCCTGGGTCGACCCTATATGGGTGGTCGACCCCCCTGGGCAGATCTGGGCAATTAAGGTTTCGGGGATTCGGCTATAAATATGGTCTCGTTTCTCTAGTTTTCTCACATTGAAAATAATGGAGAACTAGATGTTGTCTCTACCCAGATCAAGTCCAGTCTCTTTCTTCTTCAGCAATCAAGTCATTCAAGTTTAGATTTGATATCTATAATCTTTCTTTCTAGATCCAAACGCTGTGAGTCCATGTTAATTTTAGATCTAAGTAATCAAAAGTAAAACTTGATATGAGATTAACTTGGATCTATGCCTATGACCATTTGAATCAAATCAAATTTGCTATAACCTGTGTATCTATGATGTTATGACATGATTATGACTTAGATCTAAACCTTCACCTATTTATCATGTCAGATATGCCATTGTTTCACTGTTTAGATCACCTTATACTTGCCCCTATCATGTTTGTGGTTAATTTGGATATGTTATTAGTTGGATATCTTAACCATTTTTTAGATCTTGTCATGCATGTTATGACATTACTATTATGTTAGAATCAGTTCCATTATCATATGTTCATCAGATCTGTTCCTATGGGCCTATCTTGTCATTATGTCACTATATGTTTATGCCATTATATGTCAACCTTGTTAGTATGATCATCTCTGTCCTTTTTCCTCTATCTTTTCCCTTTTATTTTTATATAGCCAGGCTAACTTCAAGCCTAGGCATGCCGCTGAAATATGCGAATACGTTGGATTGTGAATGAGGGGAAAACATGGAAATTGGGCATAACTTGTAATTGGGAATCTGGGCATAAACTGAATAAAATGTATGGATATGAATTTAGGGCATATGGTTCATTAAGAACATAACTTGGGAGAGGGGCATGAAAACCTATAACGACATAGGTAAAATTGGTTAATAATTGAAATGCCTAGGCTTACAGTAATTAGAAACTATAACAGCGTCTAGACACGAGGTTAGGTTACACTTATGTTGGTAGTCTGCCTGGAACCGCCCGGCATATCCAGCGACCACAAGTGGTGAATCTAATGTGAGGGGTCTAGGTACACAAACACGAGACGTGCTAAAACACGAGGTTAAGCCCGACTTGTGGAAGAAGTCTGCCCGGAACCGCCTGGCATATCCAGCATCCACAATTCGTAGGCTTAATGTGGGAGGTCTAGCACATTATAACCGTAAATGGACATAGTAATAAACTAGAATACTTAACCTAGTTGAATCCATAGGGATTGTATGAACATGAACTTGAATATGGGTTAAGTAAACTTGTTTGAATAGTGGGTGGGTTAAGTAAATATGGGGTGGGTGGGAAATATTTATATATAGGCCCACAAACTTAACCTGATGGGGTTATGTAATTAAAGACACCGATAAGGTAAACATAACCTATAGAAATCCTAGTAGGGATACAAGACAAAGGGGAGAGCTTGTATCATCTTGTTTGTGGGACCCGTTTCAGTCAGTAGCCCATATATATGTATCAAACGAGTACTCCAAGCTTGGTCGGAGTCGAGGCATTCTTACTAGGCTGATTGTAAGAGATCCAAACGTGGAGTACAGTGTGGGCGGCGCAAACCGACTGGGGTCATGTGCGTTTATGGTCCGGGCAGAGGGGGAAAAGACGACCGTGACACCAGTAGATATGGTTGTGCACATCCGGAAAATGAATGGTTGCTGCTTTAGGGAGTGATACACCCTACTGTGGGGCCAGCACAGGGTATCTACAGAGTAGGGAGCCGATCGATTGGGGTAGTAATTAGGGTACATCTTGACGTATCCCCAAGTCTACCATCTAGTAGTTATTGGTATCATCTCACTCTGGTTATACTAGTATCGGTGCAGAGTAATCCTTAGAGAAGCGTATACACTCTATTATGTTTACCTTGTCATACCTTCCTTTTATGATGTTATCTTTCTCATCCACTTTTATGTCTTTCATGATACTTTTACTTTTTTATTTGCTAAAAGTAACTGTACTCGCTAGACTTTATGTCTGACCCTCTTTGTTTTCTCTTTTTTCTTCCGTTCCCTCCCCCCAGGTTCTCAAGGCGGGAATACTCAAGCTTGATCATGATTCTGCTATCATTTTGCTGAAGCTGCTTAGATGTATTGCTCAAGCTCTTATCTTTGCTACTATGGCTATGTTTTTATTTGGGGATTATGCTTCTTTTATTTCTGTACTCTGATGTTTTAAGTGCAATACAGTAATTTTAATGATGTACTGGTTTTATGTATTTTAGACATATGATGTTTTGAACCACGATGCTTTACGATTAATAAAGTTTTTAATTCTGTTGCTATTTTATATCTGTTTTTAATGTTTCTGTTTCTATTTACCTATAACGCTTCACGAAACTTAATGCATTCTCTTAATGAGTGACATTAACGGACGTGGGGTGTCACACTTGGTATCAGAGCTGAAGGTTACCGGATTAGATAAAAGTTTTTGAAAATAATTTTCAAAAAGGTTTTAAAAGAAAGCATTTCAAAATGAAAAGTCTATTCTGAAAAAAATATTCCCCAAATCCATACGTAATGTCTTTCGATCCTTTGTCTGAATCTCTTTCCTTTTCTTTTCATCATGTCTAGGGAACCTAATATTCCAAAGGGAGTTACGATGCCAGGCTGGTTCCGTAGGTATCTAGAGGCCACAACGCCTGCCGGTGGTCAAGCTGACGTTCCTCCGCCAGCTGCACCCGTGATTCCTCCTCCCCCTCCTCCACGTGCATATAACTTCTCTAAGATCTACAAAGATTTTCGTGCTATGGGAGGAAAGCCATTCCATGGAACCAAGAAGTTCGTAGAGGCAAGGAATTGGCTCAAGGAGCAGAGGACTTGTTAGGAATTTTCGATGTGGACGATTGTAGGAAGATTCATCTAGCAGCCTGGCTACCGAAAGATGAAGCTTCGTTCTGGTGGGAAGTAACCCAAGCAGGGCGTTCAGTGGAAACTTGGGATGATTTTAGACAGAGGTTTGAAATGAAGTTTCTTTCTCAAGATGAGAAAAGCATGAAAATGGAGAGGTTCTTGGTACTCGAACAAGGAAACATGACTGTTAAAGAATATGTGAACAAACTCAAACAGCTAGCATAGTTTGGATTGGAACTGGTAGATATTCCGCATAAGAAAGCTTTGTGGTTTGTTAAAGGGCTGAATGAACCTCTCCATGGGTTAGCTATGTCACATATTCCAATGGGAGAAACTTTTGAAAAGCTTGTTGATATGGCCTTGATGCATGAGGAAGACAAAATCGACAAGAAGGAAGTTGTTGACGGCAAAAAATGTCGTAAACACCGAAGATTCCAATTACTAGGAATTATTATTTGGTCATATAGACAAGAGATAACATGGGAGATTTATAATGATTAGGCTGGGAGGGGCCTATGTCTACTTTGAAGAGTTGTTGGAATATTATTGATAGCACAAGGTTACAAGGTTGAGACTATCTCATGACATCTCATTACATTCATCTTAAAGTTATATGATGTCATAATTATCATATATTTAATATATAAGGAAAAAGACACTTTTGCCCTTCTTCTTCTTCCTCAATAGGGACATGCCATTAAAGGAGCTCTCTAGAGGTCTCAACTTCACAAATTCCAACCCCTTTGAAGTGTGAGGCCAAGGGATATCTATAGGAGAGTAGTTAGGTAGGAGTAGGTAGAAATAGGGGACCAAACCCAAAAATTCGCACCCACCCCTGCGCATGCCAGAATTTCGCACCCAGTCTTGGGGTTCGAATTTCTCACATCGCGGGTTGAGAAATTCGTACCCCATGGGCGGTGCGAAATTCATACCCCATAGGGGGTGCGAAATTCGTACCCATGGGGGGTGTGAAATTCATACCCCGTAGGATACGAATTTCGCAACCAGTTGGGCGCGAAACACGTACCCTTCGGGGGTACGAATCCCGTACCTCATGGGGTGAGAAATTTGCACGCCAAGGTGTACGAAGGTCGCATTATGAGAAGAGCGAAGGCCATGGGTATGGGTGTTTTGATGGCCCGAGATTCGGGTTCGCGGCTCGGACTGCGAGATCTCTGTTGGTGCGATCTCTCTTCAACCTGTTTCCTTCGCTCCTAGGCGTCCCTCTCCGCTTTAGTTCCATGCAATGTGTTGAGTCGAGCGTGGCTCATTTACTTTTGGGAATCGGACCAAAAAGTCGGTTAACATTTGCCCCCCCCCCCCAAAGTACGTCTTGTCTTGACATGATGTGCTTTGCATTGGATGAGATAGTAGTCGAGTTGTCGACTGGTCCTGCAAGTTAAAGGAAAATATATGTTAGTGATTTGGCTCGTATGTTGTGGAATTGTGAGTGAGCCATTGCTGGTGTTGCACCATGCTCACATTGCTAAGTATTCGTAGTGCATCGCCTCCGTGTGTTTGCGGAATCGGACATGCATACGTTGAGAGCACATTTACAGGAGCTTATGGTATGATGCTTCGAACCCGGGGGCACGAATTTTATTTTGATGGTACGAACTTTTGCATACGGGGTGCGAAATCTTGAACCATGGGGGTTCGAAATTGCGAACCGCAGAGGTTCGAGATTTTGAGACCTTAAGGTTTGAAATTTTGAACCCTGGAGGTTCGAAATTTTGATACCTTGAGGTTTGAAATTCCGGATACCGGAGGCTCAAAATTTCGAACCCTAGAGGTTTGAAATTTTGAAGCCCTCGGGTTCAAAATTTCGAAGCCACGGGTTCAAGATTTTCGGGAATACCAAGGGACTTCCTCTTTTTATTTTAAATAGACTCCCTCATTTTTCCTCTTTCATTTTTTTTTCTACCTAGACCGCCACTGATTTAGAGCTCCGAAGCCCAGTGCCTTTATTTCGAACTAGACTTAGGTAATGTTTGGGGTCGAAACACGAGGAGGAAGGAGGTTGAAGCGTCGTGGTTCGACGAGAGGGAGAGAGGCGGCGGCCTGAACTGGGTCGGAAAACTCGAACCCTGGTGGGTTTGAATTTTCGATCCCCGAGATGGGCTCGAAATTTCGACCCTCTACGGGTTCGATTTTTCGAACCTCAAAAGGGTTCGAGTTTTCGTAGCTTGAAAGGGTTCGAATTTTCGACCCTTGCTTGGTTCGAAATTTCGAACCTCGAGAGTGGTTCAAAATTTCGACCCTCCGTGGGTTCGATTTTTCAAACCTCGGAAGTGTTCGGGTTTTTGAACCTCGAAAGGGTTCGAATTTTTGACCCTTGCTTGGTTCGAACTTTCGAACCTGGGGGGTTCGAGTCCTCGGCCCTTGTTGGGAATAACACCCCATGTCCATTAATGTCACTCACTAAGGGAATGCATTAACTTTCATGGAGCATTATAAGTGTATATAACAGAATATAAAAATACAGATATATAAAATGGTACTTCAAAATTTAAAATTCATTTATTGCAACGGAAAAGAGAAACATGTCTGATTACAACATCAAAACTACATATTGAAACCAAGTACACAAATATCCATCTTGAACATAGTTATTATTTGTGTACATAAAAACAAAACCATAATCCCGCTCCAAATAGCCATAATGAAAAAGAGATAAAGCTGAGCATTACTTTCAACACTTCTGAGCACTTCAAGAATATAGAAATCTGAGTCAAGCTCCACTAATCCCACCCAGAGAACCTGGGGGGGAAGGAAAGAAAAGAGGCGAAACAAAACAGGTCAGACATAAAGTCTGGCGAGTCCAGTGACTTTAACTATATAATTATTAAAGTAACAGGATAAGAACATAAACTGGATATAAGAAATGACGGTAACATAAGCAGGTATGACAAGGTAAACAAGATAACGTTGATTGCGCTTCTAATCACTATAAGATAATCCATGCACCGCCCTAATACTGGCTACACTTCACCATTACTAGTTCCATACTGAAAGTTGATCCCTCTTACTAATCATCATAATAATAATTATAATAATGGTAGTTTCGTGTACTCCTAGCTGCTATCGTAGGTGTCGCCTGCTCCTAGCTCCTAGAGTTGTACCCACTACCCTCCCCATTCTAATAACATTTATTCATAATATGGTAGTTGTACTCCAAGTTGTTGTCATAGTGCCGCCTGCTCCTATCTCCACTAGTTGTACCCACTACCCTCCCCAATCGATCGACTCCCTAACTCGTAGATACCCGTGCTCGTCCCACAGTAGGGTGTGTCACTCCCTAAAGTGGCAACCCGATACTACTAAAAATGCACGGCTTATACCTACACGATGCAACAACGTCTTACCTACCAGCCCGGACCCACGCACACACATGACTCCATTGGACTTGCGCTGTCATAGCTAACTCGTTTGACCTCTTACAATCAATCCCAGTAAGCGTATCCCATCCTCGACCTAGTTTGATCTCACATGGATACTAAATTGGTTTACTGGTTGAAAAGGGTCCCCTCACTTGACACAAGCTTCCCACCTATGCTTGGTCCTCACTAGGATTTCCCACTTAACCCCTTCTTATTCCATGTCTTCTTACATATTGCACCTTGGTTAAGTGCTTCTAATTATATTTCACATGTCACCCATGTCACCCACTTAACCCTTTCTTATTCCCATGTCTTCTTACATGCTTCATCTTGGTTAAGTGCTTCTAATTATATTTCACATGTCACCCACGTCACCCACATAACCCTTTCTTATTCCCATGTCTTCGTACATGTTTCATCTTGGTTAAGTATTTTTAACTGTGTTTCACATGCTATCCATGTCACCCACTAAACCCTTTTTATTATCCCTGTGTCTTACTACATGTCTTATCTTGGTTAAGTGTTGTCTATCCGCCCAGTTGACTTAACCCCATCCACTTATCAAATCAATATGTATTATTGGTTAAGCTTGCCTTAACCCTATCCACTTTGTTTATGTAGTATTGGTTAAGTTTTCATCTTACATAGGTTAACTTAACCCCACCCACCTAACATGTTTTAGGTATCATATTCATCTTTGATCAGCATTATTTAGTTAATAATGCACAGACCTTTCACATTAAGTCGATTGCTTGTGGTCGCTGGATATGCTGGGCGGTTTTGGGCAGACTTCCACCACAAGCCAGACTTAACCTCGTGTCTAAGCATCTTTTAGTTTTGCCTATGATCTCTCACATTAGACTGACCATTTGCGGTTGCTGGTTAGGTCGGTTGGTTCCGGGCAGGCTTCTACCCAAACGGAGTCTAACCTCGTGTCTCAGCATGCTTATCTTAGCCAATTTATTCATTTGCAGTTTATGCCAATTTTAGGCTAATTATGTCAATTACCCAAAATCTCCATTTTCAAATCTTGGATTATAGCATATATTCCAATTACCCATAATATCCAACCTAAATTATGTTTGCAATTTTTAATCCAAATTAAGCCTATAATCTTATGTATACATGTTATGCCAAATTATGCCCAAAATAAATTACATGATTACAAATCAATTTATGCTCAATTGCATACTATTCAATATTTTCCCAACTTTTCCCACAACGTTCCCACGTCATTCGTACGTATAATTTGTCGTAATATGTTAGGCTCGCAGTTAACCTAATCTCATAAAAAAAAGGAAGAGAATTAAAGCACCAAAACTGGCATAAACACATAAAATAGATCCAATAGGCATATTGAATATGATCTGGCATGGAAAAATAAAATAGATCCAATAAGCATATGGAATATGAACTGGCATAGAACAATAACATAGATCCAATTAGGCATATGGAACATAAACCGGCATTGAATAATAAAATAGATCCAATTAGGCATATGGAACATAAACTGGCATTGAACAATAAAATAGATCCAATTAGGTATATGGAACATAAATTGGCATAGAACAATAACATAGATCTAATAAGCATATGGATCATGAACTGGCATAGCATAATAACATAGATCTAATAAGCATATGGATCATAAACTGGCATAACATAATAAACAGATCCAATTAGGCATATGAAACATGAACTTTGGGTATGAATCTAAAAGATAAGAATTCACAAAAATTGATATGATTCATCTTACAGGCATGTTCATAAAATCCAATTAACAAACTAATCACAATTACTTTTAATTAATCATATGTGAAAGTAACGTGGACTCACCGTGGTATAAGAGAAAATAGATCTGAATTTTGTATTCTGAATTTGATTAGCTAAACCATTGTTGTAGAATTTGATTACTATCTTCTAATATGAATACCCCTATTCTGATTTGCTTTAGTGTAGAAGAAAGACTAGTTTAGGTTGGGCAGCATGGAGGCGCATGAATTAGTGTAATGAAATTAGGTTTAGGTTTAGATGTGTTTATATAGATGTTCTAGGTGAATTAGGACCTTCATATTAGACTAGAGACCATCAGAACCACACAGCTTAAAAGACGCATCATCCATCCAATCCCAGCAAGACACGTCATCAAAGAACTCTCTAGAATTCTGCAGTTTTCTGGGCTCGGCATGGGTGCACTTCCCAGGTGCGCCAGTGCATTTTTGTTCTGGCACACTTCCTAGGTGCGCCAGTGCATTCTGTCCCATTTATGATTGTTCTACCAAACTTATATTGTCCGTAACTCTTTCATACGGTATTCGTTTTACGCAAACTCGGACTCTATCTCAAGCAGAATTCCGCGACGATTGCAATGACATAACCCGTTTCACCTAATTCTTCTTTTAAAAAAATTAATTATTCTTTAATTATCCCTTATGTCATGTCTTAAAATTACGGGGTGTCACATTCTCCCCTCCTTAAAGGATTTCGTCCCCGAAATCTTCAAGTTAAGAAGAATGTATCCTACCATCCAATCATCCATCTACTCATCCATCATCCACAAGCATCCATTGTCCTTAAAAGATTTCTAATGCTATATGAAGAAAAAGTGTGTGTATATGTTCCTTATCTAATGCAAATATTAAGCGGTCTACTGATTCAGTTGACCTCCTTAATGCAAAACATGGTAGTGCCATGCGTCCATTATGTATGCAAAAGAATCCTAATGATACATATCATTTCTATATGAGTGCACAATCATTCTTTCAAATGCAGCGTCCATATAATAACACATCCAATATACATCCATTTATTTAAGTACGCACACTTATCAATATGCAATATGAAAGTAATTGAGCCGATTTAGTGCCTAATGTGTGTGTAAATGCATCCACGAGCAACCACTAACAAACACTTGCATCCACTTGCATCCACCAAACATAACATGTCTCAAACACATGTTTACAACCATAGGATTTTCCTACTTAAAGATCGAAGATGTAATCGAGAGGATATATTAAACGATAGAACAAACAAAGCGGCAGGAAAAGGAGAAGTTAAGAACATACCCTCAAAAAGGAAAGAGTATGATGCACGCATCTTGTCTTCCGTCTCCCAAGTAGCGTCTCGTTGATCATATCCCCATTGGACTTTAACCAACTTGATCTCTCGGTTGCGTAACTTCTCGACCTCCGATCCAAGGATGCATGTAGGAGCTCGTCTAATCGTGGCATCTCGCTCCACTTCCACTTCCCTAAGCACGCTCGGCTCCACTACTTCCGCGGTATCATGTAAACACTTCCGAAAATGCGACACGTGAAATACATCATGAACACCACTAAGCTTCTTCGGCAACATTACTCTGTACACCTTCTGTCCAATCCTCTATGTAATAGGGAAGGGCCCTACGAACCTTGGTGCCAATTTCCCTACAAACCAAAAAATGAACTACATTCCTCAACGATGATACTTCAATAAAAACCATGTCTTCAATCTTAACTCAAGATCGGTCCTCCTCTTATCGACGTGCTATTCCTGTCGATCATGTGTCATCTTCATGCATCTTCGAATTAAGTCTATCTTCTGGGAGGTTTCTCTAATCAACTCGGGTCCGAGCAAAATCTTATCCGTAGACTCCCACCAACAAGTTGATGATCGGCACGGTCGTCCATAAAAACCCTCAAAAGGTGCTACTTCAATACTAGCTTAATAACTGTTTTTATAAGCGAACTTCACAAATGGAAAGTGCTCTTCTCATGTCCCTCCAAAATCTACGATACATAACCTCAAAAGATCTTCAAGGATTCTATTCACCCATTCTGTCTGTCCATCCGTCTAAGGGCGATAAGCGATGCTCAAACATAACTGCGTACCAACCGCCTCTTGCATCGAAAATTGCTCCATGTCCTGGCCCGCAAGCATCGGTGTAAACAGTAAATGGTTTACTCTCATCTGCAAAGTCAAAACTGTGGCAATCGTCAAAGCTCTCTTCAAACGTTGGAAAGCATCGTCACAGTCAGCATCCCAAGAAAAAGTCAAGTTCTTCTTCGTCAACAGTGTAAGTGGGGCTAATATCTTCGCGAAGTCCTTAATGAACTTCCTATAATAGCCTGCAAACCCAAGAAAACTTCTTACTTCCATTGCGTTTCTTGGAACCTTCCAATCTTGGATTGCCACCACCTTCGCGGGATCCACTGCTATCCCCTCCTTAGAGACCACATGTCCTAAGAACCTCACCTCTTTCCTCCAAAAATGACATTTGGAGAACTTAGCTTTGAGTTTATGTGCTCTAAGGGTCTCTAAGACTTCCCTAAGATGTAGGGCATACTCTTCCTCTGAGAATATCAAGATATCATCCATAAAGACTACTATAAACTTGTTTAGAAACTCCCTAAACACCCTACTCATCGAGTCTACGAAATATGCGGGTGCATCCGTCAAACCAACAGGCATGACGAGCCACTCGAAGAAACCGTCGGGAGTTCTAAATGCAGTCTTATCTGTGCTGTCCTCAGCCGCCCTTAGCTGATGAAATCCTGTAGCTAAATCCAACTGCGAGAAAACCGAAGTGCCAACCAGATCGAACAAGTAATCTATCCTCGGCAATGGGTGTCTGTTCTTCTTTGTGAGTTTATTTAGCTCCCTATAGTCCACACACAATCTAGGCGAACCATCAGCCTTCGTAGCAATAACAACTGGAGCACCCCACTCTGAGATACTTCTTCTTATGAACCCTTTCCCAAGCAACTCTTTCACTTGTTTACTAAGCTCCCTCCTTTCTCTTGGAGCCATGTGGCGCACAGGCAGTGCAACTGGCTTTGCATTGTCCACCAAGTATATACGGAAGTCTATCTCACGCCTTGGGGGTAAACCCCGAACCTCATCAAAGACGTCACCATACTCACGGACTATACGAACAGATTTCAAATCATCGATAGATGCGTCAAGTGATTCTAGGTAGCTAAGATTCACTGAACCCATAGGGTCCCAAGAGATATCAAGGGTCCTTCCACAACGACTCAACAATCTAACTATCCTCTTTTCACAGTCTAGGATGGCACCATGCATGGCTAGCCAATGCATCCCTAGAATCAAGCCATAGCCCATGAAACCAAGAACGTAGGCATTGCATTCAAACCCAACGCCCAAGATAGACACTCTCAAATCCCGACAAACCATAGATAAATGAGCCGAACCACCAATAGGATTTGATATTACAATGGGATCCATGACTAAACTAGTATTTAGGTGTAGTGTTTCAACTAACGAAGCAGATATGAACGAATGTGAAGCGCCAGAGTCAAACAAAGTTCGAACATGATGATCAAAAAGGAAAATCAAACTTTCAACAAAAATGTTTCTACCCCTCTCTTGTCCTGGTGCCATGAGAGCGTGAACCTGCCCTCCAGAAGTAGGTTCTGTCCTCTGTCCTTGCCCTTGTCCTTGCTTCCTCGCGCAGTCTTTAATCAGATGTCCTGCCTCACCGCAATGAAAACAACCATGCTTCTTCTTCTTCCTACAGTCCTTAATTACACGGCCTGTTATACCACAATAAAGACCCTTCCTTTTGTCACGGGGTTAATTATTCTTTCCACCCTTCTTAGGTTCTACTTTCTTGTTCTGTGATTCTTCCACTTTCACCTTTACCTTCTTCGTTAATTAAAGCCATATCAACAAGTTTCTCATCCTTGGGTTGTGCTCCTTAGCCTAAACTCTCTCATTCTCATTTTACCATCCTAGTATAACATGTTAACAAGTCTCTCGAAAGCTGCCTCCATCGCATGGAAAACCCTTAAGAAGCTTGAAAGAAGATTAGCCGCAGGTGAAACTACTGCGGCTATAGATGGAGGTTGAGCACTTCTTTGCCCTCCAACATGTAACGTAGTTTTAACATGCCTACGGAACTATGGCGAAAAGAAAGGAAAAAGAGATTCAAGTAGATAATCGAAAGAAAGATATATGGCTTTTGGGGATGATGTTTTCCATAATAAACCTTTCTCTTGAAAATACTCTCTTTAAAACATGTTTTTGAAAATACTTCTTTATAAAAATGCTTTTGAAAACGGTTTTTCAAAATCTTTTATCTGTTCTGGTAACCTTCAGCTCTGATACCACGTGTAACACCCCACGCCCATTAATGTCACTCACTAAGGGAATGCATTAACTTTCATGGAGTATTATAAGTGTATAGAACAAAATATAACAAGACAGATATATAAAATGGTACTTCAAAATTTAAAATTCGTTTATTGCAGCGGAAAAGCAAAACATGTCTAATTACAACAACAAAACTACATATTGAAACCAAGTTCACAAATATCCATCTTGAACATAGTTAGTATTACATAAAAACAAAACCATAATCCCGCTCCAAATATCCATAATGAAAAAGAGATAAAGTTGAGCATTACTTTCAACACTACCAAGCACTTCAAGAAGAAAGAAATCTGAGTCAACCTCCACTAATCCCACCCTGAGCACCTGGGGGGGAAGGAATGAAAAATGGCGAAATAAAACAGGTCAGACATAAAGTCTGGCGAGTCCAGTGACTTTAACTATATAATTAGTAAAGTAACAGGATAAGAAAATAAACTGGATATAAGAAATGACTGTAACATAAGCAGGTATCACAAGGTAAACAAGATGGACAAGATAATGTTGATTGCGCTTCTAATCACTATAAGATAATTACTACACCGCCCCGATACTGGTTACACTGCACCATTACTAGTTCCATACTGAAAGTTGACCCCTCTTACTAATCATCATAATAATAATTATAATAATGGTAGTTTTGTGTACTGCTGGCTGCTATCGTAGGTGTTGCCTGCTCCTACCTCCACTAGTTGTAACCACTACCCTCCCGATTCTAATAACATTTATTCATAACATGGTAGTTGTACTCCTAGCTACTGTCATAGGTGTCGCCTGCTCCTATCTCCATTAGTTGTACCCACTACCCTCCCTATTCGATCGGCTCCCTAACTAGTAGATACCCGTGTTGGTCCCACAGTAGGGTGTATCACTCCCTAAAGTGGCAACACGATACTACTAAAAATGTACGGCTTATACCTACATGATGCAACAATGTCTTACCTACCAGCCCAGACCCATGCACGCACATGACACCATTGGACTTGCGTTGCCATCGCTAACTCATTTGACCTCTTACAATCAATCCCAGTAAGTGTGTCTCGTCCTTGACCTAGTTCGAGCTCACATAGATACTAAATTGGGTTACTGGTTGAAAAGGGTCCCCTCACTTGACACAAGCTTCCCACCTACGCTTGGTCCCCACTAAGATTTCCCACTTAACCCCTTCTTATTCCATGTCATCTTACATGTTTCACCTTGGTTAAGTGCTTCGAATTATATTTCACCTGTCACTCATGTCACCCACTTAACCCTTTCTTATTCCCATGTCTTCTTACATGTTTCATCTTGGTTAAGTGTTTCTAATTATATTTCACATGTCATCCATGTCACCCACATAACCCTTTCTTATTCCCATGTCTTCTTACATGTTTCATCTTGGTTAAGTGTTTTTAACTGTGTTTCACATGTTACCCATGTCATCATTTAACCCTTTTTATTATCCCAATGTATTACTACATGTTTTATCTTGGTTAAGTGTAGTCTATCCGCCCAGTTGACTTAACCCCATCCACTTATCAAATCAATATGTATTATTGATTAAGCTTTCCTTAACCCTATCCACTTTGTTCATGTAGTATTGGTTAAGTTGTCATCTTACGCAGGTTAACTTAACCCCACCCACCTAACATGTTTTAGGTATCATATTCATCTTTGATCAGCAATAATTAGTTATTAATGCACAGACCTCACATTAAGTCGATAGCTTGTGGCCGCTGGATATGCCGGGCGGTTCCGGGAAGACTTCCACCACAATCCAGACTTAACCTCGGGTCTAAGCATCCTTTAGTTATGCCTACTACCTATCACATTAGACTGACCGTTTGCGGTTGTTGGTTAGGCCGGTTGGTTCCTGGCACGCTTCTACCGCAAACGGAGCCTAATCACGTGTCTCGGCATTCTTATCTTAGCTAATTTATTCATCTGCAGTTTATGCCAATTTCAGGTTAATTATGTCAATTACCCAAAATCCCCAATTTCAAATCTTGAATTATAGAATATATTCCGATTACCAATAATTTCAAACCTTAATTATGTTTACAATTTTTAATCCAAATTATGCCTATAATCTTATGTATACATGTTATGCCAAATTATGCCCCTAATCATTTACATGATTACAAATCAATTTATGCTTAATTGCATACTACTCAATATTTTCCTAAACTTTTCCCACAAAGTTCCCACGTCATTCGTACGTATAATTCATCGTAATATGTTAGGCTCGCAGTTAGCCTAATCTCGTAAAAAAAAGAAAAAAGAAGGAAAGAGAATCAAAGCACGAAAACAGTCATAAACACATAAAATAGATCCAATAGGCATATTGAATATGAATTGGCATGGAACAATAAAATAGATCCAATAAGCATATGGAATATGAACTGTCATAGAACAATAATATGGATCCAATTAGGCAAATGGAACATAAACTGGCATTGAACAATAAAATAGATCCAATTAGGCATATGGAACATAAACTGGCATTGAACAATAAAATAGATCCAATTAGGCATATAGAACATAAACTGACATTGAATAATAAAATAGATCCAATTAGGCGTATGGAACATAAACTGGCATAGAACAATAACATAGATCTAATAAGCATATGGACCATGAACTGGCATAGCATAATAACATAGATCTAATAGGCATATGGATCATAAACTGTCATAACATAATTGTAACACCCCACCTCCAATAAGGTCACTCACAATGGGAATGCCTTAACTTCGGTGGCACGTTTCAGGTAAGCAGACACAGAATATCATAAGATAGATATAAAAAATATTGCAGCGGAAATAAACAACTTTACTAAATCACCAAAATTCCTTGTTTCATAATACCATGAGTCATAAAACTATTACAACAAAATACTTATGTCATACATTATCAGAGTACATAGGTATTTAAAAGAAAAACATCATTCCCCAATTAAAAGAGCAAGACATATAAGAGACAAAGACTCAGCCATACTTCAACAGTAGTGTTAGATCAAAATTTGGACCTAACACCTGAATTGTTCTGATTCCTACAGAGTATTAACGGAAGAATGAAGAAAAAGCAGAAAACACACAGAATTTATAGTGGTTCGGCGTTAACGAGCCTACATCCACTTTATATGTTATCGATTATACTTTGAATGCTGATACAATCAATGATTTCTCTCTAGCTCACTTTTACAATTGGGATTTCTCTTAGTAATCTCGTAGTCAAACTGACCAGAAATGGTGATATGACAATAATGGCGGAATCAGTACTCAATATTGCCAAAGGATCCCAAAAAATGCCAAGCTCTGGGCTATTTATAGCTGATTTTGTCAGGCGGATTGTGGTCACACGTGGCACGAACCCCGAGAACAACGGATCGTATCGCAGCCGATGAAGAAATAGTCAAATTAGCCGTTGTGGACAGGTGTCGCGATCCCCTTGAAAATCGGATCGAGCAGAGGGGGAGAATCAGTCAAAATGACAGTTAGGGACACGCGTCGCTGGATCCGCGCATCTCGGATCGCCGAAGACTAGCTCATGCTTGAACGGGTCAGGGGCTTCGCCGTGCATCAGGGGATCGGATCAGTCTATACTGGGCAGTAGTGTATGTACGGATCGAGTCGCATAGAGGTGGTCGTTTCGCTGATGCAATGGGGGCGATCCGGTGAGGTGCGATCCGATGAGGGGCGATCCGATGAGGGGCGATCCGATGAGGGGCGATCCTCTGGTGCGATCCGTTCCTTCATGTACTTAGGGAACGTAGTTTCATACTTTCTTCTTGTGAGTGAACCTGGGTGGCTTGGTCAAAAAGCTAGCCAACAGTTTGCCCCCTCGAAGTATGTTTTATCGATGATGGAACATGCTTCGAAACTATAAAATCGTCTTTTCATAAAGAGATGCAAATCAGTGAACAATTCCTTTTCTGGGATCTTTCAGAGTCTTTATCATCGAATCTGTCGGTCATTTATCGATTTGGATCACATGCGCGAGTCGCGGTCCGTTAGCAAGTCATTCGCCTCGTCCTTTGGTGAGCACTTGGGCCTCTTCACGGAACGGAACGAGGTGGGCTTCTCTTCGAGACGTGGTGGGCTTTTGGTTCGCGGCCCGTCTATTTTTGCGGATCGAATAAGACAAAAAAGGGGAGACAAACGGTCGCCCTTTTGCCTATATAAGTTGGCCCTCCTCTTCACTTTCTTCTTTCTTCTCGCTTTTGTATCGTACCGCCAGCTCCATCGAGGAAAAACCTTAGTTTCGATTTCCAAATTCTTGCCCGATTTCAAACTTTAAAAAGGTAACTAGACGATTTCTCTTGAGTTTCTACCATGTTCGCACTAGTTTAGAGAGCATAGACAGCGGGATTTTATAGGATTTGGTGATAGTGGACACGAGTGTGCCTGGTGCGAAGAGGAGAGTTGAGGAAGGAGAAGGAAGGCATGACCAGGTCGGTTCGTGGGCAAGGTCTGAGTTCGGAGTGGTGGCGAGACGAGGGGAGAGGGTACGGAACAGGAAAGTTGATTTGGGTAGCGGATCGGATCGCGGAAATGACAAGGCTACGATTCGTGTGAGTGTCGGATCGCGGAGATACCAGAGCTTCGGGTCGTGGAGGATGGGGGGATGCGGATCGCCAAGAAGCCATCGCGATCCGTTCAGGATGAGTTGGTGTGCCTCACGATTCGAAGCATTTGCATGACCTAATACCCTTCCGCGTATCGAGTCCTTCACCACGATCCGTCCACATGTTGCGATCCGAATCTGTCCTGCGATTCGACTGCTGACTAAATAATACGATGCGACTTTAACAAATCGATGAACAGTTAGGTTAGAGCCCTTAATACGAACATTCCGGATCAAACAAATGCATAATCTATCAATCGAACGATGACCAATGTCTGGATGATTTTATTGACCCTTGTACTTTTCTTTAATGCATGCACAAGTACACACACCGGCACCTGCACACACGGGGGACGGGCAGTTTTAATCTCATTTCTCATGTTTTCTCGCCTAACAGTAATGTCGGATAATCAATCCTCTTCAAGATCCGTTACAGAAATGGAGTCCGAGGTTCCTGAGCAATACAACCCCGAGGTCCCTCCAATTAACCCAGGGGGTGAAGATTCTGGATCTGAATACGAGGCAATGGAATCGGATCCGTCTGAAAGTACTTCACTTAGTGAAGAGTCTGAAACAGACAGGCGAGCTCCCGATGAGATTATTGGCGCGCTCGGGATAGAGAAATTTTCTGACTCTTTAGCATCTAAACTCAATGACATAAAGCACAAAAGAATCTGCCTGAGACATGGGATCCCTTGGGATGATGTGAGGACACCCGATAGCGAAGATAGACCCCACTTAGATCCGGAGGGGTATATGGCAGTTAGCCGAACCATGTGCTTGGTAGGAGCTATTCCTCCGTTTCCTCCATCGAGACCTTAAAACGACTGGGTATCGCTCCGATGCAGCTTCATCCTAAAGCCTACGCGTGTCTATACACCCTATATATTGCATACGCGGAGATCCTGCATACCGAACTCACATTCAGAGATTTAACATTCTTTTATCTTTTCAAGCATCGCTCCTCGGCAACCCCAAATTTCTCTTTCTTAGAATCGGTGGCGAATAGGAAGGTTCTGTATGACGGATATAGTAATATAGGGGATCCCAAGTCTGATTGGTTCTATATAAAGAAACAGGCCGGGTGCTCAAGAAGATGGCTTAAATCAAGTAAATTTTAATCTTCTGACTGAATATCTTGCTCAAGAAGCCGAAGCATTAACATCATCCCCCCTTTTTCTTTGTTTTTAACAGATCACGTCTTCCCAAAGACGGAAGGCCCGTTATACAATAATCGATTGTCTATTCTTCTACAAAGCAGATCCGACTTTCTAAGGATCAAGAAGTGCATCACTGACGAGAATCTTCATAAGCATCGCCTTATGGATATAAGATATGGACTTGGCACTGGCGGCAAACCCTATAGATACATAACCCCAACGGAGGGAGAGGGAACATCGCAGGAAGCAGAAACAACTAAATTCCGTAAGAGTCCTTCCCCGATAATCATCCAGGACGACGAGGACCTGAACATATATAAAGGAGATGAGGCCCGTGATGACAAGTCCAAGGAAATCCTAGTCTCTCCGCGGGGTTTCCCCTCCAGGGCTTCTCTTCCGATCGAACCTGCTGCTCCCGATGATTTGACAGAAGAACAGTTATTCAAAGAGCTGAGCAAAATTCCTCTGCCCGACGATGTATACACAGAGAGGGACTTTGAAGGGGAGCCATTTTTCCCTGCTTCTGAGGAGACCATTGCTCCAATTAAAGAGCAAGAAACTACTCAGATGAGCCTGACTTCAGGCCCGGGTATGTTAGGGGGAATTATATGGGATGCACAAATCACACACACTGCCTGACCCCGCACTTTTATATCAACAGTATTCAAAGTTTTAATATGCTCTTTTCTCCTTTGCAGGAAAGATGTCTCGCAGGCGGTCTTATCCTTATCGTTCTCTTCGCGAGGGCACACCCAGTCTCCTTCCGAGTACCGAGCGCTCTCGCGGCCCTTCTCACAAGCCGACTTCTTCGCAACCCCGGTCTTCACCGAAATCGACATCTGGCAAGCTTCCCAGTCATCCGGTAGTTCCTGCAGGGGGAAAACAACTTCCTAAAGAGCTAACTCCTCCGAAGAGTGCACCCTCTCACAGCAGGTCGTCAAAAAGACATTACGAGCCTACAGATAAAAGCAAGGATCCAATCAAAGATTCTAAAAAGGAGAGGAGTGACATTGTCCCTTCCAGCCAGCCAGAGTTGGCTGCCCCCGGGTCACGGGATTACATCCATGGTCCCGAGATTCAAGGTAGGCTGAAAAAGTTGCGGGAACAATTCCCCAACATCTTCTTCGAAAGGATGACATTTGTTCCAGCCTTGGAGCCAGTCCCTAGAAACTGGGATAATGAAGTTGTCGGGCACATTCGCCATGTAGCCAGGCAGTATGAAATGATGAAGAAACATGCGGTTAATCTTTCAGAAGTCATTCAAATGCTCGAAATGGAAGCACATAGATCCAAGGTGAGAATTGATAACAACGAAAGGGTCAGGACAAAGATGGAAAAGGACTTGGAGGACGCCCAATCCCAACTTGCCTTAGCACGGAGAGATGCTGAAAATTACAAGACCGAATTGGAGAATGCTAGGAAACGCTTTCATTCGGAACTTGACTCAAATAGTCAAGAGAAAATGGCCTTAAAGAAGGAGGTAGAAGATCTCAAAATGGCCAACATTGAGTTGAAGATAGCACAAGGCCATTTTGAAGCTGAGAGAGCTGCTTGGGAGGCAGAAAAAGCAAGTTTGAAAGAAAGTTTAGCTTTGGCTGAAGCGGAAAAGGTGATTCTAAATGATCAAGTCGCGGATGCGGAGAGGCGCGCGGCTCTTGCCGAAAAGAATGTTGAAAGTGCCATTGAAATGGCTACTGCTTCTAACAACAAGCTCTTCGAGAGAGAAAAAGATATCGAGGGGTTTGAAGAGTTGATTTTTGACTTCCTGGGCCAAGTCCTCAAAACTCGCAACATCTCGTGGATCCCGGACTACCACGTTACTTTAGACAATTTATGGTATGCCATCGTTGAGGGTGAGAAGCAGAGATTGGGAGTCGAAGAAATCGACGAAGATGAGCTTATGAAGACCATCCTCAGGGATAACGAGCCCGAGGATCTGGAAGAAGGTCGTCGTCTGATTCAAGCAGAAATGGAAAAGGAGAGGGCCCTGGCTAAGGGAAAAAGCAAGGCTGACGAAGGTTCGAGCTCAGCCGTGGAACCCAAGACCTCCGGAGTTGAGGAATACCATCCTGATGATCCATTAATCCCTTTGGGCCTAACTCCTGTGGTTGTTGGAGCTCCTGCAGCTACCCTAGATGGAGGATCTGCGGAAGGTATCTCCATTTTTTCCCCACAATTTGTCAAAGCAATTGTGAATTGTCGTCGTCTAGTAGAGCAACCAATTGAATTAGTAACATGTGTTCTCCATAATACAGGTGGTGGGCCCGTCGACAAGGGTGTTGAAAAAGGGAAAGAGGCGGAGAAGGATGTCGTCTCGCCAGGTGCCGGTGCTGATATACCAAAGCAGGCTGAGGGTGCAACAGCAGAGAAAAGCGTCCTAGCACCCAGTGCTGATGTTCCCAAGGATGATGAAACCATCGAGGCCATGAAAGATATGGATGGGCGCCATGTAGAGGACGAGGAAGATATTATTAGCGCCAAAGACACCGAAGACGATGACGACGAAACTTTGGCTAACAGAAAAGCCAGGCAGGAAAAAGAGATGGCTTTGAAGAAGGTGGGACAAGAGCCTTTGAACATAGTCCCTATCGCGGAGTTTGACCACAAAACTGGGATGGTTTTGAAACTCCAGCCCAAATCCATCAGCAGATAGCTTCATTTTGCGAATCCTGATGATTTCCCAGCCTCCCTTACTGATAAAAGGAAGAGAAAGGAGGCGGAAGAGGAATCTTCTGAAGAGTCGGATGTTCCTCTCATAGACAAAAGGAAGAGAAAGAAAGGAGATCAATTCGACGCTGACAAGGCGAAGCTGGAGAAACAGAAGCAGGAGAAGAGGCCAAAGCGTAAATAGGATATTGTCACTTGTTTATATTTTGTCTTTAGGTTTCCCACTAGTCAAGAAATGTAATTATGAGATTGGTCCACATTTTGCTTTCTAGGTTGTTTTTCACTTTGTAGGCTTGTAGTATATAAATGAAAGTTTATTTCTTTTGCATCATTGTGTACCTGTATTCAAATAAACTTTTCATGTTTAGTCATAGACCATCTAATTATAACTACAAATCAATCAAGCAACAGAAAGAAAAATTTAACAGTTTCAGTGCTGTATCGAAGTTTATGTATATATGTATATGTGCCCCCAATCAATAGTTAACGTAGCGCCTTACTAGGGCTTACTAAGGATCGATTAGCATTGTCGGCACGTTGCCCCCTATTTCTGAATATGGGGGACTTAGAGAATTTAGCAAGATAATTGTCCTTATGGTGCTGAGTTTCTGGCACCTTTCTCAGTGCTTAACCATAGACTCCTTTACACTCTCCTGGCGGCCGCCGAGGTTAGAGTTTGAATTCAGTAGTTCAGTCGGTCCCCGATCCTTCAGCGGGGAAGGAGCTCTTTCTCAGCGCTCAGTCGGAGATGCTTTTACACTCTCTCTCTCTCTCTTTCTCTCTCTCTCTCTCTCTCTCTGGAGAGTTAGAGTTCGAGCTCAGTAGTTCAATCGCTCCACGATCCTTCAGCGGGGAAGGAGCTCTTTCTCAGCGCTCAGTCGGAGACGTTTTTATACTCTCTCTTTCTCTGGAGAGTTAGAGTTCGAGCTCAGTAGTTCAATCGCTCCCCGATCCTTCAGCGGGGAAGGAGCTCTTTCTCAGCGCTCAGTCGGAGACGCTTTTATACTCTCTCTCTCTCTCTCTGGAGAGTTAGAGTTCGAGCTCAGCAGTTCAATCGCTCCCCGATCCTTCAGCGGGGAAGGAGCTCTTTCTCAGCGCTCAATCGGAGACGCTTTTATACTCTCTCTCTCTCTCTGGAGAGTTAGAGTTCAAGCTCAGCAGTTCAATCGCTCCCCGATCCTTCAGCGGGGAAGGAGCTCTTTCTCAGCGCTCAGTCAGAGACGCTTTTATACTCTCTCTCTTTGGAGAGTTAGAGTTCCGTCAAGGCGGTTCCGATCATGGTACACCGCCATGACTTACGGACATCGGCTTCATGTCCGTTATGCTCTCTCTCGGCTCTGGAGAGTTAGAGCGCTATCAACGATATAATTTACTTTATTGCCTCCTCAGAATTTTGACTTGTGATTACATTCCATTATGATGGAAGGCATTTATGATTATATGCTTCTGGGATCGTTGGATTATTCACAGCGATTTCCATAAAAATAAACAAGCAGATAAATAAAGGTGCAATAAAGGTAAATGACACACAATATTTTTATAGTGGTTCAGTCGAATCATGACCTACGTCCACTTTATAATCTTTTGCTATAAGGAATCAGACTATTCTAGGAAAGTCATGCCTTGTACATGGTTTTTAACAAAGCAAAAGAATAAATTTGAAACTTTCATGTTAAATATGGTCGTAAATGTTGATTCCACACTCTGGGATTTCCTTTCCATCTACAGTTGCCAGCTTGAAGGTTCCATTATCAAGCTTGCTCAGAATGGAGTACGGTCCTTCCCACTTCGCTCCCATATGAGCTGGGGGTGGAATGACACGCTTCAGAACCAAGTCTCCGGGTTCCAAGGTTCGGGCTCGAACCTTTGTTGTAGTATCGAACGACCTGTTGTTTGCATCTCAAGGCACGCAGGTCTGCTTCATCCCTCTTTTCTTCGACCATATCCAGGGATTCAAGGAGCAATTCGTTATTAGTCATCGGATCGTAATAAGTCACTCGGTGAGAAGGTACCTTTATCTCAACCGGGATGACTGCTTCCGCTCCAAAAGCAAGGGAGAAGGGGGTATGTCCTGTTGCCGATTTATACGTTGTCCTGTAGGCCCATAGTGCCAAGGGCAATTCATCAGCCCACATGGCTCTGGCCCGCTTCAGTCTTTTTTAGAATGGACTTAATCACTTTATTCGCCGCTTCGACTTGTCCGTTCGATTGCGGGTGCGCCACAGAGGTGTACCATTTCTCAATGTGGTATTTCTGGCAGAAGTTTCTGAATTCAGTGCTATCGAACTGAGTTCCGTTATCCATTATCACAATCTTTGGAATCCCGAATCGGCAGATGATATTTCTAACGATAAAATTGATCACTCGTTTGGTTGTGATTGTAGTCAGTGGTTCAGCCTCGACCCACTTAGTGAAATAATCTACGACCACAATAGCGAACTTTGCCCTGCCCCTAGCTATGGGGAGACTTCCGATGATATCAATTCCCCACATAGCGAAAGGCCATGGGCTCGTCATTGTTTTTAACTGATTAGGAGGTGCTCTAGGTATCTTTGAAAATCTCTGGCACGCATCACACTGTCGTGCGTATTTCGCCGCATCCTTGTTTATGGTAGGCCAGAAATAACCATGCCGCAACACCTTTTTGCCAATGTTTGCCCTCCAGTGTGATCGCCACATTCGCCTTCATGTACCTCCTGCAGCACACGCTTGATGTCATCATGGGCTATACACCGAAGAAGGGGCATCGAAAATCCTTGCCTGTAAAGAACTCCGCCTTGCAGAACGTATCGGGCAGCTTTACGAATTACTTTACGCCTCTTGCTTTTCTTGGTTGGAAGCGCTCCATTCATCAAGAAATTCTTTAGAAGGGTCATCCATGACTCCCTTTCTGGTTCCGTCTCTAGTATTGGATCGATTTCCATTTGATCTATACTAGGGGACCGAAGTACTTCAACGGGGGCTAGCCTGGTCTCTTCAGGATCGTCAGAACTAGCCATCTTTTCCAACTTATCCGCCTGCTGATTCTCTGACCGCGGAATGTGAGATATGCTGTAATGATCAAGGTCGTTCAGCAACTCCTTCACTTTCTTCAAGTATAAAATCAATCTTGCACTTTTGGCTTGGAATTTCCCAGTAACCTGGTTCACAACTAACTTGGAGTCGCAAAAGATGTCCAGCTTTGTGACTTCTAACTCCTTTGCGATCCCTAGTCCGGTTATCAGGGCTTCATATTCGGAGTCGTTGTTAGTGGCGTGAAACTCCATCCGGATAGCATAGGATATCAATCGTTTCTCGGGAGTTTCAAGCACTATTCCAGCGCCGGATCTCTTGTCATTCCTAGCGTCATCAGTATACAATCTCCAGGCACTGAGATCGAGAAGTAATTTTGAGGGGTCAACTTCTTCGTTCGCTATATCCTCCTCCGGGACGGTAAACTCTGCTATGAAGTCGGCTATCACTTGCCCCCGAATTGACCGTCGGGGCTGAAAGTTCAGATCAAATTGACTTAACTCAATGTTCCATTTGAGTAATCTTCCAGACGCCTCTGGCCTCTGTAAAACTTGCTTGAGTGGATGATCAGTGTATATGGTAATGGGATGCGCTTGAAAATAATGTCGAAGCTTTCTAGAGGCGATCAGTAAACTATACGCCAACTTTTCTATCCTTGGATAATTATGCTCTGCTGCCATCAATTTTTTGCTCACGTAATACACAGGTCTTTGGACCTTATCTTCTTCTCTTACCAACGTTGAGCTGATCGCGTGGGATGACACTACCAAGTACACGAATAAGTCCTCGTGATCCATCGGCTTAGATAATATCGGAGGTTTCTCCAGATGTCTCAGTAAGTTCTGAAATGCTTCTACGCAGTCAGGCGTCCATTTGAAGTGGCGTTTTCCTCGCTTTATTAATTCGAAGAATGGGATGCATTTATCCGTAGCCCTGGAGATAAATCTGCTTAGTGCGGCTACTTTTCCTGCAAGGCTTTGCACATCCTTAATTTGCCTAGGTTCCTGAATGTCTCTGATTGTCGCGATCTGGTCTGGATTAATCTCAATCCCACGAGAACTGACGATGAACCCCAAGAATTTTCCGGGGGCGACACCGAATGAACATTTTGTTGGGTTGAGTTTCATCCCGTACTTTCGAAGAATGCCGAACATCTCTGCCAAGTCCGTAGTGTGATGGGAGGATTGCTTGGACTTAACCAACATGTCGTCGACGTATACTGCCATTGTTTTCCCGATCTGGTTATAGAACATTCTGTTGACTAACCGTTGATATGTAGCGCCTGCGTTCTTCTAGCCAAAGGGCATCACTACATAGCAATATAATCCCAGTCCGTGATAAAACTAGTGTGTTCTTGATCTGGAACATGCATTGGAATCTGGTTATATCCTGAATAAGCATCCATAAATGAGAGAAGTTCATGACCCGCCGTCGAGTCCACCAACTGGTCAATCCGGGGTAACGGAAAACTGTCTTTTGGGCAGGCTTTGTTCAAATACGAGAAATCGATACACGTTCGCCACTTCCCGTTGGCCTTCTTTACCAGGACTGGATTTGAAATCCAGTCTGGGTATATCGAGTCTCTGATAAATCCATTACTTTTTAGCTTTCCAACTTCTTCTTCCAAGGCAGCGGACCTCTCTGGGCCTAGCATTCGCCTTTTTTGTTTTACCGGAGGATGTTTAGGGTTAATGCTTAATGAATGGCTCATGATTGATGGAGATATCCCGCACATGTCTGCGTGGGTCCAAGCAAATACATCCAAGTTATTTTTTAAGAAATGCGTCAGTTCTTTAGCGAGATTCGGATTTAACTGGGATCCAATCCTAAGGACCTTCTCTGGGTCACGATCATCGATCGGTACGTCCACAGTCGTCTCGTTGGGAGTCGCCATTCTGCCCCCAGGTTCTTTGTCCTCTCTGGGATCTATATCCTCGGGCAATTCTCTGGGCGACTCTCCTACGGTTATCCTCTTTAGTTGCTATAAGGTCTCCGCCCTTGTGGGGGGAGAGGCGCCTTTTGTTTCTATGTCCCCTCCATTGCGGATTAACTTTAGCTCTGCGACATAACACGCTCGTGCGACAACCTGATCTCCTCTGACAATACCAATACCAACTTCCGTAGGAAATTTCAATAATAAGCACCAGGGGGCTATACAGGCTCTAAACTTTGCGAGGGCCGGTCGGCCCAGGAAGGCATTGTAGGGTGATTCAACATCCAAAACCACGAAGGGAAGGATTCTCACTCTTTGGCGTTCTCCTCCCCCAAGCTTGACTGGTAACTCTACATAACCCATTGGAGCGGTGGATGCTCCGTTAAATCCATGGATCCATCCCTGACAGGGCTTCAAGTCTTTTATCTCGAGGTTCATCTGGTCGAATGTCCTTTTGAAAAGAATATTGACGGAACTCCCGTTGTCCACCAAAACCTTATGAACAGTGGCTGGTCCAATAGGTACTGTGATTACAAATGGATCTTCAGTTGGAGCATGGACTCCAATGCTCTCTCGTTCGCGGAAAATGACATTGTCGGACATCCTCTTTTGTTGCTTTACCGGGATATTGTCCTCGGGGTTGCTACACTCCCCTACCTCGAAGTGTTGCTTGGCTGCATTGACATACTGATCCAATGCCTTGGAACTGTGTCCGGCGAGATAAAGCCCTCCGATTACGGTGTTGATAACGAGGTCTTTTCGCTTTTGCTGGGCAGTTGGCCTGACAGTAAGTTGATTCTGGTTCTGATTTGGGGCCTGTACGGCTTGCCCCTATCTCTGGGCGTTATTCTGTATTCATCTAATTTTCCGTCTCGAAGAAGCCTCTCGACTACATCGCTTAGGTGACGGCATTCATTTGTCGAATGGCCATGAATCTGATGAAAGAGACAAAACTTCCCCGTTTCGTGTTCTTTCTCTGTCGACTCTCTGGGAGGTGGCCTCTTATTCTGGAGGACGTTGTACGAATCCATGAAGATATTTTCCAAAGTATCATTTATTGGCATATAACTCTCAAAAGCCCTGGGACGAGTCCTTCTCTGGGAGTCGTTCTCTCGATTCCTCTTCCGGTTGTTGCCATTACTTTATTATCATTGTTCCCTGACCGACGACCACCCTGATTCCGATTTCCGACATTAACTTCGACCTTCCCCGAGCTGTCTCCTGTCTGCTTAATGGCGACATTGCTCTGGATTTCCTCTTTATCGGCCGTTTTTGCCTTTCGGTTAGCATATACTTCTTCCCGGCATAAATGTACATTAGCTTTTTCGTAGAATAGCTCTCTAGTATGGGGTGGCTTGCCGGCCAGGTATCTCCCAAATTCAGTGTCTTTATCTACTCCATCAATCAGAGCTGCGACAACGGTTGGTTCATGAGGATCTTTAATTTCAGTAGCGGCCAAGTTGAAACGGTCTAGGTACACCCTCAAACTCTCGCCTGGTCGTTGCTTGACAAGGAACAAGTCAATCACACTCTTTGTCTTTTGTGCATAGATGCGGAACTGTTCCACAAACCTTTCACTCAACTCCCTGAAGCTGGAAATTGATCTTGCTGGTAAGCGAGTAAACCATAACAATGCTACATCCTCCAAGAATATGGGAAATGCTTTGCACTTGACAGCGTCAGAAGCTGCGGCAGCGGTCATTGACCAAGAATATCTCATCAGATGCTGGACTGGATCAGATCTACCCGCGTAACGGTTCATCTGTGGCATGTTGAAACACCTCGGGAAAGTCGCATCTAAAATATCATCAGTGAAAGGGGTATGACTGCGGTCAATTCCCCAATCTTCATTCCATTGTCCACGGCTATCTGCCAGAATTTGATGGATCATAGCTGCAACATTTGCACTGGTCTGCGGAGGTTCGGAGTCAGTGCTTCTTGCTCGGCGGGGTTCTCTAATCTCTCTTCCGGGAGCAGTCACAAAACCTGGGGCTCGGATTGGGCTTCGTTGCCCCTTGTTACCATGAGCATTTGCACGGCGACGGGACCGAGGCAGTCTGTTCTGTACATGGCTGTACACACCTCGAGCTTTGGGAGTTGCGTCGTGATCGTTTACATTACGGTTTGAGGGCCCTGCACGCAGTGCCTCTTCTTCCCGTGACGGCAGGGTTCCAAATCGAAGCTGCTCCATGTTTTCGGGTCTCTCGTATGGTCGCCGCGGAGGTCTCGGCGATTCCTCTGACGAATAAGAATATTCTGGGGAGAGCGGACGAACTGGTGGCGTCCTTTGCCTTGCGAGATCATTAATCCTTCTATCCATAGCAGTCAAATTTTGTCACAGGACGGAGCTTTCCTGCCTCTGAGCAGCCAACTCATCAAACAGCCTTTCCCACATTTCGGAAAAGCGAGAGAGGTCCCCCATAGTAACGGGAGCAGAAGGGTCATATTGATCATCATCATTTTCTCTTATGCGCAAAGAGCTTGAGCCAGGTGGAGCGGAGGGGCCAGGACAGTTGGAGCGAGCCATAGGCTCCTTTCCAGGTCTAGTTGTAGTCTGATCATCAATTCGGATCGCAGTGGATCGAGGATGGTGGCTCGCAGCGCCCCCCTGGGATCAATTCGTGGTCACGGTACGCAGAGGATTCGAGGCGTTATCACGGGATCAAGTAACAACCCCTTCAGCAGTCCGGATCGCCTCGTTCTCGTCGACTCGGAGCGTGGCATCTTCATCGGATCGGTTCGCCCCCGGCGCTCCGCGATCCAAAGTTCCCTCATTGCCTAGCTCGTGCACACTTTCTTCAACTGCTTCATTCGCGATTTCATTGGTTCGTGAAGCGCGTACTTCCTTAGATCTCTTTCCAGCCATGATATCAGATGTCGCTGGAATCTTCGAAAAGCTGAACAGTGAAGTTTTGGGACTGTTTTCTCAGTGAAGGCACCAAAATGTTAGATCAAAATTTGGACCTAACACCCAAATTGTTCTGATTCTTATAGAGTATTAACGGAAGAATGAAGAAAAAGCAGAAAACACACAGAATTTATAGTGGTTCGGCGTTAATGAGCCTACATCCACTTTATATGTTATCAATTATACTTTGAATGCTGATACAATCAATGATTTCTCTCTAGCTCACTTTTACAATTGTGATTTCTCTTAGTAATCTCGTAGTCAAACTGACAAGAAATGGTGATATGACAATAATGGCGGAATCCGTACTCAATATTGCCAAAGGATCCCAAAAAATGCCAAGCTCTGGGCTATTTATAGCTGATTTTATCAGGCGGATCGTGGTCACACGTGGCACGAATCCCGAGAACATCGGATCGTATCGCAGCCAATGAAGAAACAGTCAAATTAGCCGTTGTGGACAGGTGTCGTGATCCCCTTGAAAATCGGATCGAGCAAAGGGGGAGAATCAGTCAAAATGACAGTTGGGGACACGCGTCGCTGGATCCGTGCATCTCGGATCGCCGAAGACTAGCTCGTGCTTGAACGGGTCAGGGGCTTTGCCGTGCATCAGGGGATCGGATCGGTCTATACTGGGCAGTAGTGTATGTACGAATCGAGTCGCATAGAGGTGGTCGTTTTGCTGATGCAATGGGGGCGATCCGATGAGGTGCGATCCGATGAGGGGCGATCCGATGAGGGGCGATCCTCTGGTGCGATCCGTTCTTTCATGTACTTAGGGAACGTAGTTTCATACTTTGTTATTGTGAGTGAACTTGGGTGGCTTGGTCAAAAAGTTAGCCAACAAGTAGCTCCTAGCAAGATGGTATCCAAATCCTGGCTAAGCTTGGGTGTTTCCTCCCTGAGAACCTGGGGGGAAAGGGAAGAGAGGATGAAAAACAAAGTGGGTCAAACATAAAGTCTGGTGAGTCTAGTCACTTTTATCCAGTAAATAAATAAAGGTAAACATGACAGGCATATAAAGTGGATAAGAGGGTTCACTATACAGATGGCAGGTATGACAAGACAGATAAGGCAAGGTGTATAAAAATGCTTCACTACAAACTACTCTGCACTATTACTAGTATAATCAAGACGAGATGATCCCTTCCGCTATATGTTGGTAGACTTAGGGCACACGTCCGAGTATACCCTAACTCCAACCCTAATCGATCGGCTCCCAACTCGGTAGATGTCCTGTGTTGGCCCCACGGTAGGGTGTATCATTTCCCTAAAGTGGCAACCCCATTTTTGCATAGACCTATCTACTGGTGTCACGGTCGGCTTAGCCCCTTCTGCCCAGCCCATGCACGCACATGTCCCCGGTCGGTTTGCGCCGCCCCCACCATCCGTCTCGTTTGGATCTCTTACAATCAATCAGTAAGCGTGCCCCTTCCCCGCCTAGTACAGAGTTCCCTTCTTTGTACCACTCCGGGTTACTGACTGAAATGGGTCCTACACAACATGATACAAGCTCTCCCTTATGACTTGTTCCCCCACTAGGTTTTCTACTGACTATGTATACCCTAAGGTGTCTTTAATTACATAGCCCTCAATCAGTTATGCTTACCTATAGGTGTCTTTAATACATAACCCTTAATTTATCTATCTGTTATGCTTACCTATAGGTGTCTTTAATACATAACTTTACTATTTCTTCCAATTAGTTATGCTTACCCCTGAGGGTGTCTTTAATACATAACTTTACGATTTTGCCCCGGTTTTGTATACCATTCGGTGTCTTTAATTACATAACCCCTTTATTCGGATAAGTTTGTGGGCCTATATATACTAATATGACCCACCTACCCTTCAGTTGTACTTAACCCTCCCACTGATTTAATCCAGTTTATTTAATGGTTAAGTTTGTGGGCCTATATATACTAATATTACCCACCTACCCATCAGTTGTACTTTACCCACCCACAATCCAACTCATTTTACTTAACCCTAACTTATGTTCATAATCATACAGTCCTCATGTATTAAGTTAGGTTAAGTGGTCTTTTCTTATTACCACGTCCAATTATGGTTATATTGGGTTAAACCTCCCATATTAGGTCTACAACATGTGGAAGCTGGATATGCCGGTCGGGTCCGGGCAGTCTTATTCCACAGTTGGGCCTAACCTCGTGTCTTAGCCCGATTCGTATTTACTTACTTAGACCTCCCACATTAGGTTCAACGTTAGTGGCTGCTGGATAGGCCGGTTGGGTCCGGGCAGACTTCCGCCACTAACGTAACCTAACCAGAAGTCCCTTGCGGTCCCTGCCTCTTCGGGCATTCCTTGGAGAAGTGTCCGACCTCTCTGCACTTAAAGTAATTGAATTTCCTCCTTTTACATTCTTTGACCAGGTGGCCTTCTTTCCCACAATAATGGCATTTCCTCTTATCCTTTCCCTTGTCATCCCTTTTGCCCTTCTTCTGTTGTTGCTGTTGCTATCCTTTCTTGGGCCCTGCCTTCTCATTTTGCAATTTCCCTTCAACTTTTACCTCTTTCTTTGCTCCCTTATCCTCTTCATGCATTAGGGCCATATCCACAAGCTTTTCAAAAGTGGCCCCCATGGGAATATGGGACATCGCCAGTCCATGCAGAGGCTCATTCAGCCCTTTAGCAAATCGCAGAGCCTTTTTGTGCGGCGTATTTACCAACTCCAGTCCGAACCTTGACAGCTGAATGAACTTGTTGACGTATTCCTTAACTGATAGGCTTCCTTGTTTGAGAGCTAAGAACTTCTCCATATGTATGCGTTGTTCAGCTTGCGAGAGAAACTTCATTTCAAACCTTGTTCTGAAATCCACCCAAGTCTCGACTGGTCTCTCAGCATTTGTAACTTCCCACCAGAAAGAGGCTTCGTCCTTAAGTAGCCATACAGCCAACTGTATTTTCCACCTATCATCCACTTCGAAGATAATGAATAAATCTTCTGTTTCCTTGAGCCAGTTCCTTGCTTCCACGAATGATTCAGTCCCATTAAAGTTCCTTCCGTCCATAGCTCGAAAGTCTTTACATATCTTCGAGAAAGCATTCACGCGCGGAGGAGGAGGAGGAGGAGGAACGATAGGTACAACTGGAGGAAGTTTCCTTAGCCTTCAGCGGTAGATGTGGCCTCCAAATACCTTCAGAACCATCCGGGTACTGTGACGCCCTCTGGGAGATTAGGGATGTTTTGTTCCCCAAACATGCTAAGAAGAAAAAGGAAGAGATTTTAGATAAAGGACCGAAGGATATTACATATGGCTTTTCGGCGAATGTTTTTCAAAACAGACTTTTCTTTTCGAAAATACTTTCTTTTAAAACCTTTTTTTGAAAATATTTTTCAAAACTTTAATTTAATCGGGTAACCTTCTGCTCTGATACCAAGTGTAACACCCCACCTCCATTAAGGTCACTCACAATGGGAATGCCTAAACTTCGGTGGAGCGTTTTAGGTAAGTAGGCACAGAATATCACAAGATAGATATTAAAAATATTGCAGCGGAAATAAACAACTTTACTGAATCACCAAAATTCCTTGTTTCATAATACCATGAGTCATAAAACTATTACAATAAAAAACTTCTGTCTTACATTATCAGAGTACATAGGTATTTAAAAGAAAAACATCATTCCCCAATTAAAAGAGCAAGCCATATAAGAGACAAAGACTCAGCCATGCTTCAACAGTAGCTCCTAGCAAGATTGTATCCAAATCCTGGCTAAGCATGGGTGTTTCCACCCTGAGAACCGGGGGGGGAACGGAAGAGAGAAGGAAAAACAAAGGGGGTCAGACATAAAGTCTGGTAAGTCTAGTAACTTTTAGCCATTAAATAAAAAAAGGTAAACATGACAGGCATATAAATTGGATAAGAGGGTTCACTGTACAGATGGCAGGTATGACAAGACAGATAAGGCAAGGTGTATACATATGCTTCACTACAAACTACTCTGCACTATTACTAGTATAATCAAGATGGGATGATCCCTTCCGCTATATGTTGGTAGGATTAGGGCACACGTCCGAGTATACCCTAACTCCTACCCTAATCGATCGGCTCCCTACTCGGTAGATGTCCTGTGCTGGCCCCACGGTAGGGTGTATCACTTCCCTAAAGTGGCAACCCCATATTTGATCAGACCTATCTACTGGTGTCACGGTCGGCTTAGCCCCTTCTGCCCAGCCCATGCACGCACATGTCCCCGGTCGGTTTACACCGCTCCCACCATCCATCTCGTTTGGATCTCTTACAATCAATCAGTAAGCGTGCCCTTTCCCCGCCTAATACGGAGTTCCCTTCTTTGGTACCACTCCGGGTTACTGACTGAAATGGGTCCCACAAAACATGATACAAGCTCTCCCTCATGTCTTCCACCCCCACTAGGTTTTCTACTGACTATGTATACCCTAAGGTACCTTTAATTACATAGCCCTCAATCAGTTATGCTTATCTATTGGTGTCTTTAATACAAAACCCTTAATTTACCCATCAGTTATGCTTACCTATAGGTGTCTTTAATACATAACTTTACTATTTCTTCCCATTAGTTATGTGTACCCCTAAGGGTGCTATTTTGCCCCGGTTATGTATACCATTCGGTGTCTTTAATTACATAACCCCTTTATCCGATTAAGTTTGTGGGCCTATATATACTAATATTACCCAACTACCCTTCAGTTGTACTTAACCCTCCCACTGATTTAATCATGTTTATTTAATGGTTAAGTTTGTGGGCCTATATATACTAATATTACCCACCTACCCATCAGTTGTACTTAACCCACCCACAATCCAACTCATTTTACTGAACTATAACTTATGTTAATAATCATATATTCCTCATGTATTAAGTTAGGTTAAGTAGTCTTTTCTTATTACCATGTCCAATTATGGTTATATTGGGTTAGACCTCCCACATTAGGTCTACAACATGTGGATGCTGGATATGACGGTCGGGTCCGGGCAGTCTTATTCCACAGTTGGGCCTAACCTCGTGTCTTTGCCCGATTCGTATTTACGTACTTAGACATCCCACATTAGGTTCTACGTTAGTGGCTACTGGATAGGCCGGTCGTGTCCGGGCAGACTTCCACCACTAACGTAAGCTAACCTCGTGTCATAATTACAATTACAAATTCTATTTGTAATTACTAACATTCCATTTTTAATTAATTTACCAATTAATTAATCTTTTCCTTTTATAGGTGTCAATACATATTTTACTCAACAATTTGAATTTCTTATCCATAAATGGTCATATTAAAATTTAGCCATTTTTACCCAACTTTACCTATGTCATAATAGGTAATTATTTCTATGATTCCCTACTTGAATCATGTGTCCAAATTTATATAAACATTATATAAATTATGCCCATTACAAATCCCCTTTTTCACCGTTTCTAGCGTAACCGTATGCATTTTTGGCATCATCGAGGCTACAAAGTAGCCTCGCCATAACAATAAAATAAAGGGAATGACAAGGTCATCGTTTCAGTGCTATTATTTGCATAGGCATGACAAGTAGGGAAAATGACATAATAAACTCGCATAGAATTATGATTCACAACATAATTAACAACTTGCATAGGTTCATGATTTTACAACATAACAACTTGCATAGGTTCATGAATTCACAACATAATTAACAACTTGCATAGGTTCATGATTCACAACATAACTACTTGCATAGGTTCATGATTCACAACATTATAACTTGCATAAGTTCATGATTATCAACATAACAACTTACATAGGTAACTTGCATGATTTCACAACATAACAACTTGCATAGGTTCATGATTCACAACATGACAACTTGCATAGGTTCATGAATTCGCAACACAATAACTTGCATAGGTCACTTGCATATGTTCATGATTTCACAACATAATAACTTTCATAATTCCATGATTCACAACATAACAACTTACATAGGTAACTTGCATGATTTCACTACAATAATAAACTTGCATAACTACATACAACATATACCCAAACCATAGTCTACCACAATTCACATTTTTCTATTTAAACCTAAAAGTGACAAGAACTCACAGAAAAAGCGGGTTTTGAGTTCTGGGATCTGATTTTTGGATTCGTTATGCTAATCCTTTGATGTAGACTATTTGTTAAGATTTGATTTGTGTTGATATGTAGCTTCTACTTGTTTTCTAGTTGGTGGAGGATGGTGGCTACTCTAGATTGATAATTAATGGCATGACGGCTCTTGATATGAATTTGTATGATTATGGTTTGAGGTTTGGGGCTGCTTATATAGATGTTCAAGTTAATAAGAGCCGTTAGATCAACCTAGGATCAATCAAAGACATTCAAACCTACGAACCAATCAGAACTTGCCACACAAGCCCTAATGACTCAGAAAATTGTCACAAGAAACAGCTCGTCGTTTTTCAAATCTGGGCCGAGGGGGGAGGTCGACCCTCAGGTCGACCTATATCGGCCAGGTTGACCCCCTGGTCGACCTGGGTCCTGGGCGGGAAATTTCCCGCCCAGCCCGAGTGTGCGTGTTTTGATTTTGAAACTTTGAATTTGAATTTGAGCTGGTTTTTATTTTAAATTGCCGAAACTTCTAAACTCCATAACTTCTTCATACGGAGTCCAATTCATGCAAACTCGGACTCTATCTCAAGCAGAATTCCAAGACGAACACAATGGCATAACTTGTTTCCCTTAATTCCCACATTTGAAATTAAGTATTCTTTAATTCATTATTATAATGTTTACTGAAAATTTAGGGAGTTACAATAATAAATAGATACAATTAGGCATATGAAACATGAACTTTGGGTATGAACCTAAAAGATAAGAATTCACAAAACTTGATATGATTAACCTTACAGACATGTTCATAAATCCCGATTCACAAACTAATCACAATTACTTTTAATTAATTATATGTGAAAGTAAATTGGACTCACCGTGGTATAAGAGAAAATAGATCAGAATTCTGTATTCTAAATTTGATTAGCTAAATCGTTGTTGTAGAATATTATTCTTATCTTCTAATATGAATACCCCTATTCTGATTTGCTTTAGTGTAGAAGAAAGAATAGTTTAGGTTGGGCAGCATGGAGGCGCAAGAATTAGTGTAATGAAATTAGGTTTAGGTTTAGATGTGTTTATATAGATGTTCTAGGTGAATTAGGGCCTTCAGATTAGACTAGAGACCATCAGAACCACACAGCTTAAAAGACACGTCATCCAGCCAATCCTAGCAAGACACATCATCAAAGAACTCTCCAGAATTCTGCAGTTTTTTAGACTCGGCATGGGCGCACTTCCCAGGTGCGCCAGTGCATTTTTGTTCTGAAGCACTTCCCAGGTGCGTCAGTGCATTCTGGCCCATTTCTTATTGTTCTGCCAAACTTCAATCATTTGTAACTCTTTCATACAGTATCCGTTTTACGCAAACTTGGACTCTATCTCAAGCAGAATTCCGAGACGAATGCAATAGCGTAATCATTTTCATCTAATTCTTCTTCTAAATAAATTAATTATTCTTTAATTATCCCTTATGTCATGTTTTAAAATTACAAGGTGTTACAGTGGGTTTGAATTTTTGATCCCTTGATGGGGTTCGAATTTTCGAACTTTGAAGCGGGCTGGAGCTTTTTTAGCTCATTGTTGGGTTCGGATTCGCCGCTAACCTATCTGCCTCGTGCCACGCCTTGGCGGGGCGCTGTTTCTTTTGTCCAAGACTTTTGATCTCCCGACTGCCCGCCATAGCGACTGTATGACTGCGTATATTTTGACTTTCCACATAGGATAGAGCATATATCCGAACTATGACTGAACTGTTGGACTATTTAAATTTACTCTGTACATCTTAATTTTGGATGACACCGCACACACATGTTAGCTTTCACCAACACGAGGGGTACAGGTTATTCCAATGCGATGTCTAATATTATTGTGTTAAAGTATAGCTAGTGATTCAAACAAGATAGAAAATTGGAAAAACCCTAGAAGTCGAGGCTTCCCCGCCATTGTCACATACATCTGATTCTAGAAACAGTGGTAGCTCGGCTGACAGTGAGCTTGATACTACTGAAGGATCTGTTCCTTCTCAAACGGCCAGTTCACCTGAAGTGACTGAGCATGGGGAACAAACTGAGAGATTACATTCTCCGGTCATACATGTAGAGGTCGAGAATGTGGATATTATTAGTGGAGATGCACCGGCGGCTCCAGTAGCCCCGGATACGTTGCCCGATGCAGTTATCCTAGAAAATCCGATGGACTCGATGTCGTTGCGCATGGATGCTACATCAGTTAGGAAGAAGGCGTTGCGGTTCAATATACCGGTGGGTGAATTCCATGCACCGGGAGAGGATGGCAGGGCTCATGCACCGCCCGAGGGTTTGACTTCCTGGAATAGGCAACCTTGTTTTGCGGGGTGCGTGCCCCCAGCCAATGACTTTATTCGGGACATGTTATTTTATTTCTGCCTTGCACCTTCCAACTGCATCCGAATGCTTATTCTTCGCTATTAGGCACTTATGTTCTCTATCGTGAATATTTACACTTGGAGCCTACTGGAGAGGACATTCGGTATTTTTTCCATCTCAGGAGAACGGTTAGTGGATCGCCTTCCCAATGGTTTCTTGAAGCGTCTTTTACCGTCAAATTTTTAGTCGGGAAGTGGTCCAGGCCGTCAGTGTTCAAACAAGGCTGGTTCTTTGTGCGTTGACCTCCTGGATTAGCAAGGAGGTGGATAGAATGGAGTAAGTACTTTCGAACTTTGTTCCCTACTATAAAGTTCTTTGCTCCCGTGTCTCATTATTTTTTTATCAGTAGGAAATCCAAAGGCACCGACCAGTGAAGAGTACCAGCAACGCGTGAATGCTCTACAAGCGATCCCCGAAGAGTCCCACAAAACTGATACCGTGATAAGTCAAGAGAGCCCTTGCCGTGCTGGGTTGCTTCTGGATGATCAGGCTATAATCAGGCCCGCGGCCGCGAGCAGCGTACCTAAAGGAAGGGGACTGAAGGTCATGCGGCTCCTGGTTTGAAAAGAAAGCTTCCTTCTGCCTGGCCCAAGCCTAAAAAGGCTGTCAAGTTCCAAGGAGATGTGTGCGTATACGAGGTTGGTGACATGGAAATAGTTACCCAGGACGAGGGTTCATCGGACGCTTCCGTCCCGTCCATGATGGAAGGGGCGAGGGGAGAAGCGTCGATCGGTACATAGTCCCATGTGACTTCTCTAGAAGCGGCCGTCCCACTCGAGGCAGTGGACTGGTTTGCTGGTCTGAATAAAGTTGCTATAGACTTGTCTTCGTGACCGGATACAGCAAGTATGGAAGAACTAGCACTTGTTGCGAAGGAGTTAATTCCTTCGAGTGGATCACTTTCTTGTTTTTTGAGAGAACACTAAGGACATACACTCATACACACTGCATAGCCTTAAGGATCATCTGAGTGCGTGACTCATTTGACTTTTATTCATTCCTTTGACAGGTGATATGGCTAGAGGGCGCGGAGGAAGAGGTTATGAACATGGAGGCCGCCAATGCCCTAAGAATCCTTTCTTTGAGGACTTAGAAGAGGGACCACCTTGTACGATATTTCACCCCCGCCGGATCGCGGTACTGAACACCGAGGTGGGGATCGATCTCGACAATCTCCAGCTCCTCCTCCTCCAATTCGGGTGTCTGAGGGAGACTCCCGACTCAACTTAGGGGGTTCCCGGCACCCGTCTTTGATTGCTCCTTTAAATGCAACGCCTTTGGTTCTAGCTACAACTACTAAAGGGAGGGAGCCACCCTCGGCCAACCAAGACCAGAGAGGTTGACCGCAGTAGGGAGGCAAGCTCTTACAGAGTCCGAGAGGAGAGATATCCCAATGGTAGAAAAGAAAGCGTTACTGAAGCGGAATTTTCCTCAATGATATTTTGATGAAATAAAGTTCCTCCCTAATCTCCACCCATCCTCTATCAGGGAGTCCGGGGATGTCTGAATGCGCATGAGGGTTGAATACCATCAGGCCGACCGACTTATGAGGTACTCCCGCCAACTCTCAGAATTGATTAGGAAGAAAAATCTAGAGCTCCTCAACCAGGGGTTGGCCATTGGCGCCGAACGGATCACCATCGGCAATTTGAACACTGAAATAAGTGAGTTTGCTATTAGTATTGTGTGCGCAATGTTGCCCATTCCTGCGACCTTGAATAATAACTTGCGGGTTTTGTCATTGCAGTGGAGGTGAAGCAAGCGTACGAGGAACTCAAGAGAGAGGTTGATCATTACCGCTCTTCTTTCGCGGAAACTGTAGCTGATATAACCACCGAACACAACCCTAAAGAAGGAAAAGGCCGAGGTGGATAAGGTTTGTTCTGATCTTGAAAGGGATAATGCAAGAGTCTTTCAGCTCCAGAAGGACAATAATACTTTGAGAGCGGAGAATGACAGCTTGAAGAGACAGCTTAAGGTGATGAGAAAGGCGAAGGAAGATGCAGAGACCAGCAACAGAGACATGTTGAGCACGGTCGATGGTTTGAAAGCCGAACACATGAGAGAGGTGAAGCAATTGAGGGAGCAGCTGGAGGATATAAAATTCTAGGTAGAATCATCCGTGGAGAAAGATATCTGAAATATGTATGTTAAGGTTCTGAGATTCCGTGGATTCTCGTGGGTTGATGATTATTCCCGTAAGCTAGCCCCGACCTGGGAGAGGCTGGTTCCGTATGAAGCCTATTTGCACCAAGTGGATGTGAGCACTTTGGATGAGCATCGGCTCACAATTGATTTCCTGACTGATGAGGAACGTGAAAAGTAGGAGGAAGGGAGGAGGTTGCTGCTACAGGATGTTGAGAGGGAGAGGCTGGCAGAGCTTGCCGCCGAAAAGGGGAAGTCTGTCCTGACTGAGAGTGTAGTTTTAGCGGAGACATTTGCAGAGGGAAGCTCTCACCGGCCATCGGCCCCTGGATCTTCTACGGTGATTGATCTCGCAGCCTCGGCTTGGGTTTCAACTGAGTACGACCCCGAGTATCCGGAGCTTGGAGAGACCGGATTCACTTTACCTGCCACAACTTGCACCCTTCCCGTCCTTCCTACACCATCCCTGACCGGAGGTAAATTCCCTTTACCTTGCATTCACGAGGATGACGTAATTACCAAATCTACAGACTAAAAGGTTGTGTTTTTACCGTGCAACCCTTTCTGGATCGACCATGACACCAGGTTTTACCCTCTTGGTTCCCCAAGCGACCGAATCTGGGCTAGGACCTATGGGAATACACTTTAGGGAAGGCGGAAATCAGTTGGACACCTACTCGGATATAAGGATAACTCCCAGACTTTATGAAAGCCTTATCGAGGAAGGAGAGATGGTTGATGGATAGAGTACCGCTGCCAAAGGCCCGGTGGTGGCTAATGTGCCTTCGATGCATGACATGGTACAAGATTTAAATGGTCGGATTGTGGCCAAGTGTGAAGAGGTGGAGGAGAAGCATAGGAAGGACGAGGCTACCAGACAAGAGGTCATAATGAAGACTAGGCAGGAAGCTGAGGCAAGAGCCGCTGAGACGGTTGAGCGGAGGATGGCTGATGACGAGGCGGAGAAGGAGAGGGATGCTGACGAGGCCCAGAAGAAAAGGGAGGATGAGGAAGCCCAATAGAGGGCCACCGAGACCTTTGAGAAAACCAAGGCTGGTGATGTCATGATGCGTAAGTCCCAGAAACTAGCTGAGCGACAAACTGCTAGAGAGGCCAATGAGTAGGCTGAGCGGGAAGGCAAGGCGATGCCGAAGAAGAGTGATGTTGTGGGAGCCCTCGCTGCCGGAGTACCCCTATGCCTACGCCGCATACTGCCCTTGTTGATATCACTGAGATCTCTAGTGGCGATGTGGCGGACAAGAGACGCCTCTCGGTTTCTCATGAATCGATTACTTCTCAGAAGGGCCGAGGAGGCAGGAGCGAGTCAGGAAAGAAGAGGCTGTTGATATCAATATTTTGATTAATGCCAACAAAAGAAGATAGAAATGGAAATCATGTTATAGAGATAAGGTTTTATATACATTTATAAGTTGAGTCGTATTAGAATCATGTTAAAATCTATCCTCAAGTGTGTGTGTATATATATATATTTAAGGCTTTAAAAATCCAGATATATACAAAAATAGCTCTACCAGTCGACTGGTAGAAAATGAACCAAACGACTGGTCAATTTTTTTTTGTATGTAGTGGCTAGTTTTAAAAAAAAATATCTAAATGATTTATCAACCAGCCAACTGATGATTTTTAACCAGTTGGCTGATTCGACCTAGAAACTATTTTCTGAAGGGCTGCTTCTGTTCATGAAGAGGAATCTCTTCATTTCTGAAAGGAAATGGACGTTTCTTTTGATTAAATATCTTCATGAAGAATTGCTACAATTCTACTATCATATAAACAACTTCAAACATGATCTACAACTACCGATATTATTGATTATTATTCTATTCTCTCCATTTTCTGAAATTCATTCTTTGCAAATAAAAGCTCTCCTAATTCAAATACTTATTGAATCCTTGATTTGATTTTAATATCACTTGATTCAACAAGAAATTTTCTTTCTTAAATCTTCGCATTCAAATCATATACTCGAAGATCAGATTATTGGAAGGTTGTACTTAAACTGTTGACTATCCGTGCTGATTCAAGAACACAATGCAGAAGTCAAAACAGTTGTAATTGTTGAAGTTCTGTATAGTTTCTCGGGCGAGAGGCATCCTTGTAAGGGGCTCGGGTTTGTTGACCTATTCCTCCGGGTTAAGAGAGGGCATGATAGTGAATTTCAAAGAGGAGCTTCGGACTGGACGTAGGGCGGGAAGTCCGAACCAGTATAAATTCCTGGTGTCACTTTACTTTACTTATTGCATTTATTTTATTTGTGATACACTTATATAGTTTAACTTTTAGCTACGTAACTATTGTATATTAGCTAGTTAGTTTATCGTCTACATTTCCGCTATATCCATATAGATCCTGCTTAAGTCATACACATCGACTTCCTCGACTTTTTCAATTGGTATCAGAGCTAGACATTCATTTATCCATAAAACAGTTATCTGATACATAGACATTATGGATAATAACACTAGTACTAGTAATAACACCGGATATTCTGAAAGCCATTTCACTGTTAGACTACCTTTCTTTAATGGCATGAATCATAGTTGCTGGGCTACACAAATGAGAATATACATCACTACACCACAATGGCCATTTGGTAACTCTTATTTTTTTCAGTTGCCAACACTTATTTGAGTTATAGGTCGGTAACATTAAAATGTGTTGCTATGTTAATAATGTGTTGCTAAAAAAATAAATTTATAATTTGTTTAAGGAAAATTCTATTCGAACCCAAGTAATTCCTCAGTAGCCCCCCAAAAATATGAAAAATCCGATAAACCCACTGTTTTGCTGAGTAGCCCCTCAAGAAATTAAAAAAAAACGAAAATGCCCTTCATCGTAAGAGCACTACGTGGTTTGTAAGTGAACCACGTAGGAGCACTACGTGATATGCTACAAAACCACGTAGGGGCCCTACGTGGTTTTGTAGCGTACCACGTAGTGCTCCTACGTGGTTTTCTTACAAACCCCGTAGAGCTCCTACGAGGTAGTCTGAAAATTAAAAAAAAATAACTGAAAAGGGCACTTTCATTCTTGATTTTTTTCATAAAAACGGGGGACTACTAAGGAATTCTCTGGGTCCAAATAGAATTTGCCTTTTTTTATTGTAACGCTTATTTAAGTTGCTGAACCTGACTTTGGAGGACAAAAATGTAAACTACATGTTGCTTTGTCCCTAACCCTATATTTCCACATCTCCAACGCTTTTTCCTTTTAGCGGCTGCAATAAAAAAATATGAATCGGAAATAAGGCGATTTTCACGATTTCGTGTTCGACATCAGATTCGAGCGAAACTCGATTTCGAGTTCAAGGAAGCAATTTAAGGAAACACGATTTCGAGTTCAGGTGATTTCCGTGATTTTGGCTGATTTTGGCTTCACGGCGATTTCAGTTAAGGTGATTTCCTTAATTCGCCCATCGGCATCAGTTTCTATTCACGTATGTCTGATTTTTTCCATTAAAATTTGTATGGAAGCTCCTATTTTATTATGATTTTAGAAGTCATTTCTTACTATTGCATGGGAAATTATGTTATCGCTGTTGTGTTACCTAGCTGTTGTCACTATTGGTAAAGATAACGCATTTCTTTTCCATGTTATTGGCATCTAGATTAACTAGTTCATAAGTTTATCGTCCCTAAAACTCGCTAAAATAATGATATAGCCATTTTTTCCACATGAAAATTCACTGCTAAAACATCAATCAACTACGGATCCTGAGAATTATTTCATTTTGTATGTCCAGCTAACTTCGTTCCCATGACGTTTAACTAATTTCAAATGTTACTTGCGCAACTTTGTAAACTATTTATTAGCTTGATGTGTTTAACAATACTTTCCTTAAGTTGCTAACAAGTTTGGTCATAAACATTTTTAAATTTATTTCAATAAACTATGTTATATAAAATTTATTAAAATATTAACCTACCTACTCGACTGCTTTATTTTTACTTCTCACTTGGAAGTTATTTAATACAAGATGGGCTATTTCCAAATTTTTTTTTAATATTTTTCTATGTTGTTGACAACAAATCCATGCTAATTATGATCTATATCTTGACAACAAATCCATGACAACAATTCCTGAAAAGACACCTGTTATTGAACCTATTGCTCAAAAAGTTACTGAACCTATTGTGGAACTTGTTGTGGATAAAGGAAAACAACCTGCTCCTGAGAAAGAAACACCTGTTGCTTCTGTAAAGATAACTGAATCTGCTGTGGAACCTGGAAAGACTTCGATTACACCTGAGGAAACACATAATGTTGCTAAGGGACCTACTGAAGCGGAACTATTCCCGTCAAGAAGAAACGTTTGGGATCCGAAGCTGGAATCAAATCACCTGTCACTACTAGATCTGCTGTGAAGAAGCTTGGTATAAAGCTTAAGTGATTTCTTGTTGTGTTCAGAATGTTCTGGTATGCTATATTGTTTTAACTTTTGTTTGACTTGTTGCTTTCCTTGATGCTGGGCCTTTTCGTTGTTTATGGTTAAAAAAAAAGAATATATATAATTAGTAGAAATTATTTTATACACATGACATTAAAGGTAAAATAACATTTCTTGAATGTCTCTTGTTAATGAAGTAATTAAAAGTATTTCAAAGTATAGATTGCAAGGACTATAGGTTAGCTTAAGAAATGCAGGCGGGAAATGCTTGTTATGTTTATCCTACCATTTGCATTCAAATGTGCACTCTGTGTGTGTGTGTGTGTGTGTGTTTTTTTTAAATACTCGATGTTGTGTGTGGTTTAAACAAATAGTAAAAACTAGCCTGTCATCAATAGAAATGAATATAGAAGCTGAGGAAGCAAGGTAATCCAAACATCGTTTACACTATTTCTGGAAGCGGCGCTGGTTTGGAAGAGCAAAGGGAACATATAAAGGATGATTTTTATTTGAAACTTGGTGATTAAGCACATATTAAAATTGAAATACAAGATTATGCTAAGTATTGTCGCTATAGCTGAAAGTTGTAAAACACATTTAACACATGTCACAAATATATATTGAGTTCCGAGGTTAAGAGGGAGCCAACAGGAAAACCATGGCTGGGAGTTTGTGTCATATAAATTAAAACACTATTATATATTCTAGCTCGAAATTGGAATCTTAGCTTTCTTGCTTAAAATATATAGATGTTCACCGCTAATATAATAATTTATTTACACCATGATATCTTCTTATAATATTCGTAGTTACAACTATTTATGTTGCATACATTCACGGATTATTCTTCTCTAAAGGTGATTCCACTTGGTTTCTATTTTATAAGTTAAAAATTTGATTTTGAGATATCATTGGCTGATCAACTCTAAATTATGTAGGTGAGTATGGGGAAGGATCCTTTACTTTGTATTAACTTCTCTTGGAAGAGCATTATGGAAAAGGGGAAACAATAATAACCTGAAAGGTAACATGCTTCCCTACCTAGACAAGCACAAGGTTTCAACTTATTTAATAACCATTTAATTGATTCACATTTTGTGATGTTATTATTGTTATAATTGTGGTTCTTATCACATGAATTTGGAAACTTGCGGATTCAAGTTGAATTTTTATCCTAATAACATGATTGGGATGAAAAGTTCATAAGTCAATATTCCCATATTTCTTCATTTTAATCTAACTATTCCTATGTTTACTATCTTGCAAATGAGTGTACAACTCCTTTTGCATAACTGAGCTTCAATTCAATATCAAAGCTGCAAACTCAATTTAAACTAGTAACTCAGTTTTGCGAAACTATTTATATCTCAACCATTTTAAATCAAAACTAATTTTCACATTCTAGATCAACCATAAACCATCTTTACATATTATTATAGACCGTGCTTTGCGTGTTTGCGACTCAATTTTCAACTGGGTTGCAACTCAGTTTTCGAAACTGAGTTGCGAACTTAGTTGAAAACTTAGTTGCAAACCATGCAAACTTTAATAGAACACTAAATTAATAGGATTTTTCATGTTCTAATGTGTAGCTATTTATTTTTTTGAGGTTTAAATTATTTCGTTTTTTTTTCTTTCAGATATTGCACTAAATTAACAGTTGGAGAGAGGCGACAGAGAAGCTATGCTTAGTGGTTTGTCTCACTTTACATTTTCTTTTAGATATTGTACTTATTTCTTATGTATCATTATGTTATTGTTGCATGAAATTGTGCTTGATGTTATTTGAAATTGATTCTAATTAATAATGTAGTAAATGGGCAATTAAAAGATTCAGTGTCTTATGTTGTGTAGAGGTAAGATGCAATAATCAAATTTGTTAAAGAATGAATCCAACAAAATAGAAACAATGATCTTAGAATATGAATTTCGTTATTCAAAGGCAAATAGAAATATAAACTTAGATTTTTCTGAATTGAATGAAATACAAAAGATTAGAAATATCAACAGTGAAGTTTCCTATTTTAACATGAGCAGATTTTTTAATGGTTTGAAACCATTTGAAGATAAATTTAATGAGACGGATTTCTTGCAAATTAGTTTTAATTGAGTCATTTTTGTTATATTTTTAATTGTGATTATAACTGAAATGAATTTCATTATTCAACAAATTAATTTCCTTAATCTTTTGTTACAATATGAATTTGTTGTTTAATTTTGCCTGGAACATGGAAGGGTTTTGGTCAGTGTGTTCTGTTGAATAGAGGTAAGACGCAATAATGAAATTTGTTACAAAGAATAAATCCAACAAAATAGAAATAATGATCTTAGAATATGAATTTCCTTATTCAAAGGAAAATAGAAATATAAACTTAGATTTTTTGAATTGAATGAAGTACAAAAGATTAGAAATATCAGCAGTGAAGTTTCCGGTTTTAACATGAGCAGATTTTTTTAATGGTTTGAAACCATTTAGAGATAAATTTAATGAGATATATTTCTTGCTAATCGGTTTTAATTGTGATTAAAACTGAAATAAATTTACACTTGCTTTGATTTTATTGTTTAATTTTTTGCCTTAAACTTGGAAGGGTTTTGGTCAGTATGTTCTGTTGTGTAGAGGTAAGATGCAATAATGATTTTTTTTTTTATACAAAGAATGAATCCAACAAAATAGAAATAATCATCTTAGATTATGAATTTCCTTATTAAAAGGCAAATCGAAATATAAACATAGATTTTTCTGAATTGAATGAAATACAAAAGATTAGAAATACCAACAGTGAAGTTTCTGATTTTAACATGAGAAGATTTTTTTAATGGTTTGAAACCGTTTAAAGATAAATTTAATGAGACATATTTCTTGCTAATCAGTTTTAATTGTGTCATTTTTGTTATATTTTTAATTGTCATTATAACTGAAATGAATTTCATTATTCAACAAATATGAATTTCCTTAATCTTTTGTTACAATATGATTTTGTTGTTTAATTTTGCCTTCAACATGGAAGGGTTTTGGTCAGTGTGTTCTGTTGTGTAGAGGTAAGACGCAATAATGAAATTTGTTACAACTGGGCCTGCGCCACCTTGCTGACATTCTCCTCCGTTCGACAGCACACGGTGTGCACCCCTCTGGTCAAGCTGTGCGAGATAGCTGAGGGGTAAAACCTCTTCTTCTTTTTGTACATTTGTATATATATTCTTAGCAATTTATATATAAATAAAATATTATAACTATATGCGCATGAATCTGAGTTAGCTTAATGCATGCTGAGGGTGTTGTTAAGCCAAGAACAGAAATGCCCAAATTTCTGAAACAGTAAGTTGAGTGAAGCTGTTAGGTAGCAGTAGTATATTAGTACTATCAAAGAAATGGAAAAGCCAATAAGTGATCATTCATAAGGTTCCAGTTTATATTCTGCACATAATTTGGCCTGTCCTTTGGAAGTTCTAAAGGGTTTTAAAATTTTTAAATTTCTTAAATTAGTCGTTTCAACTATTTGCTGTTAAGGCAATTTTTGCTTGTGAAATTAGATTTGGGCTTTGTGGTTAAATTAAAGCATTCTATCAAATATATATATATATATTGAAATTATTTGGAATTCTTTTTTTTTTTTTTTGTTATTGAGTCCAAATACGTCTGTTTCGCTTCACGTCTTGCTGCAGTGCATGTCCACTTGCTAGGCGAGGCATCTTTGTTTCATCTTGTTCGTGTACTTTTTCCATGTCGATGCAGTTCATTTAACTTGACCTTTTGTACACCTCTAACTTGAACTAAATACCTAATTGTCTATTTCTAGTTAATACTAACTGCTTGCATAGTAGGGTGGTTTGGTTTATCACTCCTAATTGAGAGGTCATCATTAGTTCAAGCTTGGTTGCCGTGAATTAGTTTTGTAATTTTTATCCAAAAACAAAAGGAAAAAAGAAAAGAAAACACATTGTGTTTTATTTGTTAAAACTAGTGTATCATTCTAAGTATTTAAATCATGCCATTGGTTTCAGGTTATTGGTCTCCTTTGATTCGTATCCGAAAACGTTAGCGACACCGGCAAACCGACTGGGCCTGCGCCACCATGCTGACATTCTCCTTCGTTCGATAGCACACGGTTTGCAACCCTCTGGTCAAGCTGTGCGAGATAGCTGAGGGGTATTTCTAAGTTTAAACTGAAGCTTGATCATGAGGCTTGACATGCATGGTTCCAACTTGCATCACAATTTAGATTAGGTATTTCAATTATTCTAGTCTATATTTGGATGTTGAGGTATATTATTGCAAACTGAGTCTCTCGGCTCAGTTTTGGCAAACTGAGGCGACTCGGTTTGCAAAAACTGAGTCGACTCAGTTTGCAAACTAAGCTGGGTTTTTTTTCCTTTTTTAGCATGCTGATGAGTTTTATTTTAGCAGCAGCTATGTTGTCTGCTTTACAATTTTAAATTGCTTGATTTTAAAATATCTAATCTGAATTTATTGTTAAACCCTTCAACAATTAAAATATCTAATTTGAATTGTGATGATTTTATTTACTAACATATAGATCATGAGGCTTGACACTGCTCAGTTTGCAAGAACTGAGGTGACCCAGTTTGCAAAAACTGAGTCGACTCAGTTAGCAAACTAAGCTATTTTTTTTCTTCCTTTTTTAACATGCGGATGAAATTTATTTTAGCTATAGCTATGGAACTTGCTTTACAATTTTAACTTGCTTGATATTAAAATATCTAATCTGAATTTATTGTTAAACCATTCAATAATTAAAATATCTAATCTGAATTGTGATGATTTTATTTACAAACATGCTGATCATGGGGCTTGACATGCATTGTTTCAACTTGCATCACAATTCAGATTAGGTATTTCAATTGTTTTAATAGATATTTGGAAGTTGAGGTATAAGTATGACTGAATTTGTGTAAATTATGAAAACAAAGAGAAAAATGAACAAAATGGAATGTTGGTACATGTTGAGTATAAGTTGAGATGGGAATGAAGAAAATAATGAGGAGTGTTTCAACAATGTGGGATATATATGTCATGTCTGTTAAGTTTTTCTTGTTATATGTACACTTGTTATTTATCAGCTTTTGCAATGCACTTGTTATAAACACACGCAGTTTTGTTGTTTATAAATACACTTGTTATTTATCAGTTTTGCAATTTGTTATTTCTGCAAAAATGAGTGCATTTATATTTTGTAGGCATTTGTGGATGAGGAAAAAAAACAGAATTTGGAATGTAATGGCAACGAGAAAGCAAATATGTGTGATCTTGACAATGATCTATCTCCAAAGTTTTTTGTTCTGATAAAAAGAAAAATTATTATCATGCAATTAGCTCCACTTCTTCCGTAAAGCAAGTAAAAGTGATACAAGCTTCAAAAGCAATTGCCGATAAGGAAAAAAGGAAGATTTTCATCAATTGTGTATGGAATTACAAAATCAAGTTGCAAGTCAAGCAGTGAATCAAGTGTCAATCCAAATCAACGATGCTCTTAAATCATTTGCTTCATCCTTTCTTACTACGGTACCGGGATTGCAACATCTTAAATTCTATATACCTTTAGTAAAACTTTGTATTGCTTTTTATAATTTGAACATAATATTATGGTACTTTGAAATTGGAAGCATGTAACAAATATTTGAGCATTATGCGAATGTGACATTATTGAATTTGAATTATGGAAGTGTACTAAATCTTATATTGAATTGATATGTTGAATTATGTATCTGATTGGAAATCATAGAGACATGTTATACTCAAATAAGTGTTAGCAATTTATGTATGCCAACATTTATAAGTGTTAGTCGGATCATGATACTAACATGTATAAGTGTTACCATATCTTCTGGTTCCAACAGTTATAAGTGTTAGCAATGAATATGTTTGTAACTCTTATAAGTGTTACCATATCTTATGGGTCCAACATTTAAAAATGTTAGCAATGAATATGTTTGTAACTCTTATAAGTGTTACCATATCTTATGGTTCCAACATTTATAAGTGTTAGCAATGAATATGTTTGTAACATTTATAAGTGTTACCATATCATCTGGTTCCAACATTCATAAGTGTTAGCAATGAAGTTGCTAGTAACACTTATAAGTGTTACCATATCTTCTGGTTCCACAATTTATAAGTGTTAGCAATTACTCTGATTGTAACACTTATAAGTGTTACAAATATGGCTAGACAATTCCTTATAGGCTGTTGGTAACACTTAAAAGTATTACAGAAATTATTTGTAACACCTATACTTGTTAGGAGTCCCCTGTTTTAGTGTAGTGCATGCAAGAAAATAGTTTTGATGCATGGAATATCACACAAAAAGAATACACACAACCTACTGCACTGTTTATTGAATGGTCTACATCTGAAAAGCCAAAGGCGAGTGCCAATGCTAATGCCATGAACATGTTATATTGTGCTCTAGATAGAAATGAATTCAATCGGATTTGTATGTGCAACACTGCATATGAATTTGGAGAACACTTAAAACTACACATGAAGGTACTAACAAAGTTAAGCAAAGAAAAATATCTGTGCTCAAGAATTAGTTTCAAAATTTTAAGATGAACGAAAATGAATCCATAAATGATATGTATTCACGTTTTCAAAACATTTATCACTCTTTGTTAGGATTAGGAGAAAAGTATTCCGACTTTGATATAGTATCAAAAATTTTAAATTCTTTAATGGACGAATGGGAGAGAAGAGTATTAGCAATCGAAGAAGCTAATGATCTCTCTACCATGAAACCAGAAGAATTGATTGGTAATATAATGTCTTATGAAGTAAATTTGCAGGCAAAGAAAACACAAGTACAAGATAATAAAAAATTAGCTTTCCATGCTGAGAAAGAAGATTCCGATTCAGATGAAGAAGAGATTGCATTTGTAGCTAAGAATTTTAGAAAATTTCTAAAATGCAGAAAAGGCCAAAGAAAAAATGTAAAGAAGAACTCATCAAAAGAACCTGACCCTGCTCTAGTAGAACGCTTCAACTGTCACAAGACAAGACACTATCAAAAGAATTGTCCAGAGTTAAAGAAAAATCGCAAAAATGAGAAATCAAAGAGATGAGCATTTTCAGTCACTTGGGACAACTCGGATACATCTTCTGAAAGTGATAGCGACAGTGATAGTGAGCAAGAAAACGTGTGCATCATGGCTAAGGATAATGATGTAAGTGATTTTACTTTTGATGAATTAGTAGAAATTAATACTGAAATCTTAGAATCTAGGAAAATGTTTAAGTGAAAATTTAAGCAAGCCAACGAAGATAAAAAGAAAGCAGAATTTGAAAGAGATCTTTTAAAAGATGAAAAAGAAATTTTAGAAGAAGAAATTAGAAAATTTCAAGAATCTCTTTCAATAGAAAATTCTCAAATTTCTATGTTGAGTCAAGAAATCGAGACTCAAAAGAATAAAAATGATTTATTGGTTTCTGAAAATCATGATTTAAATACTAAATTTAAAATCATAGAATTAGAAAATTATAGTTTAAAAATAAGATTAGAAAGCATTTCTAAATGTGTTAATAACTTTAACAAAGGTAGAGAGAAATTATCTAAAATATAAGAAAACTCTCAACCAATTTTAGTAAAAAGGGACTAGGGCATGAAAATGATAAATTTAAGAGAAAATCCATTTCTAAAAATTCTAAAATTAAACCGAAAGTTTCTAGTAGTAAATTAAATATTCCTACTAAGAAAAAATACTCGGAAAATATTAGTCTATGGATTCCGAAGACAAATAATGTTTTTATTAGAAATAAATATATTAAAAACTTTTTGAATTATGTTCATTATAATAGTAATAATTTTTTCAAAAAGGAACCTAAGCCCTCCTGGGTTTAGCTTCCTAAGATTTAACCCCTAGGACCCTAATGGAGGAAGTGGGTACCATTTTAATTTCTATTTTTGCAGGTATCAAAAATATTAATGTTAGTGGTTCGACTAAAAAGGAGTTCACAAATAAGTTGCTCATTTTTGTAAGTTATTTTCTAAAATGTTTTTCTTTATAGTTTACTTAATATAGTATGTCATAAACTAAAATAGATAAGCTATATTCTAATTCCTTATCCACCAGACAAGCCACTCACTAAATACCATATTTTTAGCAATTTGTTTTTAGGTTTAAAAGGAATGGTAAATAAAAGTCTTGCCATTCATTTAAGTTACTATAATTAGTTTGTGTTGTTTTATAAATTCTAAAAAAATACTTTTATTAAAACAAATAAAGAAACGATAAGTGGTATAATGTCAAGGAAAGAAAAATCTCCGATAACACCAACAAAATCTTCAGACAAAGTTTCATTGGATTCGATTAACATCATTACATCTCCCACTACAAACGAAGAACCAACTCTTCGTTGGCAAGAGTATAGAACCAGGTAAACTCCGGAAGCCAAAAAGAGAAGAGAAGTATCGGTGTCTCCCCTGTTAGATCAAAATTTGGACCTAACACCCAAATAGTTCTGATTCGTAAAGAATGATAACTGGAGAATGAAGAAAAAGCAGAAAACACATAGGATTTATAGTGGTTCGGGGTTAACGAGCCTACGTCCACTTTATATGTTATCGATTATACTTTGAATGCTAGTACAATCAATGATTTCTCTCAAACTCACTCTTACAATTGTGATTTCTCTCAGTAATCTCGTAGTAAAACTGATAAGAAATATTGGTATGACGGTAATGGTGGAATCAGTGCTCAATACTGCCCAAAGGATCCTCAAAAATGCCAAGCTCTGGGCTATTTATAGCTGATTTTGTCAGGCGGATCACGGTCACACGTGGCACAGACCCGAGAATATCGGATCGGATTGCAGCTTGATGAAGAATTAGTCAAATTAGCCGTTGTGGACAGGTGTCACGATCCCCTTAAATATTGGATCGAGCAAGGAGGAGGAATTGGTCAAAGTGACAGTTGGGGACACGTGTCGCTGGATCCGTGCATCTCGGATCGCCGAAGACTAGCTTATGCTTGAACAGGTCAGAGGCTTCGCTGTGTGTCGGGGAATCGGTTCGGTCTGTGCAGGGTAGCAGTGTAAATGCAGATCGAGTCGTGTATAGGTAGTCGGATCGCTGATACTATGGGGGGCGATCCGAGAGAGGCGGCCCTCTGGTGCGATCCGATCCTTAATGGATTTAAGGAACGTAGTTTCATTCTTTCTTCTTGTGCGTGAACCTTGGTGGCTTGGTCAAAAAGCTAGCCAACATTTTGCCCCCTCGAAGTATGTTTTATCGATGATGGAACATGCTTCGAAACAGCAGAAATATCTTTTCATAAAGAGATGCAAATCAATGGTAGCGTCTATTCGAGAGGTCGTATCATTTACGGAAAGTCGTGTCCCTTTGCTCGCTATAAATATCGGATAAATCTTCAATAATTTCCCTGTTTATTGGACAATTCTTTTCTGGGATGTTTTAGAGACTTCGTCGTCGAGTTCACCAGGTAAATTCCTTGAATTTTTCTTTTCCTCTTTTTCATCTTTCTTTTTTTTTCGATTCGGCTCACCTAAGCGCGATGTGACTCGTGGTGCGATTCATCTGACCCGTTGAGCATCTGGGCCTTGAAACTTGATGGGCTTCTCTACGGATCGTGAGGGGTTTTGGTTCGTGGCCCATCTATTTTCACGGATCGAATAAGACAAAAAGGAGGAGACTAACGGTCGCCCTTTAGTCTATATAAGCTGATCCCCATCCTCATTCTTCTCCTCTTCTTCCTTCTTTCGCAGCCGCCGCCGGTTTTCTTGAGAAAAACCCTAACTTTGATTTCCAAATTCCCACCCGATTTCAAACTTTAAAAAGGTAATTAAACAACTTATCTTTAGTTTCTACCGTGTTCACATTGGTTTAGAGAGTGGAGACAGCGGAGTTTTGTAGGATTTGGTGATAGTAAACATGAACGTGCCTGGTTCGGTTCCATGGGTTTAAGGGTGGAGAGGAGAGTTGAGGAAGAAGAAGGAAGGGATGACCAGGTCGGTTCGTGGGTAGGGGCTTCGACTCGGGTCGCGGTAATGGTGAAGGCAAAGAGAGGAGTGGGAGAGCAGTCTTGGATCGGAATGAGGCAGCAGGAGCGGGTCGGACCGGGTCGTGAAAAGTCACTGGTTCATGAGGGAATAGGAAGAAGTGGATCGCGGGGGGTCCTTGCGATCCGTTTCGGTTTCACGATCCGATGCTTTTTTATGAGTTATTGCTTTTGCCGCGGGTCCATACCCGCTTGACGATCCGTAGATATACCACGATCCGGCCCCTGCTGCGCGATCCAGTTTGATGAACTTGCTACATAAATAATGCGACCTAACTCTGATATACCGACGGACAGTTAGGCTAGAGCCCTCTAGACGAACATTTCTGGACTGATCAACAGCATAACTTAACAACGGACAACCACGAATGTCTCCATGATCTTTTAACTTCTATGTTTTTCTTTAACGCATGCACAGGCACACACTTGCACTTTCGCACACGGGGGGAAAGGACAGTTATATTATTATTTCTCATTTTTACTCGCCTGAACAGTAATGTCAGATAATCACTCCCCTTCAAGATCTGACATAGAGACGGATCCCGAGGTGTCTGAGCACCACAACCCCGAGGTCCCTCCAATTAACCCAGGGGGCGAGGATTCTGGATCTGAATACGAGGCAACGGAATCGGATCCATCTGAAAGTACCTCACTCGACGAGGAGTCTGAAGTAGACGGCCGAGCTCCTGACGAGATTCCTGACGCACTTGGGATAGAGAAATTTACTGATTCTTTAGCTTCCAAACTCGATGACATAAAGCTTAAGAGAATTTGCTTGAGGTATGGGATCTCCTGGGATGATGTGAGGACACCCGGCAGCGAAGATAGACCTCACTTAGCTCCGGAAGGGTATATGACAGTCAGCCGACTCATGTGCTGAGTAGGAGTTATTCCTTCGTTTCCTCCAATCGTCATTGAAACCTTAAAACGATTGGGTATCGCTCCGATGCAGCTTTATCCCAATGCCTACGCGGCTCTATACACTCTATATATCGCATACGCGGAAATTCTGCATACCGAGCTTACATTTAAAGATTTAAAATTCTTTTATCTTTTCAAGCATCGCTCCTCGGCAACCCCAAATTTTTCTTTCTTCGAATCGGTAGCGAATAGGAAGGTTCTGTATGACGGATACAGCAACATAGGGGATCCCAAGGCTGATTGGTTCTATATAAAGAGACAGGCTGGGTGTTCAAGAAGATGGCTTAAATCAAGTAAACTTTAATCTTTTGAGTGAATAACTTGCTTAAGAAATCGAAGCATTAACATGCCCCCCTTTTTTTTTAGCAGGTCACGTCTTTCCCAAGACGGAAGGCTCGGTATACAATAATCGACTGTCTCTTCTTGTACAAAGCAGATCCGATTTTCTAAGGATCAAGAAGTGCATTACTGACGAGAATCTTCACAAGCATCACCTTCTGGATATAAGGTTTGGACTTGGTGCAGGCAGCAAACCCTACAAATACGTGCCCCCAACGGAGGGAGAAGGAACATCACGGGCAGCAAAAACAATTAAATTCCGTAAGAGTCCTTCCCCGATAATAATCCAGGACGACGAGGACCTAAACATATATAGAGGAGATGAGGCCCGTAGTGATAAGTCTAAGGAAATCCCAGTTTCTCCGGGAGGTTTCCCCTCAAGGACTTCTCTTCCGATCGAACCTGCTGCTCCCGATGATTTGACAGAAGAACAGTTATTTAAAGAGCTGAGCAAAATTCCTTTGCCTGATGATGTATACACACAGGGGGACTTTGAAGGGGAGCCATTTTTCCCTGCTTTTGAGGAAACAACTGTTCCTGTTGGAGGACAAGAAACTACTCAGATGAGCCTGACTTCGGGCCCTGGTCTGTTAGGGGGAATTATATGGGATGCACAAATCACACGCACTGCCTGACCCCACACTTTTATATCAACAGTATTCAAGGTTTTAATATGCTCTTTTTTCTTTTGCAGGAAAGATGTCTCACATGCGATCTTATTCTTATCGCTCTCTTCGTGAAGGCACACCCAGTCTTCATCCGAATCCCGAGCGTTCTCGCGGCCTTTCTCACAAGCCTACTTCTTCGCAATCCCGGTCTCTACCAAAATCAACCTCTGGCAAGCTTCCCAGTTATTTGGTGCCACCTACAGGGGGAAAACAACTTCCTAAAGAGTTAACCCCTCCGAAGAGTGTACCCTTTCACAGCAGGTCATCAAAAAGACACTACGAGCCGAAGGATAAAAGCAAGGATCCAATCAAGGATTCTGAGAAGGAGAAAAGTGACATTGTCCCTTCTAGCCAGCAAGATTTGGTTGCCCCCGGGTCACGAGATTACATCCATGGTCCCGAGACTCAGGCTAAGATGGAAAAGTTGCGAGAACAATTCCCTAACATCTTCTTCGAAAGGATGATGTTTGTTCCAGCCTTGGAACCAGTCCCTAGGAACTGGGATACTGAGGTCATCGGGCACATTCGCCATGTAGCCAGGCAGTATGAGGTGATGAAGAAACATGTTGTTAATCTTTCAGAGGTCATCCGCACGCTTGAAATGGAAGCACACAGATCCAAAGTGAAGATAGATAACAATGAAAGGGCCAGGACAAAAATGGAGAAGGACTTGGAAGACGCTCAATCCCAACATGCCTTAGTGCGGAGAGATGCTGAAAATTATAAGACTGAAATGGAGAATGCTAGGAAATGTTTTCATTCTGAAATCGACTCAAATAGTCAAGAGAAAATGGCCTTAAAGAAGGAGGTAGAAGATCTTAAAATGGCCAACATTGAGTTGAAGACGGCACAGGACCATTTTGAAGCTGAGAGAGCTGCTTGGGAGAAAGAAAAAGCAAGTTTGAAAGAAAGTTTAGCTTTGGCCGAAGCAAAGAAGGTGATTTTGAATGATCAAGTTGCGAATGCGGAGAGGCGCGCGGCTCTTGCTGAAAAGAATGTAGAAAGTGCCATTGAAATGGCTACTGCTTCTAACAACAAGCTCCTCGAGAGAGAAAAGGATATCGAAGGGTTTGAAGAGATGATATTTGACTTCCTCGGCCACGTCCTCAAAACTCGTAACATCTCGTGGATCCCGGACTACCACGTCACTTTAGCCAACATATGGGACGCCATCGTCGAGGGTGAGAAGCAGAGATTAGGATTTGAAGAGATTGACGAAGAGGAGCTAATGAGGACCATTCTAAGGGATAACGAGCCCGAGGATCTGGTAGAAGGCCGGCGCCTAATTCAAGAAGAAATGGAGAAAGAGAGGACCCTGGCTAAGGGCAAAAACAAGATTGACGAAGGTTCGAGCTCAGCTGTAGAGCCCAAGGCCTCCGGAGTTAAGGAATACAATCCTGATGATCCACTGATTCCTCTGGGTCCGACTCCTCTTGTTGTCGGAGCTTCTGCGACTGGCTTGGATAGAGGATCAGCGGAAGGTATCCCTATATTTTCTCCACAATTTGTCAAGGCTGTCATTACTTGTCGCCGTCTTGCCGAACAATCAACTGAGCTGACCGCATTTTTCTCCTAAAATAACATTCGTTTCTCGTAATACAGGTGGTGGACTAGTCGATAAAGATGCTGAGAAAGAGACGGAGGCAGAGAAGAGTGACATTCCACCAACCGCTAGCGCTAAAGATTCAAAACAACCCGAAGATGCCACAAAGGAGAAGGTCGTCCTCGCTCCCAGTGCTGACGCTCCCAAGGATGACGAAACCATTGATGCCTTGAAAGATATGGACGGGCGCCATGTAGATGATGAGGAGGATATCATTAGTGCCAAAGAAGCCGAAGACGATGACGATGAAACTTTGGCTAAAATAAAGGCTAGGCAGGAAAAGCAGCTGGCTTTAAAGAAGGTGGGACAATAGCCTTTGAACGTAGCTCCTATCTCGGAGTTTAATCCCAAAACTGGGATGGTTCTGAAACTCCAGCCTAGATCGATCACTAAGCAGCTTCATTTTGAGAATCCCGATGATTTCCCAGCTTCCCTTGCTGATAAAATAAAGAGAAAGAAGGATGAGGAGGAGGAGTCTTCTGATGAGTCGGACGTTCCTCTTATAGACAAAAGGAAAAGAAAGAAGGGCGATCAATCCGACACTGACAAGGCGAAGCTGGAGAAGCAGAAACAGGAGAAGAAGTCCAAGCGTAAATAGGATATTGTCGCTTGTCTATATTTTGTCTTTAGGCTTCCCACTGGCCATGAAATGTAATTGTGAGACTGTCCCTCACTTTTGTTTTAGGTTGTTTTTCACTTTGTAGGCTTGTAGTTTATAAATGAAAGTTTTTCTCTTTTGCATCATCGTGTACCTGCATTTAATAAACTTTTCATGCTTAGTCATAGATCATCTGATTATAACTACAAATTAGTCAAGCAACAGAAAGAAAAATTTAAAAATTTCTGTGCTGCATCAAGGTTCATGTGTATATGTATATGCCCTCAATCAATCATTAACGTAGCGCCTAACTAGGGATCATTAAGGATTGATTGGTGTTGTATGCACGTTGCCCCCTATATATGAATATGGGGGACTTAGAAAATTTAGTAAGATAACTGTCCTTGTGGTGCTGAGTTTCCGGCACCTTTCTCAGCACTTAATCATAGACTCTTTTATACTCTCCTGGCGGCCGCCGAGGTTAGAGCTCGAATTCAGCAGTTTAGTCACTCCCCGATCCTTCAGCGGGGTTGGAGCTCTTTCTCAGCGCTCAATCGGAGACGCTTTTATACTCTCTCTGCTCTGGAGAGATAGAGTTCGAGCTCAGCAGTTCAATCGCTCCCCGATCCTTCAGCGGGGTAGGAGCTCTTTCTCAGCGCTCAATCGGAGACGCTTTTATACACTCCCTCTGCTCTGGAGAGTTAGAGTTCGAGCTCAGCAGTTCAATCGCTCCCCGATCCTTCAGCGGGGTAGGAGATCTTTCTCAGCGCTCAATCGGAGACGCTTTTATACTCTCTCATTGCTCTGGAGAGTTAGAGTTCGAGCTCAGCAGTTCAATCGCTCCCTGATCCTTCAGCGGGGTAGGAGCTCTTTCTCAGCGCTCAATCGGAGACGCTTTTGTACTCTCTCTGCTCTGAAGAGTTAGAGTTCGAGCTCAGCAGTTCAATCGCTCCCCAATCCTTCAGCGGGGTAGGAGCTCTTTCTCAGTGCTCAATCGGAGACGCTTTTATACTCTCTTGGCAGTCGCCGAGGTTAGAGTTCCGCCAAGGCGGTTCCGATCATGGTACACCGCCATGACTTACGGACATCGCCTTCATGTCCATTATGCTCTCTCTCGGCTCTGGAGAGTTAGAGCGCTATCAATGATATTATTTACTTTATCGCACCCTCAAAGTTTTTACTGGTGATTGCATTCCATTCTGATGGAAGGCACCTATAATTGTACGCTTCTCTGGTCGTTGCATGATTCACAGCAATTTCCATAAAAATAGAAAGGCAGATAAATAATAGTGTAATAAAGGTAAACGACACACAATATTTTTATAGTGGTTCGGTCGAATCATGACCTACGTCCACTTTATAATTTTTTGCTTAAGAAATCGGACTATTCTAGGCAAGTCGTGCCTTGTACATGGTCCTTAATAAAGCAAAAGAACGGATCTGACATCTTTACGTTAGATACGGCCGTAAATGTTGGGCATTCCACACTCTGGGGATTTCCTTTCCATCTACGGTTGCTAGCTTGAAGGTTCCATTATCAAGCTTGCACAGAATGGAATATGGTCCTTCCCACTTCGCACCCATATGAGTTGGGGCTGGAAAGACACGCTTCAGAACCAAGTCTCCGGGTTCAAAGGTTCGGGCTCAAACCTTTTTGTTGTAGTATCGGGCGACCTGTTGTTTGCATCTCAAGGCACGCAGGTCCGCTTCGTCCCTCTTTTCTTCGATCATATCCAGGGATTCAAGGTGCAATTCGTTATTAGTTATCGGATCTTAATAAGTCACTCGGTGATAAGGTACTTTTATTTCAGCCGGGATGACTGCTTCTGCTCCAAAAGCAAGGGAGAAGGGGGTATGGCCTGTTGCCGATTTATACGTTGTCCTGTAGGCCCATAGTGCTAATGGTAATTCATCAGCCCACATGGCTCTGGCCCGTTTCAGCCTTCTTTTCAGAATGGACTTGATCACTTTATTCACCGCTTCGACCTGTCCGTTCGACTGCGGGTGCGCCACAGAGGTGTACCATTTCTCAATGTGGTATTTCTGGCAGAAGTCTCTGAATTCAGTGCCATCGAACTGAGTTCCGTTGTCATTTATAACAATCTTTGGAATCCCAAATTGACAGATGATGTTCCTAACGACGAAGTTGATCACTCGTGTAACACCCCACCTCCGCCAATGCCACTCTTGCAAGGACATTAGCTTTGGAGAGGCGTTAAACAAGGTAAACATGCATGCAGATATCACAAGACAGAACATATAAGTAAAACAGAGTAGTAAAGCAGTGGATAAAACTTAGCATTTCAAAACCATAGTCATGTTACAACAAAGTACTTGGTCATTATTTTCCAACAACAAAATCTAGATGAAAGCATAAACTGAAAAACTGAAATACATAAAGTACTATCCCCAAAATGAAGTGATAAACCATAGCTAGCTCAATGTCCAAAACCGTACATGAGCAAATCCAGTAAGCAAGCTGTAAAGATCCAAGCTAAGCTCCAATGTTCCTACCCTGAGGACCTGAGGGGGGGAAACGGAAGAAAAGAGGCGAAAGAAAACAGGTCAGTCAAAAAGACTGGTAAGCCCTACTACTATCTGTCTATGAACTAGTAAAGTTAACTGGCATGAGAAGCTGAGATGAACATAAGGATAACAACATACTGGCATGATGATTAACTAACAAGATAGATAAAGGTGACATCGCATAATCAAGGTTAAGTTTTGCACCACGGGTGTACTAGCATTCTAACATGTCAAGTAAAAACAAGAATTGATCCCTTGGCCCAAGCTTGGCCCATCATCATGAGGTGACCTAAATTAAGGTCCAACTACACGGTTTAGTCGATCGGCTCCCTATAAGCCTAACTCGTCAAGTGTCAGTGTCATACGGCCCAAACATGAAATGTAGCTTACTGTGCTAGGTCCACCCCAGGGTGTATCAAGTCCTAGGGTGCAGACCTCGGACACCAATCAAGTATGCACAGCCTAGATCTACTGGTACCCGTGCTTGATTCTCCAACGCCGGACTATGTGCACGATCATAGTCCGCCTGGACCTACACCGGCGTACCTACACAGCCGTCGTTTTGGTCACTTACATGTCAGCCCAGTAATCGTGCCCCACCCTAGCCTAGTCCTAGGGTCTTATGATACTATCAAGAGGGTTACTGCTGCAAAGGACCACGCAACTACGGTTTCCTTAACGGGTTAAATGTGGTTAACCCGATCCAAACGTGGATTAAATTGGTTAAGTGTATCCAAGGTTCATGACTTAACCCCGATTAACCCATCCAGCCCAAATTGATTAAGTATTAAGTGGACCATGACTTAACCCTAATCAGGAGGCATTAATTAACTTAATGTGCTTTAACCTCTCACATTAGACCTTGTTGTGGTTACTAGTTAAGCCGGGCGGGTCCGGGTAGCTTTACACCACAACTTGGTCTAACCTCGGGTTCGAGCACAACATGACCAACTTCTCACATTGGATCCTATTGTTTGTGGCCACTAGTTAAGCCGAGCGGGTCCGGGTAGATTTATGCTACAAACTTAACCCAACCTCGAGTTGGCCACACTCATATTTTCTAAGTGTCATGTCCATTATGTTTCCAAAACATAATTACAAGTTAACATATCACGCTATGTTATAAAAACCATGTTTATGTCATAATGTTACCCAACCCCAACGTAACCCCATCGTTTACATAATTGCATCAACGCATAAAGGATAAAATAGGGAACTTGGCATAATCATGACAAAAAGGTGTTGAAGCCACAAGTTTAACATGGTGGCATATGAAATGTACATATGTTCATATACCTGCATATTGCATCATTAGGCTTCAAAAGCATGCATAAAACCAAATTTAGCATATGAATGATACATGGCGATAAATGACATGTAGAAGTTGCTAGAAGTTCGCATTTAGCCTCACATGCAAGTTATCATAAGGGATATGATAACTTTCATGTTGCCAAATGCAACCTTTAACATAAAGCTTGGAGCTTTATGCTCACAACATCAAGTTTAACTTGCATAACATGATAACATGATCAACCCAAACTTGCATAACATAGCAACATGTGTCATAAATAATGATTAAACCAACTTGCATAATGATCATCCAAACTTGCATATAATGATCAACCAAACTGGCATATAATGATCAACCCCAAACTTGCATCATTCATTTAACTTTAGAGTTCAAAGAAAGAAAGTAGAAAAGGGCTTACAATGCTATGAAGACACAAATGAATATTTATTATAAAGATTGAGACGAAGCCCTTATGCAATCACCAAAAAGACCCAAATATGAATGCTCCAATGAAAACCCTTGAGCCAAATCAATAAAAACCCTTGCTTTGAAATAGAAATGTTGCAACTTGACTTGAATGCAAACTAAGAACACTCATACAAGCTTGAAAATACTTGTATGCACTCAAAATGTCTCATAGAAATAAACTTAGGAATTTTAACATGAGAGTGGAGGCCATGAGAGGAACAAATTTGACATAGTTTAGCTATAGGATTGAATAATGAGCATTTAGGTTTAGGTTAGGGGTCTTTTTATAGAGGATTAGGATAGTATTAGCCATAGGATTAACCCTAGATTCAATCCAAGCCATCAAAGCATGTCTTGGGGAAGAAGTCAAGTGTAGGAACCATCTAGGGCCTTTAGATTAAAGCTGAACCATGAGAACCATTCAAATGTAAAATCTGCATTTGAGCGAATTGGCCCATGGGTTGACAGCCAAACACCCTGGATTAACCACCTTGTCGACCCAGCGGGCTCGGGTCGACCTCAAAAATCGGCCGGTTCGGTTATTCCCCTCTCCCAATTCGTTGTTTTGAACATTTTTGCATATTTATTTATTTATTTTTCACTTATATATATATATATATATATCAATATATATATTTCTCTGTGCAACCCATTTCACTTAATTAAGTATACTTTAATTTGTGAATTTTTATGTTCAAATTACGGGGTGTTACATTCTCCCCTCCTTAAAGGATTTCGTCGCTGAAATCTCCAAGTTAGGAAGAACGTATCCTACTATCCATCATCCATCTACTTAAAACATCATCCACGTGCAGTCATTGTCCTTAAAGGATTCTAAATGTTGTATGATCATATGCAAAGGTGTGTGTATATGTACTTATCTAATGCAAAAATCAGGCGGTTACTGATACAGTAAACCTCCTTAATGCAAAATATGTTAGTGAAATGAGTCCATATGTATGCAAATTCCTAACATAATTTATAATCTCTACATGAGTGCACATTATATTCATCCATATGCAACATCCACGTGATAGCTCAACAAGTTTCATCCATGAATAAGTATAAGCACTCATGCATATGCAACATGAAAGTGTGTGAGCCGATCTTAGTGCCTAATGTGTATCATGCATCCACGAGTATCCACGTGCAAACACTTGCAACCACTTGCAACCATCAAGCATAACATGTTTCAAATACATGTTTCAACCAAGGGTTTCTACCTAAGGTTCTCATGACAAGATCTACGAAACAAGATGAACTAGATAAACGCGGATAAAAAGAAAGATATGCTAATTTGGAAAAGAGATCGAGAATGTACCCTCAAAAAGAAATGGATAAAGCCCACGCATCTTCTCCTCGGTTTCCCAAGTTGCATCTTCGTCGGCTTCACCCCACTGAACTTTCACCAACTTGACCTCTCGATTCCTTAGCTTCTTAATCTCTGTTCCCAAGATACGAATCGGAGCTCTTCTCAAGGTTGCTTCTTTCTCTACCTCAATGTCTTCAAGAATGCTTGGTTCAACCACCTCAGCGGACTCATGTAGGCACTTTCGGAGATGCGAGACATGAAAGACATTATGCACTCCGGCTAGCTTCTCGGGCAATCCCACCTTATAGGCCATCTTTCCAATTCTCTCTATGATAGGGAAGGGTCCTACGAACCTTGGTGCCAGCTTCCCCGCTGCTCCAAAACGTACCACATTTCGCAAAGGAGAAACCTTCACGAAAACCATGTCTCCCACTTCGAATTCCAAATCTGCCCTTCGCTTGTCAGCATAGGATTTCTGTCTATCTTGGGCCGCTTTCATCCTTCTTCTTACTAATTCAACTTTCTCGGATGTGTCTCGTATCATATCGGGCCCAAGTATAAGTCTATCTGTTGTCTCCCACCAACAAAATGGTGACCTACACGGCCTCCCATATAAAGCTTCAAATGATGCCATCCTTATGCTTGCTTGATAGCTATTATTATAAGCAACTTCTACAAGAGGAAGGTGGTCTTCCCAAGTACCACCGAAGTCGAGAACACAAAGCCTCAAGAGATCTTCTAGCACTCTATTCACCCTTTCGGTTTGGCCATCCGTCTGGGGGTGATAGGCTGTACTCAAATTCAATCGCGTACCCATCGCTTCTTGCAAACTGTTCCAGAACTGGCTAGTGAAAATCGGGTCACGATCGCTAACTATGTTAGAAGGAACTCCATGCAACCGCACTATTACTCGGAGATAAATAGACGCCAGCCCTCATGCGGTCCTCTTGCTCTTTACTGGGATGAAGTGAGCACTCTTCGTAAGTCTGTCAACTATGACCCATATGCTTGTGTTCCCTCTCCTTGACCTAGGCAATCCATCCACAAAATTCATAGAAATACTCTCCCACTTCCATTGTGGGACCTCCAATGGATGTAATAGCCCACCTGGTTTCTTTGACTCGGCCTTCACTTGTTGGCACACCATGCACCTTGAAACATACTCTGCCACATCTTTCTTCATTCCATCCCAAAAGAAACTGCGCTTCATATCTCTATACATCTTATCTCCTCCTGAATGTATAGTCATCTTCGAGTGATGCGCTTCTTCAAGAACTCTATGGACCAAATCTCCCACCCGAGGAACACATAATCTCCCATCACGCCTTAGCCATCCTTTATCATCAATAGTATATCTGGCAAGGTGACTAGACGTCTCACCCCGAATCAACTTGTCCATAACTTCGACTATCTGTGGATCTTCCCTCTACAAAGCCCCAACTTGATCAAGAAGTGTGGGTCTAAGCTCAAGGGATGCTAATGAACCCGTCATCAACTCAACAGCCGTCGTGAAATCAAAGGTTGCCAAGAATTCCGAGTTCTTCATCTCAATGAACAAGGGGCTTAAAGTCAATCTCCTTCTGCTTAGTGCATCCGCCACAACATTACCCTTGCCAGGGGTATAAGCTATCTCGAAGTCATAAGATGCCAAAAAATTCCATCCACCTTTGTTGCCTTCGATTCAGATCTTTTTGCGAGAAGAGGTATTTGAGTGACTTGTGATCAGTATACAACTCAAACCTTTCGCCTAGAAGATAGTGGCGCCAGGATTTGAGTGCAAAGACGATCGCCGCTAACTCCAAATCATGAGTGGGATAGTTCTTCTCATGAACTTTAATTTGCCTACCCCCATAACATATCACTCTTCCCTCTTGCATCAGAACAGCTCCTAACCCCGTACCACATGCATCTGTGTACACGGTAAACATCTTACCACTATCGGGTAATGCCAAAACTGGAGCTGAGGTAAGGGCTCTTTTGAGCTTTTGAAAAGCAAGCTCACACTCCAAGTCCCATGCAAAGACTAAGTTCTTCTTCGTCAACTTAGTGAGAGGGGCCGAAATCTTAGCGAATTCTCTGATGAACTTCCTATAATAGCCCGCCAAACCAAGAAAGCTTCTTACTTCGGTCGCATTCCTTGGAGTCTTCCAATCTTGAACCACAACCACTTTCGCGGGATCCACCGCTATGCCTTGCTTAGAAACTATATGTCCAAGAAACCGAATTCCCTTCTCTAGAAATGACATTTGGAGAACTTGGCTTTCAACTGATGCGCTCTAAGCGTATCCATCACTTCCTTGAGATGTCTGGCATGTTCTTCCTCGTCCTTTGAGAAGATCAGAATAACATCCACGAAGACAACAACAAACTTGTTGAGGAACTCCCTGAACACCCTACTCATCAAGTCTACGAAGTAGGCGGGTGCATTAGTCAATCCGAATGGCATGACAAGCCATTCAAAGAATCCATCCGGAGTCCTAAACGCAGTTTTATCAATGCTATCCTCAGCTACTCTAAGCTGATGGAATCCGGTGGCTAGGTCGAGCTGAGAGAAAACAAAAGCACCTACAAGCTGGTCAAAGAGATCATCAATCCTCGGTAACGGATGCCTATTCTTCTTTGTCAGCTTGTTCAACTCTCGATAATCAACACATAGACGAAGCGAACTGTAACACCCCGAATTTTCTATTAACACTAAAGTTGCTAAAATATTAATAAGTGTGTAAGAGAGGGGATGTATCTAATATGAATATAAAAATATTAATAAGTGTGTAAGAGAGGGGATGTATCTAATATGAATATAAAAATATTAATAAGTGTGTGAGAGAGGGGATGTATCTAATATGTATATAAAAACAATAATAAGTAAAGGGGGATGTATCTAATATGTACATTGTAGAAAATATATATATATTTATGACATGAATAGAAGTTTATTAATATGCTGAGTGTTTGCTGAGTCACTTCTGACTCATTGCTGAGTCAACAAGATAATCCCCATCTTGTCTGAACGGCTGCGGTTATTTCTAGGTTAAATCTAATGGCCTAAATGAATTCTAAAAATCTATAAATAAGTGGGTAGACCCTAGACCTAAATCACTTGTAAAATTAGAGAAGACTACCGTCATGCTGCTGCCATGGAATTCAGCATAGCCGTCACAAATCTAAGAAGAAGAAGCCTAATCTACTACAACTAAATTCTTCTCAACAAAACAAATCAAAAGATTCTCTCTCTAATTCTCTTCTTTTGTTGGTGAGTATGATGATTCTCACAAGACTATTACAAACTAATTTGACTCAGTTATGAATGGATCACAAGAAAGTGATGTGATTTGTAATTGTAAATTCTATATATTGTGGATCTCTTATTATGTTATTATGTTGTCGTATGATGTAAATTATATATGCTATGTCATGCTATGTGGTAAATTCTCTTATGCTATGTCGTGCTATGTTGAGAATCATGTCATGCTATGTTATACTATCATACTATGCCATGTTATAAATCATGCTATATTATGTTGTAAAATCATGATGTTGTTGGAACATGCTTAAAGTTATTTTTTTTAATTTAAATGGATCTTGTTTATGGGAATTTGCCTATTAGGTTAGGTGTACCCATAAACTTGAAACTATAATTAAATAAAACTTGATTATGGGAATTTGCCTATTGAGTTAGGTGTACCCATATAAAACCATGTTGTTAAAAAATTAGATGATGTTGATTCACACATGTTCATATATAAGTTTATGAAAATTGATTGAGATTATATTAGGTGAATTTTGAACAAGTTGACACCTTTAGGTCCATGACATGTATAATCTATGCAAGTTGGACATATGCAAGTTTCACCCCTTATTATGATTCATTTGGTCACATATACATGTTGTTATTATGATAATCTCTTTTATGCTATGAGTTAGGCTATTCCAGTCTAACATATATTTTGCGAATAAACGTTCAAACGTGGGGTAGGGTTATTATTAGGAATTAATAAATTGGGTGCAATTTTGTAAGATTTTGCATACCATGAATGGATGTCCATAATTGAGTCAATTATGGACATTGTTAAAAATTGGAAGTAATTAATAATTCAAGTAAGGAATTATTAAAATTGGGGGAAATTGGATTATTATTAATAATCAATGCTTAGGACACGAGGTTGTACCCGTTTGTGATGTAAACCTGCCCGGACCCGCCCGGCAAATCCAGTAGTCACAAATGTCGGCCCAATGTGAGAGGTCCTAGGCCCAAACTAAAGCATAACAGTTGTAAAGACACGAGGTTAGACTCTTTTATGGTGTAAGACTGCCCGGACCCGCCCGGCAAATCCAGCTGCCATAAATGCCAGTCTAATGTGAGAGGTCTTTATGAGGTTATGGCCTTAATGAACTAAGAAATACTTAACCAGATAATCATGTAAGGTGGGACATGGGGGTTAAGTAGGTGCCTTGGGTGGCATGAGGAATCTGGTGGTTGCCTTTAGAGGCATTTGAAATACGATTAGACTTAACCAAACACACATGTAAATGAACATGACTAAGCGGGTTAAGTGGGATGGACTAATGGGGACAAGCTTAGGTGGAATGCTTGTGGTAAATAGTGGGGGCCCATTTCAACCAGTATCCCAAAACGTATCTTTGTGGGCTTGACCCAAGTCGAGGACGGGACACGCATACTGGGTTTGACTATAAGAGGCCAAAACAGGGAGCGGTGGCAACGCAAGTCCAACGGGTTTCATATGCGTGTGTGGACCCGGGCTGGTAGGTAAGACGTTGTTGCATCGTGTAGGTATAAGCCGTGCATGTCCGTTGTATCAGGTTGCCACTTTAGGGGAGTGATACACCCCACTGTGGGGCCAGCACGGGTATCTACGAGTTAGGGAGCCGATCGAATAATGGGAAGTAGGGTACACCTAGTGGAGATAGGGGCAGGCGGCACCTATGTAGTCAGCTAGGGGTACGTAAAGCCATTGGGAAAGTTTCTAAGTGAAGCTAAGTGGGAAGAATCTTTAGGGTGACTGGTGTGGTGCAGTATAGTGTTTATCCTTTAGTATTTAGGAGCGCCTATAACGTTGCCTTTAGCGATTATCTATGTCCTTAATCTGCTCTTCATAGACATTTTCTTGTTTTCCAGCTTATGCCTTAGTCCAGTTATTTTGGTAATAGTATTGTAGAATTATCATATTCACCAGACTTTATGTCTGACCCCCTCTTTGCCATCCTTTCTCTCCCTTCAGGTCCGCAGGTTGGGCCAAGTTCTAGTGGAGTCTAGTTGGATCGCTTATCTTCTGGAAAGCTTGGACTGCTGAAGTAAAGTCCAGCTTGTTATCTTTCTTTTTAATGGCTATTCATGTAATGGGATTATGTACTTGTTTTATCAAGATAGATATTGTACTTGACATTGAATATGGTGTTATGATGTAATCAAACATGTTTTGACTTCTGCTACAATGAAATAAAGTTTTTGAATTTCCAAGTACTATTTTATATCTGTCTTGTTGTAATTTTACTGTTCTATATTCACTTAAAACCTCCATGGAAGTTAATGCATTCCCTTTGTGAGTGACATTAATGGACATGGGGTGTTACACGTGGTATCAGAGCATAAGGTTACCAGAACAGATAAAAAAAAAATTTAGAAATTTTTTTTTTTCTAAAGTATTTTTGGAAGAAGTGCTTTCAAAAAAAAAAAAAAAAACATGTTATTTAAAGAGAGTTTTTATGAAAAACATAATCCCAAATAGCCACATCCTTATCTTTATCTTTCGAATTCTCCATTTTGAATCTACCCTTTTTCGTTTCAGCATGGCTGAAGATCTTAATCTCCCAGAAGGTGTGACAATTCCAGGGTGGTTTAGGAGATACTTGGAGGCTAGGGCCACCACTGCAGGCCCAGCGGATACTCCTCCACCCCTAGTTGCACCCATTCCTCCTCCTCCTCCTCCTCGTGTTGACACTTTTGCAAAGACGTGCAAGGAATTCAAGGCTATGGGAGGAAAAACTTTTCAAGGGACTGAGACGTTTGTGGAGGCCAGAGATTGGCTTAAGGAGACTGAGGAATTGTTGGATATCTTTGAAGTGGAAGATGGGAGGAAAGTCCGTTTAGCTGTTTGGTTAATGAAGGGAGAGGCCTCGTTTTGGTGGGAGGTCACTAACGGGGAACGTCCAGTTGATTCATGGGCGGATTTCAGACGAAGGTTTGAGGCAAAGTTTCTTTCAAGGGTAGAGGAGAACTTAAATATGGAAAAATTCCTAGCACTAAAGCAAGGGAGCTCATCAGTAAAGGAATATGTCAATAAATTTAATCAGTTAGCAAGGTTTGGCTTGGAGTTGGTGAACACGCCAGAGAAGAAAGCTTTGAGGTTCGTTAGAGGCTTGAATGAACCGTTGCAAGGGTTGGCTATGACCCACATCCCTATGGGAGCCACCTTTGAAATAAGAAGGGTGGTAAAAACAATAATGGCAAAGGGAAGAAGAAATGCTTCAATTGTGGGACGCCTGGCCATCTCAGCAAAGATTGTAGAAAGAAAAAGAAGACTGGTTGTTTTCATTATGGAGATGCGGGACATTTAGTGAAGGACTGTCCAAAGAAGGGGCAGAGGGCAGGGTCTACCTCGGGAGGACAGGTGCAGGCTCTTGTGGCACCAGGGCAGGCAAGGGGGCAAGTTCAGGCTATTGCGGCCCCACCGCTGCAAGAAAGAGGTAGAACAATTTCTGTTGAAAGCTTAGTTTTTCTGTTTGATCATCCTGTCCGTACCTTATTCGATTCTGGCGCATCTCATTCGTTTATCTCTGCATCATTAGTTGAATCACTGCACTTGAACACCAGTTTAGTAGAGAATCCCTTGGTCGTTTCAAATCCAATTGGGGGTTCGGCTCATTTGACCATGATATGTTTGGATTTGAAAATCTCTATACTTAGCGTTGAATTTAGATGTGATGCTTATGTATTGGGCTTCACGGGCTGTGGGCTAATTTTAGGAATGGATTGGTTGTCTAGAAATAGGGCCATTCTTGATTGTGAAAGGAGAGTAGTTAGGCTTGTGACTCGCCTTGGTAATGCTCTCGACATCTTTTGTAATCCCATAAATTCCGTTATGCTAAGTTATCTTGAATCGCTTGACGCGTCTGTAGAGAACCTGCGATCGGTAGAAGTGTTCCGGGAATATCCGGATGTGTTTGAGGAGGTGAAGGGCTTACCTCCAAAGCGGGAGATAGACTTTCGAATTTATCTTGTGGATAATGCTAAACCCGTATCTTTGCCAGTGCGCCACATGGCTCCTCGTGAAAGGAGGGAACTCAATAAACAAGTAAAGGAGTTGCTTGAGAAGGGGTTCATAAGACGTAGTATATCGGAGTGGGGTGCTCCAGTAGTTTTTGCCACAAAGGCGGATGGTTCTCTTAGACTTTGTATGGACTATAGAGAACTAAACAAGCTTACTAAAAAGAACCGACACCCACTGCCGAGGATTGACGATCTCTTTGATCAGTTAGTTGGCGCCTCAGTGTTTTCGCAGTTGGACTTAGCCACTGGCTTTCATCAACTGAGAGTGGCTGAGGATAGTATAGATAAGACTGCTTTTAGGACTCCTGACGGATTCTATGAATGGCTAGTGATGCCCTTTGGTTTGACAAACGCCCCTGCATATTTTGTTGATTTGATGAGTAGGGTGTTTAGGGAATACCTTAACAAATTCGTGGTAGTCTTTGTGGATGACATCTTAGTCTTTTCTAAGAATAAAGAAGAGCACTCCCTACATCTTAGGGAAGTGTTGGAAACCCTTCGAGCGCATAACCTTAAGGCAAAATTTTCTAAGTGTCACTTCTGGAGGAAGGAAGTACGGTTCTTAGGGCACGTGGTTTCCAAAGAAGGGATAGCAGTGGATCCCGCAAAGGTGGTGGCCATCCAAGATTGGAAGGTCCCTAAAAATGCAACCGAAGTAAGAAGTTTCTTGGGGTTGGCTGACTATTATAGGAAGTTTATCAAAGACTTCGCAAAAATATCAGCTCCATTAACACGGTTAACGAAGAAGAACCTGGTTTTTACGTGGGACAAAGATTGCGATGATGCGTTCCAACGTTTAAAGAGAGCCTTAACTTCAGCCCCAGTCTTAGTGCTGCCAGACGGGAATAAACCGTTTACCATCTATACTGATGCTTGTGGGACGGGACTTGGCGCGGTCCTCATGCAAGAGGGAAGAGTAATAGCCTATGGTGGAAGGCAGTTGAGGGCTCATGAAAAGAATTACCCCACGCATGACTTAGAGCTAGCCGCAATTGTTTTCGCGCTTAAGTCTTGGCGTCACTATCTTCTTGGTGAGAAATTCGAACTGTTCACTGACCACAAATCATTAAAATACTTATTCTCTGAGAAGGATTTGAATTTACGGCAGCAACGGTGGATGGAATTCTTAGCCTCCTACGATTTTGAAATAGCATATACCCCGGGCAAGGGTAACGTGGTGGCAGACGCCTTAAGTAGGAAAAGGTTGTCCTTGAGTACGTTGTTTGTTGAACGACAAAGCTTAGAATTCATCTCTATGTTTGACTTTAGACCCTCCGTTGACTTAGTACCCGGTCTGTTAGCATCCTTGGAGGTTAGACCTACACTTCTAGGACGGGTTGGTGAGGCACAGCGAGACGACCCACAGTTGGTTGAGATAGTAGAAAAGCTCAAAGGGGGGAGTCGTCAAGCCATCTTCGTAGGTATACCCTAGACGATAAGGGTTGGTTACGAAGGGATAATAGACTTTGTGTACCACAAGACGAAGACTTAAGGAAGGCCATTCTTGATGATGCTCATTGCTCAAAAATGACCATTCATCCCGGCGGGGATAAGATGTACAAAGATATGAAGCGGGTTTTCTTTTGGGCCGGTATGAAAAAGGATGTGGCCGAGTACGTCGCTAGATGCTTGGTGTGCCAACGAGTTAAAGCAGAACAAAAGAAACCCGGTGGGTTGCTTCACCCATTAGAAGTTCCACTATGGAAATGGGAAAGCATCTCAATGGATTTTGTGGATGGATTACCAAGATCAAGGAAGGGTAACACGGGGATTTGGGTTATAGTAGATAGACTTACTAAAAGCGCCCATTTTATTCCCGTGAAATGTAAGAGGACTGCTCCGTTATTGGCTTCTGTATACATTAAGGAGATAGTTCGTTTGCACGGTATTCCTTCTAGTATAGTAAGCGACCGTGACCCCATCTTTACTAGCGAATTTTGGAAGAGTTTACAAGAGGTGGTAGGGACTCAGCTATGTTTGAGCACCGCATATCATCCTCAGACAGACGGCCAGACCGAGAGGGTGAATCGCATTCTAGAGGATCTTTTAAGGCTTTGTATCCTAGACTTTGGGGGTACATGGGAAGAGCACCTTCCGTTAGTAGAATTCGCATATAATAATAGCTTTCAGTCTAGTATTGGCATGGCACCTTTCGAAGCTCTTTATGGAAGGCCTTGCCGTTCGCCTACATGTTGGTGGGAATCTACCGATAAAATCCTACTTGGGCCCGATATGGTTAGGGAAACCTCGGAGAAGATTGAGTTGATTCGAAGGAGGATGAAAGCAGCACAAGATAGGCCAAAATCGTATGCTGATAAGAGGAGGACAGATCTTGAGTTTGACATTGGGGACATGGTTTTTATCAAAGTATCTCCGTTACAGAATGTTGTTCGCTTTGGGTCCGTGGGGAAATTAGCACCAAGGTTTGTAGGGCCGTTTCCTGTAAAAAACAGGATTGGGAAGATGGCATATAGGGTGGAGTTGCCTGAGAAACTTAGTGGAGTACACGACGTATTCCATGTATCACATTTGAGGAAGTGTTTGCACAAGACCGCGGAGGTGGTAGAGCTGAGTTTGCTTAAAGAGGTGGAAATAGAGCATGATGCAACAATTAGACGAGCTCCTACATGCATTCTTGGGTCGGAGATCAAAAAGTTGAGGAATCGAGAGGTCAGACTGGTTAAAGTGCAATGGGGAGATGATGAGAGCAACGCAACTTGGGAGACAGAAGAGAAGATGCGTTCGTTGTACCCTTTTCTTTTTGAGGGTATGTCTTTTAAATTCTCCTTTATCGCTTAGCTTATCTTATCTTATCTTTAGTATGTCCTCTCATTAGTATCTTTGACCTTTAGTTAGGATAATCCTATGGTTGAAACATGTGTTTGAGACATGTTATGTCTAATGGATGCAAAATGGATGCAAGTGTTTGCTAGTGGTTGCTCGTGGATGCATATATACACACACTTTAGGCACTAGATCGGCTCAGTCACTTCATATTGCATATTGCATATATATGGATGTATTTAGTATAATGGATGTATAATGGTTGTACCATCATATGGATGCTGCATTCGGTTGAATGGGTGTGCACGCATATAGAAGTAGTATGTAAGCAATTAGGATCTTTTGCATACATAATGGATTCATGACACTTACATAATTTGCATTAAGGAGGTCAACTGAATCAGTAGACCGCCTGATTTCGCATTAGGTAAGGACATGTACACACACTTTGCATATGATCATAAAGCATTAGAAGTCTTTTAAGGACAATGGATGCTTGTGTATGATGGATGAGTAGATGGACGTTTGGATGGTAGGATATACATTCATCCAGACTTGAAGATTTCGGGGACAAAATCCTAAAAGGAGGGAGAATGTAACACCCCGAATTTTCTATTAACACTAAAGTTGCTAAAATATTAATAAGTGTGTAAGAGAGGGGATGTATCTAATATGAATATAAAAATATTAATAAGTGTGTAAGAGAGGCGATGTATCTAATATGAATATAAAAATATTAATAAGTGTGTAAGAGAGGGGATGTATCTAATATGAATATAAAAATATTAATAAGTGTGTGAGAGAGGGGATGTATCTAATATGTATATAAAAACAATAATAAGTAAAGGGGGATGTATCTAATATGTACATTGTAGAAAATATATATATATTTATGACATGAATAGAAGTTTATTAATATGCTGAGTGTTTGCTGAGTCACTTCTGACTCATTGCTGAGTCAACAAGATAAACCCCATCTTGTCTGAACGGCTGCGGTTATTTCTAGGTTAAATCTAATGGCCTAAATGAATTCTAAAAATCTATAAATAAGTGGGTAGACCCTAGACCTAAATCACTTGTAAAATTAGAGAAGACTACCGTCATGCTGCTGCCATGGAATTCAGCATAGCCGTCACAAATCTAAGAAGAAGAAGCCTAATCTACTACAACTAAATTCTTCTCAACAAAACAAATCAAAAGATTCTCTCTCTAATTCTCTTCTTTTGTTGGTGAGTATGATGATTCTCACAAGACTATTACAAACTAATTTGACTCAGTTATGAATGGATCACAAGAAAGTGATGTGATTTGTAATTGTAAATTCTATATATTGTGGATCTCTTATTATGTTATTATGTTGTCGTATGATGTAAATTATATATGCTATGTCATGCTATGTGGTAAATTCTCTTATGCTATGTCGTGCTATGTTGAGAATCATGTCATGCTATGTTATACTATCATACTATGCCATGTTATAAATCATGCTATATTATGTTGTAAAATCATGATGTTGTTGGAACATGCTTAAAGTTATGTTTTTTTAATTTAAATGGATCTTGTTTATGGGAATTTGCCTATTAGGTTAGGTGTACCCATAAACTTGAAACTATAATTAAATAAAACTTGATTATGGGAATTTGCCTATTGAGTTAGGTGTACCCATATAAAACCATGTTGTTAAAAAATTAGATGATGTTGATTCACACATGTTCATATATAAGTTTATGAAAATTGATTGAGATTATATTAGGTGAATTTTGAACAAGTTGACACCTTTAGGTCCATGACATGTATAATCTATGCAAGTTGGACATATGCAAGTTTCACCCCTTATTATGATTCATTTGGTCACATATACATGTTGTTATTATGATAATCTCTTTTATGCTATGAGTTAGGCTATTCAAGTCTAACATATATTTTGCGAATAAACGTTCAAACGTGGGGTAGGGTTATTATTAGGAATTAATAAATTGGGTGCAATTTTGTAAGATTTTGCATACCATGAATGGATGTCCATAATTGAGTCAATTATGGACATTGTTAAAAATTGGAAGTAATTAATAATTCAAGTAGGGAATTATTAAAATTGGGGGAAAGTGGATTATTATTAATAATCAATGCTTAGGACACGAGGTTGGACCCGTTTGTGATGTAAACCTGCCCGGACCCGCCCGGCAAATCCAGTAGTCACAAATGTCGGCCCAATGTGAGAGGTCCTAGGCCCAAACTAAAGCATAACAGTTGTAAAGACACGAGGTTAGACTCTTTTATGGTGTAAGACTGCCCGGACCCGCCCGGCAAATCCAGCTGCCATAAATGCCAGTCTAATGTGAGAGGTCTTTATGAGGTTATGGCCTTAATGAACAAAGAAATACTTAACCAGATAATCATGTAAGGTGGGACATGGGGGTTAAGTAGGAGCCTTGGGTGGCATGAGGAATCTGGTGGTTGCCTTTAGAGGCATTTGAAATACGATTAGACTTAACCAAACACACATGTAAATGAACATGACTAAGCGGGTTAAGTGGGATGGACTAATGGGGACAAGCTTAGGTGGAATGCTTGTGGTAAATAGTGGGGGCCCATTTCAACCAGTATCCCAAAACGTATCTTTGTGGGCTCGACCCAAGTCGAGGACGGGACACGCATACTGGGTTTGACTATAAGAGGCCAAAACAGGGAGCGGTGGCAACGCAAGTCCAACGGGTTTCATATGCGTGTGTGGACCCGGGCTGGTAGGTAAGACGTTGTTGCATCGTGTAGGTATAAGCCATGCATGTCCATTGTATCAGGTTGCCACTTTAGGGGAGTGATACACCCCACTGTGGGGCCAGCACGGGTATCTACGAGTTAGGGAGTCGATCGAATAATGGGAAGTAGGGTACACCTAGTGGAGATAGGGGCAGGCGGCACCTATGTAGTCAGCTAGGGGTACGTAAAGCCATTGGGAAAGTTTCTAAGTGAAGCTAAGTGGGAAGAATCTTTAGGGTGACTGGTGTGGTGCAGTATAGTGTTTATCCTTTAGTATGTAGGAGCGCCTATAACGTTGCCTTTAGCGATTGTCTATGTCCTTAATCTGCTCTTCATAGACATTTTCTTGTTTTCCAGCTTATGCCTTAGTCCAGTTATTTTGGTAATAGTATTGTAGAATTATCATATTCACCAGACTTTATGTCTGACCCCCTCTTTGCCATCCTTTTTCTCCCTTCAGGTCCGCAGGTTGGGCCAAGTTCTAGTGGAGTCTAGTTGGATCGCTTATCTTCTGGAAAGCTTGGACTGCTGAAGTAAAGTCCAGCTTGTTATCTTTCTTTTTAATGGCTATTCATGTAATGGGATTATGTACTTGTTTTATCAAGATAGATATTGTACTTGACATTGAATATGGTGTTATGATGTAATCAAACATGTTTTGACTTCTGCTACAATGAAATAAAGTTTTTGAATTTCCAAGTACTATTTTATATCTGTCTTGTTGTAATTTTACTGTTCTATATTCACTTAAAACCTCATGGAAGTTAATGCATTCCCTTTGTGAGTGACATTGATGGACGTGGGGTGTTACACGAACCATCCGCCTTAGTAGCGAATACCACCGGAGCACCCCATTCAGAAATGCTTCGTCTAATAAAACCCTTCTCGAGCAGCTCCTTGATTTGCTTACTGAGCTCCCTTCTCTCACGAGGGGCCATGTGCCTAACGGGCAATGATACTGGTTTGGCATTATCGACTAGATAAATGCGGAAATCTATCTCTCGTTTAGGGGGTAACCCCTTAACTTCTTCAAAGATATCAGGATAGTCTCGGGCCACCCTTACAGATTGCAGATCATCGATGGACGAGTTGAGAGATTCAAGATAACATAACATGACGGGACCTCTAGGGTTACAAGAAATTTCTAGGGTATTACCGAGGCGAGTCATGAGCCTCACCACTCTTTGCTCACAGTCAAGAATGACTCCGTAACTGGACAACCAATCCACACCCAAAATCAACCCGCATCCCATAAACCCGAGAGCCTAAACATTACACATGAATTCTATGCTCAAGATAGAGATTTTCAAATCCACACAAATCACAGGTAAATGGGCGGAACCCCCAATTGGATTTGAAACACTAACGGGACCTCAACTAGACTAGTACTTAGGTGCAAAACTTTCAATAAGATCAGAAATAAAACTATGCGATGTGCCAGAATCAAATAAGGTATGAACAGGGAAATCAGAAATGTAAACATGACTATTACAGAAATGCTACCTCGATCCTGAACTGGAGCGGCGTTGAGAGCATGCACTTGCCTTCCAGAAGGTCCTGCACGCTGATTCTGCCCTTGCTTCTTGGGGCAATCCTTGCTAAAATGTCCGGTCTCTCCACAATGAAAGCATTCGCCCGACTTCCTCTTCCTTTTCTTACAGTCTTTAGCTATGTGCCCAACGATCCGACAGAACTTGCACTTCCTTGTTTCCCTGGTCTTGTTGTCATTGCGATTGTTGTTGCCCTTGTTCCCCTTCTTGTTGTTCTTGTCTCTTTTCTCGGTATCTTCCTCTTGAAGTAGGGCCATATTCACCGAACTCTCGAAGGTCGCCCCCAGGGGTATATGAGACATGGCCAAACCGCGCAATGGCTCATTCAATCCTAGAGCAAAGTGTAGGGCCTTCTTCCGAGCTGTGTCAACCAATTTTAGACCGAACTGAGCAAGTTGATTAAACATATCCACATATTCCCTAACTGTCATGTCCCCTTGCTTTAGAGATAGGAACCTTTCCATCTGAAGGTTCTCTTCTGTCGATGATAGAAACTTTAGTCCAAACCTTCTCCTAAAGTCATCCCAAGTCTCAATTGGTCTAGTAGTGGTGGTGACTACCCACCAATAAGCAGCTTCCCCTTTCAATAGCCATACCGCCAACAGAACTTTCTTACGATCTTCCACATCAAAGATAGCAAAGAGGTCTTCAGTTTCCTTTAACCAGTTTCTTGCCTCCAAAGAAGTCTCCGTTCCGACAAAATTCTTGCAACCCATCGCCTTAAAGTCTTTGCAAAGCTTTGCAAAATCCTCTTGCGGATGCTGAGGGTGAGGAGGAACCTCAGCTATGGGAGGAGGAGAGATGTTGGCGACCGGGGAAGGAGGAGGAATGTTCGCGGGGCCGGCTTCATTCGACCTTGCCTCCATAAATCTCCGGAACCAGACTGGTACTTGCACGCCTTTCGGGATGTTAAAGCGATCGGCCATACTAAAACGAAGAAAAAGATAGATTCAGAACGAAGAAACGAAGGATAGTGCTATGGCTTTTGGGGAATAGCCTTTTTAAAATAACTAGACTCTTCTTGGAAAATACTTAATTGGTTTTGAAAATAGTTTTTCAAAAGGTAAGTTTTAAAAACACTTTTGCTCAAATCTTGTAAACCTTATGCTCTGATACCAAATGTAACACCCCACCTCCGCCAATGCCACTCTTGCAAGGACATTAGCTTTGGAGGGGCGTTAAACAAGGTAAACATGCATGCAGATATCACAATACAGAACATATAAGTAAAACAGAGTAGTAAAGCAGCGGATAAAACTTAGCATTTCAAAACCATAGTCATGTTACAACAAAGTACTTGGTCATTATTTTCCAACAACAAAGTCTAGATAAAAGCATAAACTGAAAAACTAAAATACATAAAGTACTATCCCCATAATGAAGTGATAAACCATAGCTAGCTCAATGTCCAAAACCGTACATGAGCAAATCCAGTAAGCAAGCTATAAAGATCCAAGCTAAGCTCCAATGTTCCCACCCTGAGGACCTGGGGGGGAAATGGAAGAAAAGAGGCGAAAGAAAACAGGTCAGTCAAAAAGACTGGTAAGCCCTACTACTATCTGTCTATGAACTAGTAAAGTTAACTGGCATGAGAAGCTGAGATGAACATAAGGATAACAACATACTGGCATGATGATTAACTAACAAGATAGATAAAGGTGACATCGCATAATCAAGGTTAAGTTTTGCACCACGGGTGTACTAGCATTCTAACATGTCAAGTAAAAACAAGAATTGATCCCTTGGCCCAAGCTTGGCCCATCATCATGAGGTGACCTAAATTAAGGTCCAACTACATGGTTTAGTCGATCGGCTCCCTATAAGCCTAACTCGTCAAGTGTCGGTGTCATACGGCCCAAACATGAAATGTAGCTAACTGTGCTAGGTCCACCCCAGGGTGTATCAAGTCCTAGGGTGTAGACCTCGTACACCAATCAAGTATGAACAGCCTAGATCTACTGGTACCCGTGCTTGATTCTCCAACGCCGGACTATGTGCACGATCATAGTCCGTCTGGACCTACACCGGCGTACCTACACAGCCGTCGTTTTGGTCACTTACATGTCAGCCCAGTAATCGTGCACCACCCTAGCCTAGTCCTAGGGTCTTATGATACTATCAAGAGGGTTACTGCTGCAAAGGACCACGCAACTAGGGTTTCCTTAACGGGTTAAATGTGGTTAACCCGATCCAAACATTGATTAAATTGGTTAAGTGTATCCAAGGTTCATGACTTAACCCCGATTAACCCATCCAGCCCAAATTGATTAAGTATTAAGTGGACCATGACTTAACCCTAATCAGGAGGCATTAATTAACTTAATGTGCTTTAACCTCTCACATTAGACCTTGTTGTGGTTACTAGTTAAGCCGGGCGGGTCCGGGTAGCTTTACACCACAACTTGGTCTAACCTCGGGTTCGAGCACAACATGACCAACTTCTCACATTGGGTCCTATTGTTTGTAGCCACTAGTTAAGCCAGGCGGGTCCGGGTAGATTTATGCTACAAACTCAACCCAACCTCGAGTTGGCCACACTCATATTTTCTAAGTGTCATGTCCATTATGTTTCCAAAACATAATTACAAGTTAACATATCACGCTATGTTATAAAAACCATGTTTATGTCATAATGTTACCCAACCCCAACGTAACCCCATCGTTTACATAATCGCATCAACGCATAAAGGATAAAATAGGGAACTTGGCATAATCATGACAAAAAGTTGTTGAAGCCACAAGTTTAACATGGTGGCATATGAAATGTACATATGTTCATATACTTGCATATTGCATCATTAGGCTTCAAAAGCATGCATAAAACCAAACTTAGCATATGAGTGATACATGGTGATAAATGACATGTAGAAGTTGCTAGAAGTTCGCATTTAGCCTCACATGCAAGTTATCATAAGGGATATGATAACTTTCATGTTGCCAAATGCAACCTTTAACATAAAGCTAGGAGCTTTATGCTCACAAAATCAAGTTTAACTTGCATAACATGATCAACCCAAACTTGCATAACATAGCAACATGTGTCATACATAATGATTAAACCAACTTGCATAATGATCATCCAAACTTGCATATAATGATCCACCAAACTTGCATATAATGATCAACCAAACTTGCATATAATGATCAACCAAACTTGCATATAATGATCAACCCCAAACTTGCATCATTCATTTAACTTTAGAGTTCAAAGAAAGAAAGTAGAAAAGGGCTTACAATGCTATGAAGACATAAATGAATATTTATTATAAAGATTGAGACGAAGCCCTTATGCAATCACCAAAAAGACCCAAATATGAATGCTCCAATAAAAACCCTTGAGCCAAATCAATAAAAACCCTTGCTTTGAAATAGAAATGTTGCAACTTGACTTGAATGCAAACTAAGAACACTCATACAAGCTTGAAAATACTTGTATGCACTCAAAATGTCTCATAGAAATAAACTTAGGAATTTTAACATGAGAGTGGAGGCCATCAGAGGAACAAATTTGACATAGTTTAGCTATAGGATTGAATAATGAGCATTTAGGTTTAGGTTAGGGGTCTTTTCATAGAGGATTAGGATAGTATTAGCCGTAGGATTAACCCTAGATTCAATCCAAGCCATCAAGGCATGTCTTGGGGAAGAAGTCAAGTGTAGGAACCATCTAGGGCCTTTAGATTAAAGCTGAACCATGAGAACCATTCAAATGTAAAATCTGCATTTGAGCGAATCGGCCCACGGGTTGACAGCTAAACACCCTGGATTAACCCCTAGTCGACCCAGCGGGCTTGGGTGGACCTCAAAAATCGGCCGGTTCGGTTATTCCCCTCTCCCAATTCGCTGTTTTGAACATTTTTGCATATTTATTTATTTAATTTTCACTTATATATATATATATCAATAAATATATTTCTCTACGCAACCCATTTCACTTAATTAAGTATACTTTAATTTGTGAATTTTTATGTTCAAATTACGGGGTGTTACAACTCGTTTGGTTGTGATTGTAGTCAGTGGCTCAGCCTCGACCCACTTAGTGAAGTAATCTACAGCTACAATATCAAACTTCGCTCCGCCCTTAGCTATGGGGAGACTTCCAATGATATCAATTCCCCACATAGCGAAAGGCCATGGGCTCGTCATCGTTTTTAACTGACTAGGAGGTGCCCTAGGTATATTTGAAAATCTCTGGCATGCATCACACCATCGTGCGTACGTCGCCGCATCTTTGTTTACGGTAGGCCAGAAATAACCATGCCGCAACACCTTTTTCGCCAATGTTTGCCCTCCAGTGTGATCGCCGCATTCACCTTCATGTACCTTCTGCAGCACACGCTTGATGTCATCATGAGCTATACATCGGAGAAGGGGCATCGAAAATCCCGGTCTGTAAAGAACTCCGCCTTGCAGAACGTATCAGGCAGCTTTACGAATTACTTTACGCCTCTCGCTTTTCTTGGTCGGAAGCGTTCCATTCATTAAGAAATTCTTTAGAGGGGTCATCCATGACTCCCTTTCTGGTTCCGTCTCTAGTACCGGATCAATTTCCATCTGATCTATACTAGGAGACCGAAGTACTTCAACTGGGGCTAGCTCGGTCTCTTCAGGATCGTCGGAACTAGCCATTTTTGCCAACTTATCCGCCTGTTGATTCTCTGACCGCGGAATATGAGATATGTTGTAGTGACCGAAGCCGTTCAGCAACTCCTTTACTTTCTCCAAGTATAAAATCAATCTTGGGCTTTTGGCTTGGAATTTTCCAGTGACCTGGTTTACAACTAACTTGGAGTCGCAAAAGATGTCCAGCTTTGTGATTTCCAACTCCTTTGCGATCCTTAGCCCGGCTATCAGGGCTTCATACTCGGAGTCGTTGTTAGTGGCGTGAAACTCCATCCGGATAGCATAGGATATCAGCCGTTTCTCAGGAGTTTCAAGCACTACTCCAGCGTCGGACCTCTTGTCATTCCTAGCTCCATCAGTGTACAATCTCCAGGCATTTGGATCGAGAAGTAACTTTGAGGGTCAGCTTCTTCGTTCACTATATCTTCCTCCGGGACAGTAAACTCTGCTATGAAATCGGCTATCACTTGCCCCCGTATTGACCGCCGGGGCTGAAAGTTCAGATCAAATTGACTTAACTCAATGTTCCATTTGAGTAGTCTTCCAAACGTTTCTGGTCTCTGTAGAACTTGCTTGACTGGATGATCAGTGTATACGGTAATGGGATGAGCCTGAAAATAATGTCGAAGCTTTCTAGAAGCAATCAGCAAATTGTACACCAATTTTCTATCCTTGGATAGTTACGCTCTGCTGCCATCAATTTTTTGCTCACGTAATACACTGGTCTCTGAACTTTATCTTCTTCTCTCACCAATGCTGAGCTGATCGCGTGGGACGACACTGCCAAGTACACGAATAAGTCCTCGTGATCCACCGGCTTAGATAATATTGGAGGTTTCTCCAGATGACTCAGCAGGTTCTGAAACGCTTCTATGCAGTCAGGCGTCCATTTGAAGTGGCGTTTTCCTTGCTTTGTCAATTCGAAGAATGGGATGCATTTGTCCGTAGCCCTGGAGATGAATTTGCTTAGTGCGGCTACTTTCCCTGCAAGGCTTTCCACATCTTTAATCTGCCTAGGCTCCTGAATATTTCTGATTGCTGCGATCTGATCTGGATTAATCTCAATCCCACGAGAACTGACGATGAATCCCAAGAATTTTCCGGAGGCGACCCCGAATGAACATTTTGTTGGGTTGAGTTTCATCCCGTACTTTCGAAGAATGCCAAACATCTCTGCAAAGTCCGTAGCGTGATTGGAGGATTGCCTGGACTTAACCAACATGTCGTCGACGTATACTTCCATTGTTTTCCCAATCTGGTTATAGAACATTCTGTTCACTAGCCGTTGATATGTAGCGCCTGCATTCTTCAAGCCAAAGGGCATTACCACGCAGCAGTATAACCCCAGATCCGTAATGAAGCTAGTGTGTTCTTGATCTGGAACATGCATTGGAATCTGGTTATATCCTGAATAAGCATCCATAAAGGAGATAAGTTCATGACCCGCCGTTGAGTCCACCAACTGATCGATCATGGGTAACGGAAAACTGTCTTTCGGGCAGGCTTTATTCAAATTCGAGAAATCGATACATGTTCGCCACTTCCCATTGGCCTTCTTTACCAGAACTGGATTTGAAATCCAGTCTGGGTAGATTGAGTCTCTGATAAATCCATTACTCTTTAGCTTTCCAACTTCTTCTTTCAAGGCAGCGGACCTCTCTGGGCCCAGCATTCGCCTTTTTTGTTTTACCGGAGGATGCTTAGGGTTAAGGCTTAATGAATGGCTCATGATTGATGGAGATATCCCGCACATGTCTGCGTGGGTCCAAGCATATACATCCAAATTATCTTTCAAGAAATCCGTCAGTTCTTTAGCTAAATTCGAATTTAACTGGGATCCAATCTTAAGGAACTTCTCCGGATCACTATCATCGATCGGTACATCCACAGTTGTCTCATTGGGAGTCGCCATTCTGCCCCCAGGTTCTTTGTCCTCTCTGGGATCTATATCCTCGGGCAACTCTCTGGGCGACTCTCCTACGGTTATTCTCTTTAATTGCTATAAGGTTTCCGCCCTTGCGGGGGGAGAAGCGCCCTTGATTTCTATGTCTCCTCCATTGCAGAGTAGCTTTAGCTCTTCAATTTAACATGCTCGTGCGGCAACCTGATCTCCTCTGACAATACCAACACCAGCTTCTATAGGAAACTTCAATAACAAGCATGGGGGTTATACAGGCTCTAAACTTTGCGAGGGCCGGTCGGCCCAAGAAGGCATTATAGGGTGATTCAATATCCAAAACCATGAAGGGAAGAATTCTCACTCTCTGACGTTCTCCTTCCCCAAGCGTAACTGGTAGCTCTACATAACCCATAATAGCGATGGATGCTCCGTTAAATCCACGGATCCATCCCTTACAGGGCTTCAAGTCTTTTATCTTGAGATTCATCTGGTCAAACGTCTTTTTGAAAAGAATGTTGACGGAACTCCCGTTATCCACCAAGACTTTATGAACAGTGGTCGGGCCAATAGGTACTGTGATTACAAATGGATCTTCGGTCGGAGCATGGACTCCAATGCTTTCTCGTTCACGGAAAACGACGTCGTCGGACATCATCTTTTGTTTCTTTACCGGGACGTTGTCCTCAGGGTTGCTACACTCCCCTACCTCGAGGTGTTGCTTGGTTGCATTGACATACTGATCCAATGCCTTAGAACCGTGCCCGGCGAAATAAAGCCCTCTGATTATGGTATTGATAACAAGGTCCTTTCCCTTTTGCTGGGCAATTGGCCTGACAGCAGGTTGATTCTGGTTCTGATTTGGGGCCTGTACGGCTTGCCCCCTGTCTTTGGGCATCACTCTGTATTCATCCAATTTTCCTTCTCGGAGAAGCCTCTCGATCACATCTCTTAGGTGACGGCATTCATTCGTCGAATGGCCATGAATCTGATGGAAGAGACAAAACTTCCCCGTTTCACGTTCTTTCTTCGTCGACTCTCTGGGAGGAGGCCTTTTATTTTGGAGGACGTTGTACGAATCCATGAAGATATTCTCCAAAGTGTCGTTTATTGGCGTATAACTCTCAAAAGACCTGGGACGAGTCCTTCTCTGGGAGTCGTTCCCTCGATTCCTCTTCCGGTTGTTGTCATTACTGTTATTACCATTGTTCCCTGACTGACGACCGCCCTAGCTCCGGTTTCCGACATTAACCTCGACCTTCCCCGAGCTGTCTCCTGTCTTCTTAATGGCGACATTGCTCTGGATTTCCTCTTTGTCGGCCATTTTTGCCTTTCGGTTAGCATATACTTCCTCCCGGCGTAAGCGCACGTTAGCTTTTTCGTAGAATAATTCTCTAGTATGAGGTGGCTTGCCGGCTAGGTATTTCCCAAATTCGGTGTCTTTATCTACCCCATCAATTAGGGCCGCCACAACAGTTGGCTCGTGAGGATCTTTGACTTCAGTGGCGGCTAGGTTGAAACGGTCTAGATACACCCTCAAACTCTCGCCGGGTCATTGCTTGACAATGAACAAGTCAATCACACTCTTCGTCTTTTGTGCATAGATGCGGAACTGTTCCACAAACCTTTCACTCAACTCCCTGAAGCTGGAAATTGATCTTGCTGGTAAGCGAGAAAACCATAATAATGCTACATCCTCCAAGAATATGGGAAATGCTTTGCACTTGACAGCGTCAGAAGCTGCGGCAGCGGTCATTGACCAAGAATATCTCATCAGATGTTGGACGAGATCAGATCTACCCGTGGAACGGTTCATCTGCGGCATGTTGAAGCGCCTCGGGAACGTCGCATCTAAAATGTCATCATTGAAAGGGGTGTGACTGCAGTCAATTCCCCAATCTTCGTTCCGTTGTCCACGGCTATCTGCCAGAATTTGATGGATCATAGCTGCAACATTTGCACTGGTCAGCGGAGGCTCGAGGTCAGCGCTTCTTGCTCGGTGGGGTTCTCTAATCTCCCTTCCAGGAGCAACCACGAAATCCGGGGCTCGGATTGGGCTTCGCTGCCCCCTGTTACCATGAGCATTTGTACGGCGACGGGGCTGAGGTAGTCTATTCTGAACAGGGCAATCCACACCTCGAGCTCTGGGAGTTGCGGCGCGATCATTCACATTACGGTTCGAGGGCCCTGCACCCAGTGCCTCTTTTTCCTGTGATGGCAGGGTTCCAAATTGAAGCTGCGCTATCTTTTCAGGCCTCTCATATGGTCTCCGCGGAGGTCTCGGCGATTCCTCTAACGAAGAAGAGTATTCTTGGGGTGATCGGACGAACTGGGGACGTCCTTTGCCTTGCGAGATCATTAAGCCTTCTAACCATAGCGGTCAAGTTCTGTCGCAGAACGGAGCTCTCCTGTCTTTGAGCAGCCAATTCATCAAACAGCCTCTCCCACATTTCGGAAAAGCGAGAGAGATCCCCCTCAGTAACGGGAGCAGAAGGGTCATATTGATCATCATCATTTTCTCTTATGCGCAAAGAGCTTGAGCCTGGTCGAGCGGAGGGGCCAGGACGGGAGGAGCGAGCCATAGGCTCCTTTCCAGGTCGAGTTGTAGTCTGATCATCAATTTGGATCGCTGTGGATCGAGGTTGGTGGCTCGCAGCGCCCCCTTGGGATCGGTTCGTGGTCACGGTATGCGGAGGAATCGGGGCGTTATCACGGGATCGAGTAACAACCCCTCCAGCTTCGCGGTTCGCAGCGCCACCCTCAAGTTGGATCGTGGCACCTTGATTGGTTTGGTTCGCCCCCCCTGTCCTCGCGATCCGTGACCCCCTCGACGACCTGCTCGTGTGCACTTTCGCCAACCACTTCATTCGTGACTTCATTCGCTTGCGAAGTTCGCGCTTCCTTAGACTTCTTTCCAGCCATGTTATCAAATGTTGCTGGAATCTTCAAAAATCTGAACAGTAAAGTTTTGGGACTGTTTTCTTTGGACTTTCAAATCCAAATAGTAGAATAGCAATCCGGTAGGCTGAGAATTCAATTCTCAGTGAAAGCAACAAAATGTTAGATCAAAGTTTGGACCTAACACCCAAATTGTTCTGATTCGTAAAGAATGATAACTAGAGAATGAAGAAAAAGCAGAAAACACACAGGATTTATAGTGGTTCGGCGTTAACGAGCCTACGTCCACTTTATATGTTATCGATTATACTTTGAATGCTAGTACAATCAATGATTTCTCTCAAACTCACTCTTACAATTGTGATTTCTCTCAGTAATCTCGTAGTAAAACTGATAAGAAATAGTGGTATGACAGTAATGGTGGAATCAGTGCTCAATACTACCCAAAGGATCCTCAAAAATGCCAAGCTCAGGGCTATTTATAACTGATTTTGTCAGGCGGATCGCGGTCACATGTGGCACAGATCCCGAGAATATCGGATTGGATCGCAGCTTGATGAAGAATTAGTCAAATTAGCCGTTGTGGACAGGTGTCGCCATCCCCTTAAATATCGGATAGAGAAAGGAGGAGGAATTGGTCAAAGTGATAGTTGGGGACACGTATCGCTGGATCCGTGCATCTCGGATCGCCGAAGACTAGCTCGTGCTTGAACAGGTCAGAGGCTTCGCTGTGTGTCTGGGAATCGGATCGGTCTGTGCAGGGTAGCAGTGTAAATGCAGATCGAGTCGTGTATAGGTAGTCGAATCGCTGATACTATGGGGGGTGATCCGATGGGGGGTGATCCGAGAGAGGCGACCCTCTGGTGCGATCCGATCCTTCATGGATTTAAGGAACGTAGTTTCATTCTTTCTTCTTGTGCGTGAACCTTGGTGGCTTGGTCAAAAATCTAGCCAACATCCCCCAACAAAAGAAAAAATCTATGATATTCGACATTATCAAAATGAACAACTAAAACTACAAAGACAACTTTATTATGAGAAAAATCAAACTTCAAATAGGTTAACTTTTCTCGAAACTGTAGCTCTTCGAATTTGTGGAAGATCAGTTGTCCTAGAACCAAGGCATTACCCTCTTTCTACAACTCCTGAATCATCAAAGAGACCCACTACTTTATGGAGTGCAAGGAAGAAAACCAACTAGAAGGAAATTCCAAAATCGTGGGAAAAGAACTATCAACAGAATGAAGGAGCTAGGACACCACGGAAATCAACTTCATCTGAAGAATAGATATCGAATCATAGGAATATTTCTTTTCTGTAAATAAGACTTGCATTGATCAATAAGGCAAAATTTTCCGATGTTTTGATTAAAGGATTTATATTGTATTCTTTTAATAAACATATATATCTTTTCTTTTCAATTAATAAGTTTAAGATCAATAAACATTCAAGAAATAAACTTAGAATTAAAAACAAAGGCTGTTGTTTAGAAAAACAGCAACCAGTCGACTGGTAATATATTCGTCAGTCGACTGATTAACTGGAACCCTAAAACATGGTTCGAGCCATACACATTCTATTTAATCCTACCTCCCTTATTTTTTACTCACTTCTCAAACTTTCTAAAACTTCCAAAATCCTAGAACCTCCAAAAATTTTATCATGGCTCTGAAACGTCAATTAGACAAAGGATCATCTTCAAGGACAAGATCAAAGAAGATAGAAGAATCCTCTATTGATCAATGCCTTTGGAATGACCTAGCTAAGAAAGGATGGAAGCTTTTATCAAAATTTAAATTAATGGCAGGACCTTTTGCAAAATTTGAAGATTTTAATTTATATGGATTACAACAATTAGCTTATCAAGGTAGAATTGAGTCTCTCTTAGATTATTCTCAAAACAATATCAAAATTAATGTCACGATGACAAAGTTGTTCTTGGCCAACATGAACTTGGATCATCAAACTCCCACTAATTCACAAAATTGTGTATGGAGTCTCGTTTGTGGTCAACCCATCTTTATTTCTATTGATAGACTAGGTCAAGTTTTAAATTCACCTATGGATGGAATATATTTAACCGAGTTGAATTGTGAATATGGTGTATGGGATGAAGTAAATCATCTCTTTATCGATGATGATTCGGACGGATCTCGAACAAAAGGATACGACCTAATGCAAGGGTATTTCATCATGTTCTTACTCGAACAATACTAACAAGATCCGGAACTCGTGATCTTGTGTATTCGGACACTTTCCGGGATTTGTATGCAGCTTTTGATCATGTGAAGATTAATTGGATGCAAACAATTATGTACCATCTTCTTCTTTATACAGAAGGAATAACTACATACTTTTATTATGGTGAATATTTGATGAGAATCTTTGAATGTGCAAAAATTCCAAAACCGGACTCGAAAATGATTGAAATAAAAATATTGGATAAGAAAATTTTGAAGCAAATGCATATGCCTCCTCCGACCATTCGAATCATGAGTTTCGAAAATTGGAGAAAAAGAAGTTCGGATCAAACATCTTCAAGTTCTATTCATGCTAATCCCGAAGATGTCTGACTAACGGAACCATCACAAACATCAAGACAAGCACTTGATGTAGTTGCACATAATCAACTCCTTCTTGAAGCAAGACTTAAACGAATGAATAAGAAAATGGACAAAAAGTTTGACAAAATCAATAATTTTCTTGGACGAATGTGGAATTCAATCTCTTGCACTCTTGTAAACACTGTACATGTGACGGATCCGGAGAAACAACCTATGTCTCCTCTAAATTGAACCTCTTCTAAAAGTACCAGATCCGATGAAACCTAGCATAGTAGCACGAATGAAGTGTTATTTTGCTTAATGTATCTTTTTATCTCGAACTTACTAGTTATGCTTTTGGTTGTGTAATAATTTGTGTTTGGAACATCGATGCTTTTGGTTGTGTTGAATATTGTATTGCTTTGCTTGAAATGATTATGTTTCATTATAGCATCAATTTGATATCCAATTACTCTATGTTCATCATGGTTATTTACTTTTTAATCAATGACAAAGGGGGAGAAAAATCATTAATGTGCTATGCTCTAAATATATGCTTTCCATGATAAATTTATTATTGAATATATGTGTTATGCTTTTAATATCAAATTTATTTAGAATACATATGCTAACATTTTGTTACAGGAATCAAAATGGTAAGATTATAATTTTATTGGACTAACAAAATGTTGCAGAAATTCAAGGGGAGAAAATACTCAGGGGTAGAAAATCAGATATGTTGTCATCAATTAAAAAGGGGGAGAATGTTGATATCAATATTTTGATTAATGCCAACAAAAGAAGATAGAAATGGAAATCATGTTATAGAGATAAGGTTTTATATATATTTATAAGTTGAGTCGTATTAGAATCATGTTAAAATCTATTCTCAAGTATAATATATATATATATATATATATATATATATATATATATATATTCTTAAGGCTTTAAAAAGTCAGATATATACAAAAATAGCTCTACCAGTCGACTGGTAGAAAATAGACCAGTCGACTGGTCAGAATTTTTTTGTATATAACGGCAAGTTTTGAAAAAAAAATCCAAATGATTTTTCAACAAGTCAACTGAAGAATTTTAACCAGTCGACTGATCCGACCCAGAAACTATTTTTTGAAGAGCTGCTTCTATTCATGAAGAGGAATCTCTTCATTTCTGTAAGGAAATGGAAGTTTCTGTTGATTAAATCTCTTCATGAAGAATTGCTACCTTTCTATTATTATATAAACAACTTCAAACATGATTTACAACTACTGATTTTACTGATTATTATTATATTCTCTCCATTTTCTGAAATTACATTATTTGCAAACAAAAGATCTCCTAATTCAAATACTTGTTGAATCCTTGATTTGATTTTAATATCACTTGATTCAACAAGCAATTTTCTTCCTTAAATCTTCGCATTCAAATCATATACTCGAGGATCTGATTACAGGAAGGTTGTACTTAAACTGTTGACAATCCTTGTTGATTCAAGAACAAAAAGCAAAAGTCAAAACACTTATAATTTTTGAAGTCCTGTATAGTTTCTTAGGCAAGAGGCATCCCTGTTGGGGCTCGGGTGTACTGACCTATTCCTCCGGGTTAAGAGAGGGCGTGATAGTGAATTTTGAAGAGGAGCTTCAGGATTGGACATAGGGCGGGAAGTCCAAACCAGTATAAAATTCCTGGAATCACTTTACTTTACTTGTTGCATTTAGTTTATTTGTGATATACTTATATAGTTTAGCTTTTACCTGCGTAAATATTATATATTAGCAAGTTAGTTTATCATCTACATTTTTGCTATATCCATATAGATCCTACTTAAGTCATACACATCGACTTCCTCGACTTTTTCAGAGGCCTGGTGCGAAGGGTGAACCGTCGAGTGTCGAATCTGCAAAGAAAGAGCGCAAAAACAAGAAGAAAAGACACGACTAGTGTTAGCAACTTAAGTAGAAGTTACCACTTATTTTGGTAATGTAGGTCGATAGTTTAAGCGAGTACGACCCTCGCTTTTGGTTTTTCAAGACATGGTGTGGTTTTCGTGTATACCGTGTCATTAGAAAGGAAGATGTTAGACATGTAGTTTGTTTTGATGTGTGTGTGTAAAAATGAAATATGAATTAGTAAAGATTGCGATTTATGTCGAGTGTTCGGATGTTCTTCTCATGTTTTCCAACGTCCTGTACTTGCATAAGCGTATTTATCGTTACACTTAACAAAAAAGCGATCGGGGACCACGCTCTGGGTCAATTATTCCAGAGGGGTGTGATTAAGCGCAGGCTTCTAATAAGTTTCCCTTAGCTCAGGAAACCCGTAGTTTGCGAAGACGGCTGTGCACCTGCTGTTCTAGATTGCCCGGGGTTAATCCCAAGTGCAACGAAGGCGTATGACGTCGCGATTTGCGGTTCGTTCAGTGTGTGGCTCTCCCGTCGTTCATCGGGTTGAGGCGAGCCGCAAACATCGTTTATTCGTGTGAGAGGAGAAGCCCGGATCATCAGCCCGTAGGTTCCTATCGTGGCCACGGGCTACCCCTTACCCTTGAGAGATTCGGGGAAGAAACGATTTAAGGTCGGTCTCGGTGTTGCGCCAAGATTCGACCGGCACCCGTAGCTGGGAGAGAAATTTAAATCACTCCTGGCTGGCTGTTGGGTGGCCCTAAGTCGCTTAGGACTTGGGCGTGGAACGATTTATCCTCGGTCTCGGCACGGGGCCGAGGTTCGAGTTCGTGGTTATTTATACTCGGTCGCGCCGCGAGCAGGTGACTCGAGTGGCGTTGTTGGCTCCGGTGCTCGGGGTGACGATCGTAGCCAGTGTAGTCTGGCCTCGAGGCTGGCTCGAGATTCGGATGGCGGTCCCGGCTCCCGTTGTCAGGGGCCAATATGCCGATCGACTATTCACACACAAGCTGGTTGTCAGGATTAATCAAACGTGTCATGTGCGGAGTAGACACAAAAGAGAGATAGGAAGTTGAACATAATTCCCACTAATAACTTTGGCAGTAATAGCCTTTACAATGCCTTGAATTGCTAGAAAACAAAACATCATTGGAAAGCGTAAACAACTGTGTACTAAGTTATGTAAAGTAGCGGCGGAGATGTTCACTGTTCCATGCTCTTTAAAGTTCGGCTCTGTCCACGGTTGCGAGTATGAAAGTTCCATCGCTAAGCCTTCGTTGTATGGAATAAGGGCCTTCCCAACGAGGAGCAAGACCTGCTGGTGGAGGGAAGAACCGTTTTAAGACAAAGTCGTCGATGTTGAGGTCCTTACGGTGGACCCTGGAATTAAAGTATCGGGTGACTCGTTGTCGTTGGGCGGCAGCTCGGAGATCGGCTTCGTTCCTTTTTTCCTCAAGCAAATCGAGTGACCCTAAAAGTAAATCTTGGTTTGTCTTTGGACCAAAATATGTGACTCGATGAGATGGAAGCTTGAGCTTAATGGGAATGACATCTTGGGATCCGTAAGCCAGGGCGAAAGGAGTGTGTCCGGTCGTTGTCTTGTGGGTGGTTCGGTAGGCCCATAGGGCTAGAGGAAGTTCGTCTGCCCACATGCCCCCAGCCTTTTCTAGATGCTTCTTGATGATGGGTTTAATGACCTTATTAGCCACCTCGACTTGCCCATTGGCTTGGGGATGAGCCACCGCCAAATTTTTTTTTTATTTTGTGCCGCTTAAAGAAGGCTTTGAATTTGGCGCTTTAGAACTGAGTGCCATTGTCGAAAATGATAGCTTGAGGGACCCCATATCGAGTAATGATTTTTCTTACAACGAAGTTAATCATCTTCTTGGTGGTGATTGTGGCGAGGGCTTCGGCCTCTACCCATTTAGTAAAATAATCAACTACGACGACAGCATATCGTGCCCAACCATTGGCCATTGGAAGAGTTCCAATGATGTCGATTCCCCACATGACGAATGGCTATGGGCTGATCATTTGTGTCAATTCTGTAGGTGGGGCTCTTAGGATCTTTGAGAGGCGTTGGCACTTGTCGCACTTGCGAGCATAGTCTGTGTGTGGCGTCTTGGACGGGCATAGGCCAGTAATAGCCGTGTCTGAGTATTTTTCTAAGCGGCGTTTGCCCTCCTGTATGGTCACCGCACTCCCCTTCATGTACACTGGTTAAGACTCTGATGGTGTCGTGATGGGCTACACATCTGAGCAATGGGACAGAGAAACCTTTAAGGTAGAGCATCCCATCCATAAAAAGATAGCGAGCCGATTGGTGGGTGAGCGCTCGTCTTTGCTTGTAGTTTCCCAGATGGGTCCCATGCCGCAGGTAATTCTTGATTTGTGTCATCCAAGATTCAGGTTCGGATTCGGCGTTCATGACCGCCTTTGTTTATGTTTGCTTGATACTAGGGGAGTTGAGCACTTCGACGGGGGCGAACCCCAAGAGTTGCGAATCCTTGGAGCTTGCCAGTTTGGCTAGTGAATCGGCTTTTTCATTTTGTTCTCGGGGAATGTGTGTGATGACAAAGTGGTCGAAGTAGGTGAGTAGTTCCTGAACCTGGGTTAAGTACAGGGCGAGTCGTTCCCCTTTTGCTTGATATTCCCCTTGCACCTGGTGCACGATGAGTTATGAATCGGAGAAAATTTGAATTATCTTTAGTTTGAGCTCGACCCCGATTCTAAGTCCAACTATCAAGGCCTCATATTCCGCGTTGTTGTTGGTAGCAGGAAAAATTAGTTTTAGTGCGTAGTGTATCAGGCATTCCTCGGGAGTGATGAGCACGACTCTAGCCCCAGAGCACTTGCTGTTGTAGGACTCATCCACGAACAGTTTCCATTGGTTGTTGGAATCCTCAGTCTTCTCCGTAGGAGTCTCCTTGAGAGTCGTGAATTCTACAATGAAATCAGTGAGGGCTTGTCCGAGGATGGACCGACGGGGAATGAATGTTACCTAAAACTGGCTTGGCTCCATACTCCATTTAATAGTCGGTCGGACACCTCGGTTCGTTGTAGGACTAGATGTAGCGGCTGGTCGGTGAAAACCTCTATGGGATGAGACTGGAAGTATGGTCGAAGTTTCCGAGAAGAAATCAATAAGCAGAATGCCAAATTTTGCAACTTCTGATAATTCTTCTCTGCCCCCGTCAATCGTTTGCTTTTAAGTCCTCATGGTTTATGGGCTTAGATAAGATAGGCGGTCGCTCTAAGTGATCTAGAAGTTCCTTGAACGCAGAAATGCATTCTGGGGTCCACTCGAAATTGTGTTTCTCCTTTCGAAGTAAATCGAAGAAAGGAATGCACTTGTCGGTGGCCTTAAAGATGAAACGACTTAAAGCGGCGACCTTTCCATTTAAACTTTGGACATCCTTGATCTTCTTGGGGATTTGGATGTCCCGAATAGCTTGGATTTTTCTGGATTGGCTTCGATTCCCTGGGAGTTGACGATGAAACTCAATAATTTTCCTGAAGCGACTCTGAAGGAGCATTTCAGGGGGTTAAGTTCCATGTCATACTGGCGGAGGACATCGAACATTTCAGAGAGGTCATGGACGTGATTGTTGAACTCTTTTGATTTGGCCAACATGTCGTCCACATACTCCTCCATGGAATTCCCGATTTGGTTTTTAGAGAGTCGATTAACCATTCGCTGATAAGTGGCGCTAGCATTCTTGAGGCCGAAGGGCAAGATGCGATAGCAGTAAATTCCAATGTCAGTTATGAAAGAGATATGATCTTGATCGCGAAGATTGTAGCTTGAATAGGCATCCATGAAAGATAGTAGCTGGTATCCGGCGGTCGAGTCGACTAGTCGGTCGATCTTCGGGAGTGGGAAGTTGTCCTTAGGACATGCCTTATTTAAGTCAGAGAAGTCGACACATGACCGCCATTTATTGTTGGCTTTTTTGACCAGAACTGGATTGGAGACCCATTTGAGGTAGTCGGCTTTGCGGATGAAGTTGTTGTTGAGTAGGCAGACAACCTCTTCCTCGAGTGCCTTGGACCTCTCGGGTCCCAAGAAGAGGTGTTTCTGCTTGACTAGAGGCATTGTAGGATCTATACTTAAAAATGGCAAGAAACCGCAGGGTCGATGCCCCACATGTTGGAGTGAGTCTATGTGAACACGTCTAAGTTAGCCTACAATAAATCCATAAGATCCTCTTTGATTGCTGGAAGGAGGCATGGTCCTATCTTTAACACCCTTGATGGATCGTCGGGATTGACTGGAACATCCACTGTGGGTTCAACCGGAGTAGCCCTCTCGTATTCCGTCTCTTTATTCTTTCGTGGGCCGAGGTCATCGGAAAGACGACAGTGGCGCCTGAGCCAAGGCCTAGACGTCGCTGATTGCTACGCGGAGGCGGTCTTGGAGCAAAAAGGCGTGGGCATGGCTTTGCCCTTGTCCTTATTGTGCGCATTCTTCCATTCTATTGCGTTGAATTCTCTAGCATTGTCTTGGTCGCCTCTAACTGTTCCAATCCCATTTTCTGTCGTGAATTTCATTAGGAGGGACCATGGTGACTTGCAGACCCGAAATTCTATAAGAAAAGGACACCCGAAGAAGACGTTGTATAAGGAGATGATGTCAATAACCACGAAGGTGAGGATTCAGACTCGGCTTCGGTCCCTAGTGCCGAGTTCAACGGGCAGGTCAATGATTCCTACCAGACAACTGGAATCTCCGTTGAAGCCGTGGATCGTGGCATAGCATGGTTTGATATCCTTTGCTTCTAATTTCATCTGGTCGTAAGCAGCTTTGAAAATGATGTTGACCGAGCTTCCTGAGCCCACCAATATTCTTCGGACGGATGCGGCACCAATTTAGGTTGTGATAACCAAAGGATCGGTTGTCGGAATTTCAACTCCCATAGAATCTCTTTCACGGAAAACAATGTCATCCCGCATGGTTTTTTGGAGCTCGGCTGGGACGGATTCATCGGGAGTGGAGCAAGCCACATAAGTAGCATGTTTTATGGAACTTTCATATTCCTCCATTTTTCGGAAGTTGTTGTGTGTAGGGCCAGGCCCGTCACATATAGTGTTGATCACGATCCATCTCCTCGGATTAGATGGACCTAGAGCTTGCTTGGCAACTGCCTAAGGTGCTGGCGCCAGAGGTTTTGAATTTTTTTTGGGAGCAAAGGGTTCTTGAATGTATTGCTCAAGCCTTTTTTTGTGGATAAGCTTCTCAATTTCATCCTCGAGCTGGTGGCATTCATTTGTTATGCCCATACACATCATGGTATCGGTAGTACCTTCTAGTATTTTTCTCGAGGTCGGTTGATTCCCTGGTGCACGGCTTCTTGTATAGTAAAGTGTTGCATGTCTCCAAGTAAATTGTTTCTATGTCCTCACTCAGTGGGGTGTCTGTCTCATAGGCTTGGTAAGGGCCAAGCTTTCTTGGTTCGGTCGAGGCCTGACCGTTACTTCGGACACCTTGCCTACCGTTATTCGATCTTTGCCTAGAGGGACCCGCCCCCTTATTCTGATCAGAGGGCTCTCCCACTTCTCTTCCTCTGAGGCGGTTATTTGTAGTGTCCTCTTGAGAGTTGTTGGGGTGACTGGTATTGGGAGTCGGTTCCGTCTCGCTTCCTCTTGGCATAAGTATTGCCCCGCCTTTTCGTAGAAAGAATTGAGGATTTTTGGCTGCTTCCGGCCGATCCATGCCCCCGAATGCGGAAGTAGGGAGGACGCCCTTTGCTAACTGAAAGAGTATGGTGCGAGGGTCCGGATCCTCAACCTCGGCGAGGGCGATGTTGAACCCGAAGAGGTAGCTTTTGAGCGACTCGGCGGGCCCATGGTATAGGTTGGAGAGAGTGGGGGCATTCTTTATAGTTGGAATATGCATCCTGAATTTCTTGACCAACTGTGTCGTTAACTGGCCGAAATTGTTAATTGAATCAAGTGGAAGGCTAGAAAACCATAATAAAGCAGTTCCTGATAAGAAGACTGGGAAGCACTTTCATTTGTTCGGATCGTTGCCCCGGCTCGAGTCCATTTTCCATTTATATCTATTTAGGAAGGCACAGGGATCGGTGACGTCGTCGTAGAGCAGCATCTGTGGCATGCTGAAGCGTCGTAGCCACTCAGCTTTGTTTACCCTTGTTGTGAAAGGGATACTCCTAATGTGCACCTCCCAACAATCGCGCACATTTCCTCGCATTCCCCTCACGATCCTTCGGGCCATGTCGGGGAGATAAGTTGGATAGGGATCCGCCCTCGGGACCCATGGGTTTTGGCGAGGTTCCGGAGTTCTATTGCGAGGGCGTCTTCTATGGTGGATGTCCGGGTCATCTTCTTTCATGTCCTCGACATCTATGATCGGATCCAAGTGTGGATGATGAGGCAGAGCGAGTTAATGCGGATCCTGTTCTGGAAGAGCGCGGGCCGCTGGAATAATAGATCCATCATCCCGATGGACAACCATTGGGTTTTGTCGAGGAAGGGGTTGGTTGGTCGGACCCGGTCCGTCATTGATGATCAAGCGAGAGCGATCTTGGTATTGTGCCCCTTCGTTGTATGTGACTGTAGGACGGTCGTCGTTTCCATTTCCGTTTGCGTATCCGTTGTCGTTACCGTTGTCGAGGTCGTTGTTATGAACGACGACATTGTTGATGAGACTAAACCTCCTTCTTTGATGCGGGTCCCTTGACTTGGAAGAGGAAGTTTTCGGGGCAGCTGGCCCCGATCGAACGTTGTTCCGAGCTAGCTGAAGTCGAGCGACAATGCGCTGACTTTCTTGAAGTTGTCACATAAGATCGATGTTATTCCTTAATGTTTGATTGAGCTCGACAGCTGTGTTCTCATACTTTCCATTAAGCATGTGAATCTGTGCTTGAGTTGCGGGCGCTTTGGGGTTCGCAGAAGGAACGGGTTCCGTAGTGGCCGGGATATCCGCCGGCTGAGGCTGTTGAGATGTGCCGGCTGAGGCTGCCGCTAAAGAGCCGACCGTTCCGTTCTTTGGTCACTTTACCATCGTAGGTGGACTTGGTGGCAGGTTTAAAAAAGGAACCAAAAGCTCGTCGAAGTCAAGATGATAAGGTGCGACAAAGACTTAAATCTGAGTGTTCTCAGTGAAAGCACCAAATGTTGATGGCAAAAAATGTCGTAAACACCCAAGATTCCAATTACTAGGAATTATTAATTTGGTTGTGTGGACAAGAGTGGAAAGCAGTAAATAACACAAGAGATTTATAATGGATCGGCTTCGGGAGGGGCCTACGTCCACTTTGAAGAGTTGTTGGAATATAATTGATAGCATAAGGTTAAAAGGTTGAGACCATCTCATTGCATTCATCTCTAAGTTATATGATGTCATAATTATCATATATTAAATATATTAGGAAAAAGATACTTTTTCCCTTCTTCTTCCTCAAAAAGGAGGTGCCATTAAAGGAGCTCTCTGGAGGTCTCAAGTTCACAAATTCCAACCCCTTTGAAGTGTGAGGCAAGGGGGTATTTATAGGAGAGTGGTTAGGTTGGAGTAGGTAGAAATAGGGGACCACACCCAGAAATTCGCACCCGACCCATGCGCATGCCAGAGTTCCACACCCAGCCTTCGGGTGCGAATTTCTCACCTCGCAGGGCGCGAAATTAGTACCCCATGGGGGGTGCGAAATTCGTACCCCATAGGATACAAATTTCGCACCCTGCCGGGCGCGAAACTTGTACCCTTCGGGGGTACGAATCTCGTACCTCCTGGGGTGCGAAATTTGCACCCCAGAGTACGAATTTCGCACCCTGCTAGGTGCGAGTTTTGCACCCTGCTAGGTGCTAATTTCGCACTCCTTAGGGCCGCGAAATTCGAACGCCGAGGGGTACAAAGTTCGCATTATGAGAGGCACGAAGGCCATGGATATGGGTGTTTTGGTGGCCCGAGATTCGGGTTCGCGGCTCGGACTGCGAGGTCTCTGTCGGCGCGATCCCTCTTGAACCTGTTTCCTTCGCTCCTATGCGTCCCTCTCCGCTTTAGTTCCATGCGATGCGTTGAGTCAAGCGTGGCTCATGTACTTTTGGGAACCGGACCAAAAAGGCGGTTAATAGAAGTTAAAGTTGAGGAATCACAAAACAAGAGAGTATGGCCCAAGAAAGGACAGCAACAACAGCAATAGAAGAAGGGCGGAAAGAATGACAAGGCTAAAGATAAGAGGGAGTGTCACAATTGTGGGCGAGAGGGTCATTTGATCAAGGACTACAACAGAAGATAGAATTCTTGCTTCAACTATGGAGAGGTCGGACACTTTGCTATGGATTGCCCGAAGAAATAGGGACAAGGTCAAAGAGCAGGAGCTTCTGGAGGGCAGGTGCATGCTCTCGCGACCAGTGCTCCTGATTAAGGTAGGAAAATTTCCGTGGAAGGTTTGATTTCTATGTCCAAACATCCTATTAGAACTCTTTTTGATTTTGGCGCTTCACATTCACTTATATCTAGTTTTGTGGTTGAGTCTCTGCACCTAAATACTAGTATGGTAGTGGATCCCATAGTTGTCTCAAACCCCATTGGTGTTTCGGCTTATTTGTCCATGATTTGTGGGGGTTTGAGAATATATGTGTTAGGCGGCGAGTTTGAGTGCAAGGCGTATATGCTCGGTTTGGTTTGATTCTAGGGATGGATTGGCTAACCATGTATGGTGCCATTCTGGATTGTCAGAGGAGGGTCGTTAGACTTTTGACTTGCCATGGGAGGACCCTCGAGATTTCTTGTGACCCGCAAGGGTCTGTCATGCTTAGTTTCCTAGAGTCTCTAGATGCATCTATTAATGATTTACGATCTGTGTCGGTAGTCCGAGATTATCCTGATGTTTTTGACGAGGTACGGAGCTTACCTCTGAGGCATGAAATCGATTTTCGTATATATTTGGTGGACAATGCAAAGAAAGTTGCATTACCTATGAGCCATATGGCTCCAAGGGAAAGGAGAGAGCTTAGCAAGCAAGTAGGGGAGCTACTTGAGAAAGGGTTTATTAGGCGAAGCATGTCTGAATAAGGTGCTCCAGTAGTATTCGCGACTAAGGTGGATGGTTCACTTTGCTTGTGTGTAGACTATAGGAGGTTGAATAAACTCACTAAGAAGAATAGGCACCCACTTCCGAGGATAGATGATCTGTTTGACCAGCCAGTTGGTACCTCAGTATTCTCTCAATTAGACTTGGCCACGGGGTTTCATCAGTTGAGGGTGGCTGAGGACAGTATAGATAAGTCTGCTTTTTGGACTCCAGATGGTTTCTTTGAATGGCTTGTTATGCCTTTTGGGTTGATGAATGCACCTGCCTATTTTTTTGATGTGATGAGTAGGGTGTTTCTAGAGTTTCTAAATAAATTTGTCATGGTCTTTGTTGATGATATCTTGATCTTTTCAAAGATCAAGGAAGAGCATGCCCAACATTTGAGAGAAGTTTTGAAAACTCTCTGTGTGCATCAACTTAAGGCAAAGTTCTCCAAATGTCATTTTTGGAGAAAAGAGGTAAGATTTCTAAAGCATGTGGTTTCCGAAGATGGGATAACAGTAGATCCCGCCAAGGTAGTTGCAGTTCAAGATTGGTAAATTCAGAAAAATGCAATGGAGGTGAGAAGCTTTCATGGATTGGTAGGCTATTAAAGGAAGTTCATTAAGGACTTCGCAAAAATATCAGCCCCACTCACCAGGCTGACAAAGAAGAATTTGGCGTTTTCATGGGATATAGATTGTGATGTTTCTTTCCAACGATTGATGAGGGCTCTGATAACAGCCCCAGTCTTGACCTTTCCTGATGGGAATAAAGTGTTTACAGTATACACTGATGCATGTGGTACCGGGCTTGTTGCGGTTCTGATGCAAGAGGGAAAGATACTGTGTTATGGGGGTCGACAGCTAAGGGTTCATGAGAGGAACTACCCTACCCATGATTTTGAGCTAGCTGCCATAGTATTCGCAAATAAGATGTGGCGTCATTATTTGCTTGGAGAGAAGTTCGAGTTGTACACTGGTCATCTCTCAAGTACTTGTTCTCGCAGAATTAAGGCAACAAAGGTGGATGGCGTTCCTAGCTTCTTATGATTTTGAAATTGCTTATACCCCTAGCAAGGGTAATGTGGTGGTAGACGCATTAAGTAAGCAGAGGATGACCTTAAGTCCTCTGTTTGCAGAGAGGAAAATCTTGGAGTTCGTATAGACTTTCGACTTTAGACCCTCCACCGAGTTTTTGCCCGGTTTGTTTGCATCGCTAGAGATTTGACCTACTCTTTAATCTCGGTCAATGAATTAAACAAAAGAAGAAGAAAACCCGACTTCTGCTCGTCGCTCCCTCCCCCACGACGCCACCGCCCTCCCCGGCGTGACCGCACTCTCTTCCCCGATCCTCCTTCCTCCTCTCTTCCCCCTTCTCTCTCCAGCAAACCCCAAATCCCCAGACCTCGTGCCCAATCCCAGAATCGTCGCCCATCGCCTGAGACACGCGCAACCAACGACCGCGCTCCAGCGCTTCTCCTCCCTATGAACTGCGTCGGCCACCGGTGACCTTCACCTCGCCTGCGCCACCTTGCCTGACCCAGCGAACCCCATCCCCTCCTCCAAACGAATACTGTGAGTTTTACTGTTGTTGATTTTCATTGATTTTATAATTTTCAGATTTTTATAAATTTAATTTTCAGAGTTCTATAAATATGAAGTTCGGATTTTTTATAAATTTAAAGTTAGGATCTTTATTCATCTAAAGTTATCATCTTTAAGTAAATTTTAGATTTTTAAATATGAAAGGAATGGTTTTTCTATTATGAAAAGATATGATTTTTGTTCATATGAAAAGTATGATTTCTATTCATGTAGAGAGATTAGATTTTTACATATGTATAAGAGAAATAAAAATATAATCTTTATTAGAAGAAGAGCGATATAAAAATATAATCTTTAGTCGTATGAAAATATAATTTTTAATGAGAATAAAAATTAGATTTTTATGTATGAAGTAATAGGCTAAAAATATGGTTTTGATTATGAAGATAACGAAATGAATATCTGATTTTTATAATATTAACATCACATTCAAAATGAGATTTTTATGATGTATATATCGTATTAAAAATATGATTTTTAACGTATCCTGCGTGAAACATATCTCGTTGGAAACACGACGAAGATTTTCTACATAAAAAGAGTCGCGGCGTTTGGTTTAGCTTATGGGTGAGAACTCCTCACTATAATTTTCTTTATATAGTCATTTATTATGTAACTGCATATATGAACTATTCCCCGTCGTCCACAGACCATGGACGACTTGTTTGGTTGTTTGTGCTGATTGATGTATTTGTTTGAATATTGGTTTGGGGTGTGAAATGTATTGATATAATTTGATTTGGGTATGACGTGCGCCATTATGAGGTGAGGGATAAGGCTAGACCTTATCCCGTTTGTAACACCCCAAGTCCGTTAGTGTCACTCACAAAGGGAATGCACTAAGTTCTGTGGAGCATTTAGGGTAAAAGATGCAGATAAATTACAAGACAGACAGAAATTAAACAGCGGAAAATAAAACTTTGCTTTATTGATACAATAGTTTGTACAATGATTTCTTTACAATATCAGAGTATCTTCTGTCTTAAAAAAAATAAGAAGAATAAAAACAACATTTATATTCCCCGATTTTAGCAAGAGCCAGCCATTGCATCTGAAAAGAGAATCCAAGCAAAACTTCAACAAATCTTCAAGCTGGGGAAAGAGTGGCAGTCCAACTTAATCTGAGCTATACTATTCCCTCCTTTACTACCTAAGGGGGGGGGGAAACGGAAGAAAAGAAGACGAAAGAAAAACAGAGTCAGACATAAAGCCTGAGTAAGTTCAGTAACTTCTAGCATGTGAACATGGAAAAACAAAACGACAAGAATTAACTGAATACAAGATAACACCATGATGATAGGGTCAGCAAGATTAGACAAGATAAACACAAGATATGCTAAGATAAGATAAACTGGATGTTCTCTAATACTTTTGCCACTTTGCCATTTCCTTGTTATATGGATTTCTATTATCTCTGCACCACCTAACTAATGTCCCAACTCGTAACGCTGACGCGATCCCAATCCCTGTATTTTCCATCGCCTTCAGGCATCCATTTATTTATTCATTACCTAGATTTAATCTAGGGTTTTCTACCAAGTGCCTACTAGATTCAAATAGAGTTTACGCTGTCTGCTGAACGCTTCTCGGATTTAGGATTTATGCCACCTAGTTCAACTAGGAATTATGCTACCTGTCGAACGATGCCCCCAAGCCTAGGACACACTACCTAGAGTGGTATATGTTCCTATACTTCCCCGCGCATGTATCGCGAATCGTTATCGCTTGTCTAGATGCACATGTCCTGTAATGTGCGGCCCGAGTCCTGTGTCATGGCAAATCAAGGAATACAGAACTCGGTCGGGAGCTTTCAGATATCTGCCGATGCAGATGCTAAGGTCTGTTTTTATTCCAGTGGCTATGGTCCCACTTGACCCCTCCCTCAACTAATGAAAGGCACACCTTGGAAAATGAGAACTATACGCCGGCCCCTGGTGCCCCACTATCCTATGGCCATCCTCACCCATAACTAGGTAGCAAGTATATGGTCTTTTGGAGTTCTTCGCCTTTCCGCTTCACGTATCTCGACTGACTGAAGATGGATGGTAGACGACGAGTTGTTATCACAGGGCTACCGTTTGCTCGCCGAATCACGCCGGTCCATCCTAGTCTTTAGCTTGCCATATATTGCAACCAAGGCATACCCCTGGTTCTTCTAGGTAGACCTTAACCTCTGTGAGCCCAGGAGGATCATCTGCAGCCTCACAGAGGGATACCAAGAGTACTCTCGCGTCCCCTCGAAGCCTCGGGCTTCATAACCCAATTCGTTGGAGCCTCCTTTTTACTCAGACGGACATTCGCTCCTTCCCGTGTTATACTAAGAATTACTACTTAGTTTTACTAACTAAGATTTACCACTTAGTTTCCAGAATCGCTGTTTTCTTAACCAAGGTTCACTACTTAGTTCTCTTTCCCGTCAATTTGGATTGGTTAAGTGTCATTAGTCAATTCAAGCCAACTTAACCCTCTTCTTTCATCCTGATAAACTGGTTAAGCGTTATTAGTACTTCGCGTTGACTTAACCCTACCACAAACCAAGTTATATTGGTTAAGTATTTATTACTTAACCCTACCCATTCACCCTGTATTGGTTAAGTGTTCCTTTTTAACTTAACCTTGCCCGTCTGTCTTAACTAACATGTTACTAACGGTTAAGTATTATCCCTTCATGTTTTAGACTTAACCTTATCACAATCTGATGGTTAAGTGTTCAAGTTTTACTTAACCCTACGGTCTAGCCCAGCTAACATATCAAATTGGCTAAGTGTATTAAATTTTACTTAACCCCAAGCTCTAGTCTAGTTAACATGTTAATTTGGCTAAGTGTTTTCTTAGTTACTTAACCCCTACAAGTCTTGTCTTGTTACTATAAGTTTGGTTAAGTGTCCCTATGGACTTAGCCCTCCAATTCTAGCTTAACTGTGTTAAGTTGGTTAAGTTTTCCTATGGACTTAACCCTCCCATTCTAGCTTAACTATGTTAAGTGTCAGTATGAACCTAACCCCACCCACCGGTCTGGTTATCATGTTGAATTGGTTAAGTGTCTTAGTTAACTTAACCCTACCATTCTTGTTCTAGCTTTAACTAAGTAAATTAAAGCCTCTACCACTCACATTAGACAGATATTGTTGCGAATACTGGATGTGCCGGTTGGTTCCGGGCAGGTTTACATCGCAACTCAGTCTAACCTCGGGTTACGCATATTCGTGTTTTCTAAGTTCAAAGGGTTTCAATTTATTTTCAAATCAAGTTTTGAAAGTAACCATCTTGTTCGTCGGATCAGTTAGGAATAGCCAGGGAGAGCAGGAAACTTGTATTTTCCAAACCCAAGCCTAGACACTATCCTCTCTGTCACCCTAGAACTTTCTGGTGTGTTATTAAAAGAGATGTCGTCAAGAAACCTTTAATTTGTCTAAACATGTCTTTCCTTATTTACGACAAATTCTATAAGTAAATTAATCCTAATTTACTTATTTCCCAATTACTCTTTTAATGTAAATTGTCAACATTTATTATTATGGCCCATTCTCCCCTCTATATCATATTTATGCCCTTTTGGTATGTAAACTACACCAAATTAAGTTTCACAAACCATGATTTTGCTAAACCTGACAGTTATTCCCAATTATGGCCAATTTCACATTTATGCCAATATACTTACCGTGCCAAATTAGCTAATCCAATTCCGATTCAACATTCTAATTCACGTCAAACTAGACTTATTACTCTAGTTCCCTATTCATGTAAATGCTAGATTTACACGTCAATACTAGATTCAAATTACACATCTTATAATTCATGTCAAATTTATCCAATTTGCATTTCTATGAACATGCCATAATACATGTTCCCAATTTATGCCAATTTCCAAGTTAAACTACGTTTTTAGTAAATTTCATATTTTGCCCAAACCGCATTCCCACCGTTCGTATAATCGTGATTCATTCTAGATTATAAATCAAGCTAGGTTCGTAGAAAATAGGGATGAACCAAAGATGCTATGCAAAAGATAGACATACTAACTGGCATAAAAAGGGTCGAATAACGACGTTGGTTCAAGAACTTGGGTAGACCTAACTTAATAGGTAAATTCCCAAGGTCTAATACCAAAGAAAACCAAGAATAGACAGAATAGAGATGTAGGTTCATGAACATGGGTAGACCTAACTTAATAGGTAAATTCCCAAGGTCTAAAACCAAAGAAAACCAAGGATAGACAGAATAGAGAAACTAGGTTTAGACCCAATTTCACAGTCACAAAACTTAAGCAACACTTTCCTAGTCATGAGTCATAGGTGTTTAGTCACAGTTGTCCTTGTTATGTCATAGGCAATAGTTTATGTTTCCTAACCAAAGGCATAGGCTTGTGTTCATGGTCAAGGAAATAATCCTCATAGTCACAGTCACAGTCATAGGAAATGTTCATAGTCATAGGAAATGTTCATAGTCATAGGCAATGTTCATAGTTAAAGAGGCATATGGTTTTAAGGTCCATAGTTTCATAGTCACAGTCTCATTTGTCCTCGAATCACAACAGTTCTTAATTAGGTCCAAGAGTATAGGCACTGATTCGAATAGAGAGAGAGAGAGAGAGATTTAGCATATTCTTTTATTCCTTTAATTTCATGTCACGAACAGAGAAAAACGTTCAAATCTAGAAATAACTGACTTACAGAGATTAGATTAGAACAGAAAGATGGCGTTGCTATGATTCGTAGAAAAACAGTCGTTGAAGTCGTTTGAACCTCTTCTTGAATCCTAGCTCAACTTGAACCTCTTCTTGAAAATCTTTTAGCAGCATTTCCTCATCTTGATTTATTTTATATATATTATTTTACTCACTTATTTATTTATTTCTCAGAGGCAGCATAAGGATAGAAAAGAATTGTGAATAGAGAAGAAGACTAGGGCTGTTTATATAGTGTAGAAGTCAATGAATCTGGTCAGAATGGCGTCTACATACAGAGAAACGAACCAGGTTCAGAAAACTTGATTTTCGGGGGCAGGTCGACCCGCAGGTCGACTACCCAATCGACCTGGGTGCCTTGGGTGGGAAAATTCCCGCCCAGCCCAATCTTGGTCGATTTTGAATTTGAATTCGCTCTTCTGAACTGTTTTGAAATTTGAACTTCGTTGAATCTTCCGGAGGCCATATCTTACTCATACGGACTCCGATTTACGCAAACTCGGACTCATTTTCATGCAGAATTCTGAGACGAATGCAATGGCACATCCCATTTCCCTTTATTTTGAATTAACTTTTAATTCTGCCTTGATTTGAAAATCTTAGCGTTACAGAATTACGGGGTGTTACATTCTCCCCCACTTAAAAGGATTTAAACCCTGAAATCTTCAAGTTAGGAAGAATGTGTCCTACCATCCAGTCACCCATCTACTCAACCATTCACTCACAGGCATCCATTGTCCTTAAAAGATTTCTAATGCTTTCATGTTCATATGCATAGTGTGTGTATATGTCTTTATCTACTGTGAAATCAGGCAGTCTACTGATTCAGTCGACCTCCTTAATGCGAGTCATGTCAGTGCCATGCGTCCAACCATGTATGCAAGCAACCCTAGTTATGTAAATACTATATGCGTGCATGGCCATTCATCCATATGCAACACCCATATGATAACATATCAAGTTCAGTTTACAAACAAATACATATCTGTAAATGCAATATGAAAGCGTCCGAACTGATCTAGTGCCTAATACGTATGCATATGCATCCTCGAGCAACCATTAGCAATCGCTTGCAACCACTAACCATAACATGTTTCAAACACATGTTTACATCCATTGGCTTCTACCTAAAGGATCGAAGATACGACCTAGAGGATAAACTTTGGAAAGAGAGAAACAATTATGCGTAAAGCTCCTACAAATAAAAGAAATCAAGGATCCACCCTTAAGGAAAAGGGTATGATGCTAGTATCTAGCCTTCTTGAGCTTTACCCCACTGTATCTTAACTAACTGAACTTCAAGATTGTGAAGTTTCTGACCTCCATTTCCAAAATAAACAGATGTCAATCACGGTACCAAGTATATGTACTAAGATGATTAAAGGTTTCCCTCTTATCCACCATGCCATAACTATATGGGTCGAAAGGTCACTACGTGCTTTTTAGAGTGCCTGTCACAACTATTCATCTCTCATGCAAACCATCCTAGTCGAACTCGACATTCCTCAAGTACAAGCCCCAAAGGCCTAAACCAATATCAGACAAGCACCCATCTCCTCTGAATTTAGACGGTCTACGTGAGATGATATAAGCAATCTCGATAGCTATTCTCAAATCCCTACTAACCAAAAATAAACTGGTCATACCACCAATTGGATTTGAGAATCTTGTAGGATCTTTCTACCAAACAAGTACTATGGTGCAGAGACCCAACTATGGAAGTGGATATGAACAAATGTGAAGTGCTAAAACCAAAGGAGAGAGTACGAACAGCAAAACTAGACTCTTCCAACAGAACTTTATTACCTTTCTCCTAGGTACGCTTGGTGGTGAAAGTATGTACTTGCCCTTCTGAAAATCTTGTTCCTCGTTCTTGCCCTTGTCCATAATTATATGCCCTATCATACCCTAGTAAAGATACTTCCTCTTGTCTTAGGTTTTATAATTTCTTCCTTCTTCGTGAGCTAAATCTACATCCATGAATTCCTCATCCTAGGGTTGTGCTCCTTAGCCAAACTCCTCATCCTCTTCCGTGTGTAGTCATGTTGACAAATCCCTTGAAAGCTGCTTCCATCATACAGAAAACCCTATAAGCTTGAAAGAAAACTGGCCGTATGTGAAACAACTACGGTTATGGATGGAAGCCAGGCATGACTTCGCCCTTCGATGAGGTTATCTCCCAAAAAGCCAGGAGCCCCAGAGACTCAAGAAAGAAGGAGACGAGAATTCAAACAGAGGAAGAGAAGATAGTGCATATGGCTTTGGGGAATATGCCTTTAAAACAAATCTTTTCTTTTGAAAATGCTTCTTTTAAAACCATTTTGAAAATAATTTTTCAAATCTTTTATCTGATCCAGTAACCTTCAGCTCTGATACCACGTGTAACACCCCACGTCCGTTAGTGTCACTCACAAAGGGAATGCACTAAGTTCTGTGGAGCATTTAGGGTAAAAGATGCAGATAAACTACAAGACAGACAGAAATTAAACTACGGAAAATAAAACTTTGCTTTTTTGATAAAATAGTTTGTACAATGATTTCTTTACAATATCAGAGTATCGTCTATCTTAAAAAAATAAGAAGCATAAAAACAACATTTATATTCCTCGAGTTTAGCAAGAGCCAGCCATTGCATCTGAAAAGAGAATCCAAGCAAAACTTCGACAAATCTCCAAGCTGGGGAAAGAGTGGCAGTCCAACTTAATTTGAGCTATACTATTCCCTCCTTTACTACTTGGGGGGAACAGAAGAAAAGAAGACGAAAGAAAAACAGAGTCAGACATAAAGCCTGAGTAAGTTCAGTAACTTCTAGCATGTGAACACGGAAAAACAAAACGACATGAATTAACTGAATACAAGATAACACCATGATGATAGGGTCAGCAAGATTAGACAAGATCAACACAAGATATGCTAAGATAAGATAAACTGGATGTTCTCTAATACTTTCGCCGCTTCCCCATTTCCTTGTTATATGGATTTCTATTATCTCTGCACCACCTAACTAATGTCCCAACTCGTAACGCTGACGCGATCCCAATCCCTATATTTTCATCGCCTTCAGGCATCCATTTATTTATTTGTTACCTAGATTTAATCTAGGGTTTTCTACCAAGTGCCTTCTAGATTCAACTAGAGTTTACGTTGTTTGCTGAACGCTTCTCGGATTCAGGATTTATGCCAGCTAGTTCAACTAGGAATTATGCTACCTGTCGAACGATGCCCCCAAGCCTAGGACACACTACCTAGAGTGGTATATGTTCCTATACTTCCCCGTGCATGTATCGTGAATCGTTATCGCTTGTCTAGATGCACATGTCCTGTAATGTGCGGCCCGAGTCCTGTGTCAGGGCAAATCAAGGAATACAGAATTCGGTCGGGAGCTTTCAGATATCTACCGATGCAGATGCTAAGGTCTGTTTTTATTCCAGTGGCTATGGTCCCACTTGACCCCTACCTCAACTAATGAAAGGCACACCTTGGAAAATGAGAACTATACGCCGGCCCCTGGTGCCCTACTATCCTATGGCCATCCTCACCCATAACTAGATAGCAAGTATATGGTCTTTTGGAGTTCTCCGCCTTTCCGCTTCACGTATCTCGACTGACTGAAGATGGATGGTAGACGACGAGTTGCTATCACAGGGCTACCGTTTGCTCGCCGAATCACGCTGGTCCATCCTAGTCTTTAGCTTGCCATATATTGCAACCAAGGCATACCCCTGGTTCTTTTACGCAGACCTTAACCTCTGTGAGCCCAGGAGGATCATCTGCAGCCTCACAGAGGGATACCAAGAGTACCCTCACGTCCCCTTGAAGCCTCGGGCTTCGTAACCCAATTCGTTGGAGCCTCCTTTTTACTCAGACGGACATTCGCTCCTTCCCGTGTTATACTAAGAATTACTACTTAGTTTTACTAACTAAGATTTACCACTTAGTTTCCAGAATCGTTGTTTTCTTAACTAAGGTTTACTACTTAGTTCTATTTCCCGTCAATTTGGATTGGTTATGTGTCATTAGTCAATTCAAGCCAACTTAACCCTCTTCATTCATCCTGATAAACTGGTTAAGTGTTATTAGTACTTCGCATTGACTTAACCCTACCACAAACCAAGTTATATTGGTTAAGTATTTATTACTTAACCCTACCCATTCACCCTGTATTGGTTAAGTGTTCCTTTTTAACTTAACCTTGCCCGTCTGCCTTAACTAACATGTTATTAACGGTTAAGTATTATCCCTTCATGTTTTAGACTTAACCTTATCACAATCTGATGGTTAAGTGTTCAAGTTTTACTTAACCCTACGGTCTAGCCCAGCTAACATATCAAATTGGCAAAGTGTATTAAATTTTACTTAAACCCAACCTCTAGTCTAGTTAACATGTTAATTTGGCTAAGTGTTTCTTAGTTACTTAACCCCTACAAGTCTTGTCTTGTTACTATAAGTTTGGTTAAGTGTCCCTATGGACTTAGTCCTCCCATTCTAGCTTAACTGTGTTAAGTTGGTTAAGTTTTCCTATGGACTTAACCCTCCCATTCTAGCTTAACTGTGTTAAGTGTCAGTATGAACCTAACCCCACCCATCGGTCTGGTTATCATGTTGAATTGGTTAAGTGTCTTAGTTAACTTAACCCTACCATTCTTGTTCTAGCTTTAACTAAGTAAATTAAAGCCGCTACCACTCACATTAGACATATATTGTTGCGAATACTGGATGTGCCGGTTGGTTCCGGGCAGGTTTACATCGCAACTCAGTCTAACCTCGGGTTAGGCATATTTGTGTTTTCTAAGTTCAAAGGGTTTCAATTTATTTTCAAATCAAGTTTTGAAAGTAACCATCCTGTTCGTCGGATCAGTTAGGGAGAGCAGGAAACTTGTATTTTCCAAACCCAAGCCTAGACACTATCCTCTCTGTCACCCTAGAACTTTCTGGTGTTTTATTAAAAGAGATGTCGTTAAGAAACCTTTAATTTGTCTAAACTTGCCTATCCTTATTTAGGACAAATTCTATAAGTAAATTAATCCTAATTTACTTATTTCCCGATTACTCTTTTAATGTAAATTGTCAACATTTATTATTATGGCCCATTCTCCCCTCTATATCATATTTATGCCCTTTTGGTATGTAAACTACACCAAATTAAGTGTCACAAACCATGATTTTGCTAAACCTGACAGTTATTCCAAATTATGGCCAGTTTCACATTTATGCCAATATACTTATCGTGCCAAATTAGCTAATCCAATTCCGATTCAACATTCTAATTCACGTCAAACTAGACTTATTACTCTAGTTCCCTATTCATGTAAATGCTAGATTTACACGTCAATACTAGATTCAAATTACACATCTTATAATTCATGTCAAATTTATCCAATTTGCATTTCTATGAACATGCCATAATACATGTTCCCAATTTATGCCAATTTCCAAGTTAAACTACGTTTTTAGTAAATTTCATATTTTGCCCAAACCGCATTCCCACCGTTCGTATAATCGTTATTCATTCTAGATTATAAATCAAGCTAGGTTCGTAGAAAATAGGGATGAACCAAAGATGCTATGCAAAAGATAGACATACTAACTGGCATAAAAAGGGTCGAATAACGACGTTGGTTCAAGAACTTGGGTAGACCTAACTTAATAGGTAAATTCCCAAGGTCTAATACCAAAGAAAACCAAGAATAGACAGAATAGAGATGTAGGTTCATGAACATGGGTAGACCTAACTTAATAGGTAAATTCCCAAGGTCTAAAACCAAAGAAAACCAAGGATAGACAGAATAGAGAAACTAGGTTTAGACCCAATTTCACAGTCACAAAACTTAAGCAACACTTTCCTAGTCATGAGTCATAGGTGTTTAGTCACAGTTGTCCTTGTTATGTCATAGGCAATAGTTTATGTTTCCTAACCAAAGGCATAGGCTTGTGTTCATGGTCAAGGAAATAATCCTCATAGTCACAGTCACAGTCATAGGAAATGTTCATAGTCATAGGAAATGTTCATAGTCATAGGCAATGTTCATAGTTAAAGAGGCATATGGTTTTAAGGTCCATAGTTTCATAGTCACAGTCTCATTTGTCCTCGAATCACAACAGTTCTTAATTAGGTCCAAGAGTATAGGCACTGATTCGAATAGAGAGAGAGAGAGAGAGAGAGAGAGATTTAGCATATTCTTTTATTCCTTTAATTTCATGTCACGAACAGAGAAAAACGTTCAAATCTAGAAATAACTGACTTACAGAGATTAGATTAGAACAGAAAGATGGCGTTGCTATGATTCGTAGAAAAACAGTCGTTGAAGTCGTTTGAACCTCTTCTTGAATCCTAGCTCAACTTGAACCTCTTCTTGAAAATCTTTTAGCAGCATTTCCTCATCTTGATTTATTTTATATATATTATTTTACTCACTTATTTATTTATTTCTCAGAGGCAGCATAAGGATAGAAAAGAATTGTGAATAGAGAAGAAGACTAGGGCTGTTTATATAGTGTAGAAGTCAATGAATCTGGTCAGAATGGCGTCTACATACAGAGAAACGAACCAGGTTCAGAAAACTTGATTTTCGGGGGCAGGTCGACCCGCAGGTCGACTACCCAATCGACCTGGGTGCCTTGGGTGGGAAAATTCCCGCCCAGCCCAATCTTGGTCGATTTTGAATTTGAATTCGCTCTTCTGAACTGTTTTGAAATTTGAACTTCGTTGAATCTTCCGGAGGCCATATCTTACTCATACGGACTCCGATTTACGCAAACTCGGACTCATTTTCATGCAGAATTCTGAGACGAATGCAATGGCACATCCCATTTCCCTTTATTTTGAATTAACTTTTAATTCTGCCTTGATTTGAAAATCTTAGCGTTACAGAATTACGGGGTGTTACATTCTCCCCCACTTAAAAGGATTTAAACCCTGAAATCTTCAAGTTAGGAAGAATGTGTCCTACCATCCAGTCACCCATCTACTCAACCATTCACTCACAGGCATCCATTGTCCTTAAAAGATTTCTAATGCTTTCATGTTCATATGCATAGTGTGTGTATATGTCTTTATCTACTGTGAAATCAGGCAGTCTACTGATTCAGTCGACCTCCTTAATGCGAGTCATGTCAGTGCCATGCGTCCAACCATGTATGCAAGCAACCCTAGTTATGTAAATACTATATGCGTGCATGGCCATTCATCCATATGCAACACCCATATGATAACATATCAAGTTCAGTTTACAAACAAATACATATCTGTAAATGCAATATGAAAGCGTCCGAACTGATCTAGTGCCTAATACGTATGCATATGCATCCTCGAGCAACCATTAGCAATCGCTTGCAACCACTAACCATAACATGTTTCAAACACATGTTTACATCCATTGGCTTCTACCTAAAGGATCGAAGATACGACCTAGAGGATAAACTTTGGAAAGAGAGAAACAATTATGCGTAAAGCTCCTACAAATAAAAGAAATCAAGGATCCACCCTTAAGGAAAAGGGTATGATGCTAGTATCTAGCCTTCTTGAGCTTTACCCCACTGTATCTTAACTAACTGAACTTCAAGATTGTGAAGTTTCTGACCTCCATTTCCAAAATAAACAGATGTCAATCACGGTACCAAGTATATGTACTAAGATGATTAAAGGTTTCCCTCTTATCCACCATGCCATAACTATATGGGTCGAAAGGTCACTACGTGCTTTTTAGAGTGCCTGTCACAACTATTCATCTCTCATGCAAACCATCCTAGTCGAACTCGACATTCCTCAAGTACAAGCCCCAAAGGCCTAAACCAATATCAGACAAGCACCCATCTCCTCTGAATTTAGACGGTCTACGTGAGATGATATAAGCAATCTCGATAGCTATTCTCAAATCCCTACTAACCAAAAATAAACTGGTCATACCACCAATTGGATTTGAGAATCTTGTAGGATCTTTCTACCAAACAAGTACTATGGTGCAGAGACCCAACTATGGAAGTGGATATGAACAAATGTGAAGTGCTAAAACCAAAGGAGAGAGTACGAACAGCAAAACTAGACTCTTCCAACAGAACTTTATTACCTTTCTCCTAGGTACGCTTGGTGGTGAAAGTATGTACTTGCCCTTCTGAAAATCTTGTTCCTCGTTCTTGCCCTTGTCCATAATTATATGCCCTATCATACCCTAGTAAAGATACTTCCTCTTGTCTTAGGTTTTATAATTTCTTCCTTCTTCGTGAGCTAAATCTACATCCATGAATTCCTCATCCTAGGGTTGTGCTCCTTAGCCAAACTCCTCATCCTCTTCCGTGTGTAGTCATGTTGACAAATCCCTTGAAAGCTGCTTCCATCATACAGAAAACCCTATAAGCTTGAAAGAAAACTGGCCGTATGTGAAACAACTACGGTTATGGATGGAAGCCAGGCATGACTTCGCCCTTCGATGAGGTTATCTCCCAAAAAGCCAGGAGCCCCAGAGACTCAAGAAAGAAGGAGACGAGAATTCAAACAGAGGAAGAGAAGATAGTGCATATGGCTTTGGGGAATATGCCTTTAAAACAAATCTTTTCTTTTGAAAATGCTTCTTTTAAAACCATTTTGAAAATAATTTTTCAAATCTTTTATCTGATCCAGTAACCTTCAGCTCTGATACCACGTGTAACACCCCACGTCCGTTAGTGTCACTCACAAAGGGAATGCACTAAGTTCTGTGGAGCATTTAGGGTAAAAGATGCAGATAAACTACAAGACAGACAGAAATTAAACTACGGAAAATAAAACTTTGCTTTTTTGATAAAATAGTTTGTACAATGATTTCTTTACAATATCAGAGTATCGTCTATCTTAAAAAAATAAGAAGCATAAAAACAACATTTATATTCCTCGAGTTTAGCAAGAGCCAGCCATTGCATCTGAAAAGAGAATCCAAGCAAAACTTCGACAAATCTCCAAGCTAGGGAAAGAGTGGCAGTCCAACTTAATTTGAGCTATACTATTCCCTCCTTTACTACTTGGGGGGAACAGAAGAAAAGAAGACGAAAGAAAAACAGAGTCAGACATAAAGCCTGAGTAAGTTCAGTAACTTCTAGCATGTGAACACGGAAAAACAAAACGACATGAATTAACTGAATACAAGATAACACCATGATGATAGGGTCAGCAAGATTAGACAAGATCAACACAAGATATGCTAAGATAAGATAAACTGGATGTTCTCTAATACTTTCGCCGCTTCCCCATTTCCTTGTTATATGGATTTCTATTATCTCTGCACCACCTAACTAATGTCCCAACTCGTAACGCTGACGCGATCCCAATCCCTATATTTTCATCGCCTTCAGGCATCCATTTATTTATTTGTTACCTAGATTTAATCTAGGGTTTTCTACCAAGTGCCTTCTAGATTCAACTAGAGTTTACGTTGTTTGCTGAACGCTTCTCGGATTCAGGATTTATGCCAGCTAGTTCAACTAGGAATTATGCTACCTGTCGAACGATGCCCCCAAGCCTAGGACACACTACCTAGAGTGGTATATGTTCCTATACTTCCCCGTGCATGTATCGTGAATCGTTATCGCTTGTCTAGATGCACATGTCCTGTAATGTGCGGCCCGAGTCCTGTGTCAGGGCAAATCAAGGAATACAGAATTCGGTCGGGAGCTTTCAGATATCTACCGATGCAGATGCTAAGGTCTGTTTTTATTCCAGTGGCTATGGTCCCACTTGACCCCTACCTCAACTAATGAAAGGCACACCTTGGAAAATGAGAACTATACGCCGGCCCCTGGTGCCCTACTATCCTATGGCCATCCTCACCCATAACTAGATAGCAAGTATATGGTCTTTTGGAGTTCTCCGCCTTTCCGCTTCACGTATCTCGACTGACTGAAGATGGATGGTAGACGACGAGTTGCTATCACAGGGCTACCGTTTGCTCGCCGAATCACGCTGGTCCATCCTAGTCTTTAGCTTGCCATATATTGCAACCAAGGCATACCCCTGGTTCTTTTACGCAGACCTTAACCTCTGTGAGCCCAGGAGGATCATCTGCAGCCTCACAGAGGGATACCAAGAGTACCCTCACGTCCCCTTGAAGCCTCGGGCTTCGTAACCCAATTCGTTGGAGCCTCCTTTTTACTCAGACGGACATTCGCTCCTTCCCGTGTTATACTAAGAATTACTACTTAGTTTTACTAACTAAGATTTACCACTTAGTTTCCAGAATCGTTGTTTTCTTAACTAAGGTTTACTACTTAGTTCTATTTCCCGTCAATTTGGATTGGTTATGTGTCATTAGTCAATTCAAGCCAACTTAACCCTCTTCATTCATCCTGATAAACTGGTTAAGTGTTATTAGTACTTCGCATTGACTTAACCCTACCACAAACCAAGTTATATTGGTTAAGTATTTATTACTTAACCCTACCCATTCACCCTGTATTGGTTAAGTGTTCCTTTTTAACTTAACCTTGCCCGTCTGTCTTAACTAACATGTTATTAACGGTTAAGTATTATCCCTTCATGTTTTAGACTTAACCTTATCACAATCTGATGGTTAAGTGTTCAAGTTTTACTTAACCCTACGGTCTAGCCCAGCTAACATATCAAATTGGCTAAGTGTATTAAATTTTACTTAAACCCAACCTCTAGTCTAGTTAACATGTTAATTTGGCTAAGTGTTTCTTAGTTACTTAACCCCTACAAGTCTTGTCTTGTTACTATAAGTTTGGTTAAGTGTCCCTATGGACTTAGTCCTCCCATTCTAGCTTAACTGTGTTAAGTTGGTTAAGTTTTCCTATGGACTTAACCCTCCCATTCTAGCTTAACTGTGTTAAGTGTCAGTATGAACCTAACCCCACCCATCGGTCTGGTTATCATGTTGAATTGGTTAAGTGTCTTAGTTAACTTAACCCTACCATTCTTGTTCTAGCTTTAACTAAGTAAATTAAAGCCGCTACCACTCACATTAGACATATATTGTTGCGAATACTGGATGTGCCGGTTGGTTCCGGGCAGGTTTACATCGCAACTCAGTCTAACCTCGGGTTAGGCATATTTGTGTTTTCTAAGTTCAAAGGGTTTCAATTTATTTTCAAATCAAGTTTTGAAAGTAACCATCCTGTTCGTCGGATCAGTTAGGGAGAGCAGGAAACTTGTATTTTCCAAACCCAAGCCTAGACACTATCCTCTCTGTCACCCTAGAACTTTCTGGTGTTTTATTAAAAGAGATGTCGTTAAGAAACCTTTAATTTGTCTAAACTTGCCTATCCTTATTTAGGACAAATTCTATAAGTAAATTAATCCTAATTTACTTATTTCCCGATTACTCTTTTAATGTAAATTGTCAACATTTATTATTATGGCCCATTCTCCCCTCTATATCATATTTATGCCCTTTTGGTATGTAAACTACACCAAATTAAGTGTCACAAACCATGATTTTGCTAAACCTGACAGTTATTCCAAATTATGGCCAGTTTCACATTTATGCCAATATACTTATCGTGCCAAATTAGCTAATCCAATTCCGATTCAACATTCTAATTCACGTCAAACTAGACTTATTACTCTAGTTCCCTATTCATGTAAATGCTAGATTTACACGTCAATACTAGATTCAAATTACACATCTTATAATTCATGTCAAATTTATCCAATTTGCATTTCTATGAACATGCCATAATAAATGTTCCCAATTTATGCCAATTTCCAAGTTAAACTATGTTTTTAGTAAATTTCATATTTTGCCCAAACCGCATTCCCACCGTTTGTATAATCGTGATTCAGTCTAGATTATAAATCAAGCTTGGTTCGTAGAAAATAGGGAATGAACCAAAGATGCTATGCAAAAGATAGACATACTAACTGGCATAAAAAGGGTCGAATAACGACGTCGGTTCAAGAACTTGGGTAGACCTAACTTAATAGGTAAATTCCCAAGGTCTAATACCAAAGAAAACCAAGAATAGACAGAATAGAGACGTAGGTTCAAGAACATGGGTAGACCTAACTTAATAGGTAAATTACCAAGGTCTAAAACCAAAGAAAACCAAGGATAGACAGAATAGAGAAATCAGGTTTAGACCCAATTTCACAGTCACAAAACTTAAGCAACACTTTCCTAGTCATGAATCATAGGTGTTTAGTCACAGTTGTCCTTGTTATGTCATAGGCAATAGTTTATGTTTCCTAACCAAAGGCATAGGCTTGTGTTCATGGTCAAGGAAATAATCCTCATAGTCACAATCACAGTCATAGGAAATGTTCATAGTCATAGGCAATGTTCATAGTCATAGGCAATGTTCATAGTCAAAGAGGCATATGGTTTTAAGGTCCATAGTTTCATAGTCACAGTCTCATTTGTCCTCGAATCACAACAGTTCTTAATTAGGTCCAAGAGTATAGGCACTGATTCGAATAGAGAGAGAGATTTTGCATATTCTTTTATTCCTTTAATTTCATGCCACGAACAGAGAAAAAAGTTCAAATCTAGAAATAACTGACTTACAGAGATTAGATTAGAACAGAAAGATAGCGTTGCTATGATTCGTAGAAAAACAGTCGTTGAAGTCGTTTGAACCTCCTCTTGAATCCTATCTTGACTTGAACCTCTTCTTGAAAATCTTTTAGCAGCATTTCCTCGTCTTGATTTATTTTATATATATTATTTTACTCACTTATTTATTTATTTCTCAGAGGCAGCATAAGGATAGAAAATAATTGTGAATAGAGAAGAAGACTAGGGTTGTTTATATAGTGTAGAAGTCAATGAATCAAGTCAGAATGGCGTATAGATACAAAGAAACGAACCAGGTTCAGAAAACTGGATTTTCGGGGGCAGGTCAACCCCCAGGTTGACTAGCCAGTCGACCTGGGTGCCCCAGGTCGACTACCCAGTCGACCTAGGTGCCTTGGGCGGGAGAATTCCCGCCCAGCCCAATCTGGGTCGATTTTGAATTTGAATTCGCTCTTCTGAACTGTTTTGAAATTTGAACTTCACTGAATCTTCCGGAGGGCATATCTTCCTTATACGGACTTCGATTTACGCAAACTCAGACTCGTTTTGATGCAGAATTCCGAGACGAACGCAATGGCGCAGCCCGTTTCCCTTGATTTTGATTTTAACTTTTAATTCTGCCTTAATTTGTGAATCTTAGCGTTAAAGAATTACGGGGTGTTACATTGTTTCTAGTATCGCGTCGTTATGCCGCCGAAATTTTCTAACATATATTAGAAAAATTAAAATATCATTTTTACTGTGTAAATGAACCGAATAAATATTTTATCGTTAAAAATATAATTTTTAACATGTATGTGAATAAAATAAATATTCATTTATAAGTCAGACGATTTGTTTGTGTACACTGATTTGACTGATATTGATTGGGACAATAAATTTTACACATCGCCCAAATGCACAAATAATAATCAGTATTTGTTGTTTGAAACCCCATACGGGTATTGGGATGATATTTAAAGTACACTAATCCCAATTGTGTAATGATATGTCGACTAATTGGTCGACAAACTGTGATAAGCTTTATTTATTGATTTTAAGGCTTATACAGTGTAGAAAGCATTTTGGATGATGGTTGATTATTTATTGTGCTTGTTATATACATGTGTGTATGAAATCCATATAACTAACCTTATATGGTAACTGATTGGGTCTGATTCTAGTTCAAAAATTAAGAATACTATAAATAAGGAATATTTTGAAATAATATTCAGTAAAGAATTAAAATATTGAAATACGAGAAGTCGTATTGATTAGAGTGGCGCCATTTTGACGCGAATGATATTTATATCGATTTTATTCGTTTTTATAACGAATATCGAAAAGGAAAAGATTTCAAAATCTGATATTTTGAAAATATTATCATTAAAATATTTTAATGATAAAGATTATTCAATTTTTATTTAAAATTGAAGTAAAAGTGGGAATCGTTTTAAAACAAATTTATAAAATACGTTTGAACGAATATTGTTGTATATAACAGTGTTGTATACACAATTATATGATTTTTGTTTGATGATAACAACCAAATATATTTTTATTATTGAATGTGTTTATAAATACACTGATACAGAAATTTGAACAATCACACAGTATTTTATAAAAATATTTTATTTCAATATCAAAAGTACATCTTTTTACTCCACTATTTGACATATTACATTTCATTCATACAACTCTGTCACTCACTCTATACAACTGCACATACAAACACTTTCATACATTGACATTTTTTTTTCTACTGTCTTCTATCGTCCATCTTCTGTCTTCACAACCTTCAGTCAAATCCTGACTTCATACCTGTCACAAAAAGAACACACAGTAGACTGCAACAAAAATAAAATAAAATAAAAGCAAATAAAAATTTATTTTTAAAAATTTTATTTGCCTCAGAATTACAGTGTGTTTCTCATCATTTTTCTAGACTTTGTCTGATATGCAGGGACAGAAAAACTCGTCTGGATGACTGCATATACACACGTGTATACACGTGTGCACTGCCACGCCAATCCAGTGTCGTGACTGAGGAGTAGCCATAAAGACCGTCTCGACTCAGCGCACATATAAAAATAATTCAATGAAAAATCAATAAAAACTCGAAGTGGTCGAGATAGCTCAGCACAAAGTCAAGGCAACATATTTGGATAATTTTTCAAAAATGGTCAAGCAACAATACAAGACACAGCAACACAGACATGATATTGGTGCACACAATCAGGTTTCAAATACAAGGTTCAAAGCAGTACTCGAGCAGAGTAAAATACAACTAGGAGGTCAAGCAAGGTACAAGTCAACATAATAGTCACAGGAACGCAAAACAAACACACATGCACAAACACTCAGGGTAATACAAACAAGGACATAGAAGCCCAAAGCGACAACATGCAAGATTAAAGTACAGTACCCATTTTGATCAACAGAAGTGAACAAGAGCAAATTGCTCAAGCAAAAATACTCAAAGTACTAAACAGTTTCAATTACAATGGGGAGGCAATGCAACAGCCAAGTGAACATGAAGGTAAATACAAGTATTGCTCAAGAGGACAGATGGAATCAAGTAGCATAGTGAACACAGCATTGTACATGCGTGTACACAGGGTCAACATGGTACAGCATATCAAACAAAAGTGGCAGTATCCAATCTCAGGAGCAAGCGAGATTTTACACAAGTTCTAGTTCAAACCTAACTAGTGTTTATGGGTGTACTACAAAACAGGATGAAGCAATATGTAAGCATGAACAGGTCAAGTTCAAACAGCAAGACAGAATGGTGCAAACTGCATGACACAGATACAAATAAGTGGATAGTGAAACAATATCTGTTCTTATCAAAGTAAGTCATGCAAGGTGTCAAAGATTTGATGAACCAGAAATCAAGGAATCAGTTGAGAGCAATCAAGTTTAGTATCAGTTTAAATTTGTTGAAAAATCAGTGATATAATCAATGATGCAAGTTTAGCAAGGTCAAGTGTTATCTCTATCAAAAGCAATATTAAATGTTCAGAAATAATCAAGAAAAACATCTGTACAACATCATCTATGATGCACACGGCAAAGAAGGAGGTAACAGTTCAATTCAAAAGTCCAGAAATCACAATGCAAGTTACTCCACAAAGTTTGAAATTTTCAAACTTAATAAATTTCCAAACAAATCAGGATATTAAATTTGTTCAAAGGTAGACCGAGTGTAGCATCAGTATAAAGTTATCTTCATTCCAGAAATTAAGGAACAAAAGCCAAAATAAATCAAAGATCATTTCTAAAAAATCTCACGCAAGTTTTTCAAAAAGACTGAAGATTTCAAACTAGATTTAAAGTCCAGAACTTATCCCACAAATTGGTACCGAGATTAAAGAAATATACTTCCTGGCCCCAAATAAAAATAAACAGATCAATTCAGAGCAATCGCAATATTATAGCCAAGTCTCAAGGACGAAATCAGAGCAGAATTCTAGGGATTTTAACCCTATATATATCACACAATCGTCATCGGCACAAATCATCCAAGTTCAAGCACAATCAAAGAAGAACTCGAAATAAAAATCATACCTGAGAACAAGTGAGTAACTTGGATTCAAGTCGAAGCATTTGAAAGCAACGATCGAAGCCGCGCATCAAAGCATCGCATATCCATCACTCGAGCGCAGAGAATTAGGGAAGATTGAAGAAAACCCTAGTTGCTCTAAGCCGCCATATTCATTTCCATGAAGGGACAAAGGAGGCTAGGGTTAAAAAGAATAAATCGGTGAAGTGATAAAAGGGGAGCCGCCTTTTTATGTTAAAAGGGGATAACCCTAAATAAGTTAAAACCTAGGGTTTTTATTTTCCTTTTATTTTTTTTGTTTTGTTTTAAAAATTTTCTTTTATTCCTTAAAGTCAATAACTACTAGTGTGAGTAGTTTGAAAATCACAACATAAGTGGTCGTGTTGTGTCAAGGTCTTGAGCGTAGGGTTTTAACAGTCGGGAGCGAAGGTCGCAAGTTTACAAGAGTCTGTAAGCGAAGAGATTGTTTAAAAATTCCTAGTAGAAACCTTGAATGCAGCAGTAGGCATAGTTTTTGCCGAAGCTGGGTATTTTCTGTGAGTGATCTTTTTATTTCTGCAATTATTTTAAATATACTTAATTTGCAATAAACCCTATTCACCCCCCCCCCCTCTAGGGTTAATTTAGATCCTACAAGTGGTATCAGAGCGGGTATTTTTAACTCTAGAGTCATGAATTTGTCTAACAACGCTTTTTCTGAGGGTCAGTCCATAGCTAGGCCACCAATGTTTAATGGAACTGATTATGCTTATTGGAAAGCTAGGATGAAAATTTATTTAAGCTCAGTTGATTATGATGTATGGGATATCGTTGAAACAGGCTATAAACCTCCAGTCACGATTATCAATGATATTGAAATTCCTAAACCAAAAGATAAGTGGGATGCTAATGATAAAAAATTATTCTCAACTGATGCCAAAGCAATGAATGCTTTAATTTGTGCTCTTGATAAAACTGAATTTAACCGTATATCTCACTGTTCAACTACGCAGGAAATTTGGCATACTTTGGAAGTTACACATGAAGGAACATCTCAGGTCAAGGAATCTCGTCTTGCGCTACTCTGCAACGAATATGAAAATTTCACAATGCGAAAAGACGAAGATATAAAAGAGATGTATGGTCGATTCTCCACACTGATTTATAATGCAAGGGCTCTTGGAAAAGACTACACTGAAGTAGAATTAATACGCAAGATACTGAGAGTACTGCCAATGAATTTCGAAGCCAAAGTAACTGCCATTCAAGAATCAAAAGATCTAAATAAGTTGAAAATAGAAGAATTGATTGGAAATCTGATTGCTTATGAAATGGAGTTAAAAGCCAAAGAAGGACGCGATGATTCAGAATCAAAGAAAAAGACAATTGCTCTAAGCAACACTGTTGAAAGTAACGATGAAACTGAGAATCCTATCGAAGAGTTGGCCATGGTTCTTAAAAAGTGGACTAACAAAAAATACAAGTCACGAAAGAAGAGTTCAAAATCCAACAAATCCAAGAATTCCGATAATTCAGATGATGAAGTCATATGTTACAACTGCAACAAACCTGGCCATATCAAACCAAATTGCCCATTACTTCAGAAAGACAAAAAGAAGAAGAAGAAAAAGAAAGCCTTTGCAGCTACATGGGACGATGAAGAAGGAGAAGAAGAAGACTCTGACAGTGATAAAGAGGAAGCCAATTTATGCCTTATGGCACAGTCAGATCCAGACAGTAGCGAAGATGATTCCACTGAGGTACCAAATTACTCTTATAAAGATTTAATTTTAATGTGTCATAATCTCACCAAAACCGTTGATTCACTTGAATTAAAAATCAAGAAATTAAAATCTGATAGGTTAAAATTGGTCCACGAAAACAATAGGTTAGAAGATGAGCTTGGAAAGATGACAAACCTTGAATGTGAAAACTGCAAGTCATTAAAACAAGAGCAAACAGAATTTAAGGCAAATTTTGAAAAATTAAAACAAGAATACTTGGCTTTAAGAGAAAGTGATGACACAAAAAGAAAGAACTTTATTAACAGATGTACTTCTCTTGTAAATGAAAATGAAGCACTTAAAACCAAAGTAAAAAATCTGAAAATAACATTGAGTAAGTTTTCAAGAGGGGAAAAGTCATTTAGAATGTTGCTTGGAAACCAATTATATGCAAATAATAGAAAAGGATTAGGATTTGGGAAAACATACGTTAAAATGAATGATAATGCGAAGGGTGGAAGTGTTTTTCCTAAATGTACAAAGTGTGGAAAAATTGGACATAGCTATGAAAAATGTCAAAATAGGAACAATAATAAAAAATTCATACAAATTTGGGTTCCAAAAGGGTTGACGAGTAATTGTAATAGATTTGGATTTAATAAAAACAAACAAATTTGGATTCCAAAAGGATCAGTTGTTCAAAATCAAAATTTGTCAGTTACTAATGTTATTAGACCTATGAGTTACTCTAGGTCATTCTCTTCTTCTTGTGTGTAGGTATGTTGGCGGGCTAAGGAACAACAAGAATGGTACTTGGATTCAGGATGTTCCAAACATATGACAGGAGATAAATCAAAGTTCCTTAGCCTTGAAAAATATAAAGGAGGAAGTGTAATAATGGGCGATAACAGAAAATGTAAAATTATCGGTAAAGGTAAAGTAGGTAATAGTATCTTCTCCTTAACTGATGTTTCATATGTTGAAAACTTGCATCATAATCTAATTTCCATAAGCCAACGATGTGACAAAGGAATGAGTGTGATATTTGATAATGAATCCTGCAAGATTATTGAAAAATCCACAAACAATACTGTGTTCACGGGAAAAAGAAAAGGAAATGTTTATACTATTTCATTTGATGATTTGACTCTCTCACGATGTTTAGTAGCTACGGATGAAGAAGTATTCTTATGGCATAGGAGATTGGGTCACGCTAGTATGAGTCTCTAGGAAAAACTTGAATCAAAAGAATTGGTAAGAGGTCTACCACATCAGAAATATAAAAATAATAAAGTATGTAAATCATGTGCTATGGGAAAATTCAGTCGTTCAGCATTTCGTCCCAAAAATGTTGTTAGCACTAATAGGGTACTTGAATTGATTCACATGGATTTATTTGGACCAAATGAAATCGCTAGCTTAAATGGAAAAAGGTATTGTTACGTGTTAGTTGATGATTACTCTAGATTTACATGGGTTTATTTTCTAGCCAAAAAATCCGAAACTTTTGATTACTTTTCAAAGTTTGCAAAACTCGTTCAAAATGAAAAAGGTGTTTCAATAAAAACTTTAAGAAGTGATCATGGTGGTGAATTTGAAAATTTGGATTTTGAAAATTTTTGTGAAGAAAATGGTTTTAAACACGAATTTTCTGCTCCTCGAACACCACAGCAAAATGGGGTAGTCGAAAGGAAAAATCGTACATTACAGGAATTGGCTAGATCTATGTTAAGTGAATATAATTTGCCTTTGACTTTTTGGGCAGAGGCAGTTAATACATCCTACCATGTAATGAACAGAGTAATGATTAGACCAATACTTAACAAAACATCCTATGAATTGTGGTTTGACAGAAAGCCTAACATTTCATATTTTAGAGTGTTTGGATGCCCTTGTTATCTTCTTAATACAGGTGATCATCTTGGTAAGTTTGAATCAAAGGCTGACGAGGGAATTTTCATGGGTTACTCGTCAAGAAGCAAGGCTTATCGAATTTTCAACAAACGATCAAAAACCATTGTTGAAACCATAAACGTGAAATTTGATGAATCAGATCTGGATATGATGGAAAAAGAGAAAAACGATGAGGAAATTACACATGAGGGTGAAAAAGAAAATAGCAAAGAGAAGACTGGAAGTGATGATCAAACAAAACAAACATTTGAAGTAGAAAAGTTGAAATTCAAAACCAACCATCCTCCAGAATTGGTGATAGGAAATCCAACGGCAGGTATACGAACTCGTTCATCATTTAATAAAGATATCTGTACTTTTTGTATTCACAGTTGTTTCATCTCAGAAATCGAACCTAAAAATATTGAAATTGCACTTAATGATGAAAGTTGGATTCTAGCAATGCAAGAAGAACTTAATCAATTTGAACGGAATAAAGTTTGGAAATTAGTTCCTAGACCGAATGACTATCCAGTAGTGGGAACTAAATGGGTGTTCAAAAATAAACTTGATGAATCCGGAAATGTAATTAGAAACAAAGCTAGATTGGTCGCAAAAGGATATAATCAAATTGAAGGCATTGATTTTGATGAAACATTTGCACCAGTAGCTGGGTTAGAAGCCATTAGAATTTTGCTCAGTTTCGCATGTTATAAAGGTTTCAAGCTAAAACAAATGGACGTAAAAAGTGCATTTTTAAATGGAGAATTAAAAGAAGAAGTTTTTGTGGAACAACCCCCCGGTTTTGAAAACTATGAATTTCCAAATCATGTATTCAAACTTAAAAAAGCATTATATGGTCTTAAACAAGCCCCTAGGGCTTGGTACGATTGTTTAAGTACATATCTTTTGGAAAACGGATTTAAAAAGGGCAGTGCTGACACTACATTGTTTCTATTACATGAAGGTGATGATTTTTTAATTGTTCAAATTTATGTTGATGATATTATATATGGTGCTACTAACGATTGTTTGTGTGAGAAGTTTGAAAAAGTCATGCAGGATAAATTCGAAATGAGCTTGGTAGGTGAATTAAAATATTTCCTTGGATTTCAAATTAAACAAAGCTCCAAGGGGATTTTCATATCACAAACAAAATACATTGCTGAATTGCTGAAAAAATTTGGACTAGAAAATGCAAAACCACTCAGAACACCGATGAGTCCTTCAACCAAGCTTGACAAAGACGAGAAAGGAGTTGCAGTTGATCAGAAGAAATATCATGGAATAATTGGTTCACTTCTTTATCTCACTGCATCTAGGCCTGATATTATGTTTGCTGTTTGTTTATGTGCTCGCTTTCAATCCAACCCAAAAGAATCTCATTTAAAAGCCACAAAAAGAATTTTAAGATATCTTTTGCACACACACAAATTTGGTTTATGGTACCCCGCATGCAATAATTTTAAACTAATTGGATATTCTGATGCTGATTATGCTGGATCTCTTGTTGATAGAAAAAGCACTAGTGGAACTTGTTTTATGCTAGGACACTCGTTAGTTTCATGGTCAAGTCGGAAACAAAATTGTGTTGCTTTAGCCACAATTGAGGCTGAATACATTGCTTTGGGAAGTTGTTGTGCACAAATATTATGGATGATGCAAACTCTTTCAGACTTTGGCCTAATTTATAAAAAAGTACCACTAAAATGTGATAGTAAAAGTGCTATAGACTTGTCCAATAATCCTGTTCACCATTCACGCACTAAACACATAGTTGTGAGACATCATTTTATTAGAGATCACATTTCACGAGAAGATATTTGTATTGAGTTTATTACAACTGATGGTCAACTTGCTGATATCTTTACAAAACCTCTTCCCGAAGATAGATTTTCACGATTGCGCTTAGATTTGGGAATTATAGAAATAGATTAATCATTATCCATTAAAAATATATATATATATATATGTATGTATATATATATATAATAAAATTTCTTAAATGGTTATTCAAAAGTTAAATGATTGATCATTTGAACTATTTTGGAATTCATTGAAATTATGACAGATCTTGAAATTGTGATGAGTATTGACTATAATATATTTTCATCATAAGGAAATATTTTAAATCTCATGATGGTTGGACAGATTTTATAATATTTTTGAGTTAAAGCTTATTTCACGACCATCTTCTATATCTACCATACTTCTGCCACTCATCATGGTTTTATTTAATTTGGGGAGTTCAAATTATTTTTGAAATTTAGAAATAAATAAATAAATAAATAAATAATAATATCCTTGGTACTCACTCCCATTTAAAAGTCCTCGCGGTTATGCGTGGGTGAAATACCTTAATCTCTATGTGCTTTCATTCTCACTTAAAAGACCTTCGGGCTGTGCATGGATGGAACTCATCAGAGAGGATAAAGTTAAGTTACTACTAACCCCATTTAAAAGACTTTGGGCTATGCGTGGTTAGAAAGTGCTTAACATATTTTAAGCATATTTGAAACCTTTTAATTTTATATTCAAACATTGGACTCTCCTAATTCTATAAAATTCATAGCAAATCCATTCATTCTGAAAGTGAAATTTGTCTCTGACTCAAAGAATATTATGATTTTTGTTTGATTCAATGAGATTTACGATATATTATCCTCTTGATCCGAATTTATATTTCTAGTTTATATTCATCACTATTTTAATTTATTGTTATTCTTTTGATGATAACAAAAGGGGGAGAATGATCAAGATTTTGATGGATGAGTAAACATTTATAGAGTATTTTAAAAATTTGGGATTGATTAATTCATTTCAAAATTTTCGAATCTATGTGCATCAATAAGGGAAGCCTAGTTGTAGGGGGAGCATACAAATAGGGGGAGTAATATACCTCACGTTATCAAACACATTCACACATTAATATACCTCACGTTATCAAACACATTCACACATTCAAAATCTTTTATTTGTTTGTCATCATCAAAAGGGGGAGATTGTTGTATATAACAGTGTTGTATACACAATTATATGATTTTTGTTTGATGATAACAACCAAATATATTTTTATTATTGAATGTGTTTATAAATACACTGATACAGAAATTTGAACAATCACACAGTATTTTATAAAAATATTTTATTTCAATATCAAAAGTAC